>CM076581.1:1402599973-1402994636 GCA_034641835.2 Pinus albicaulis | reverse complement strand
TTTCCTTTGTCCATTGCCATCCTAGACCCAATTCATCAATGAATATAGTTAAAATTACTTCTAGAATGATTTATATGACTGACTTGCTAAGTTTTGTGATTTTTGCCATTGTAAAGCATTTTGACCGGAACTAGCTGTAGAATGCAGACATTCCGTAGCTAACCGGCGATTCTGCAGCTGCCTTCACGTTTGAGTATGTTCCAGGTGTCCTCTCAAGAAAAACCGCATATGGGCATAATCCACGTCATGTCTACATGGTTCGTTGCTCATCATGGAGGAAGAAAGGAATTCTGGGTACGGTTTTGGAACGTGGGAACACATTTAGGAAAGCAGACTTCTATTAGGACTGTCTCAGTCCAGATGTCTTTTTCCTCTTCACGCAGCCACTTCAAGAGTCCTAATGTGATTCCGATAAGGAAAGACATTGTTCCTGAATTGTTGCAAGTCTTGTTATGAGAATTTGCTTTACAAACACTTGGGAAACTGAGAGCTATGTTAGATTTTATGTTAGATTTGATGCTAGATTTTGTTTAGACTCTGTGCTACATTTCTGAAGACGCAGAGTGTTATGTTCAAGTTCTTTCATCTTTAATGAAGCAGACAGTGTTGTTGTGAAGGCGTTGATTTAATTTGGAGTTGAATTCCGTCAGGTGGTAGAGGGCCCCTGCCTCTTGCACAGATTTATTTTGCGTAAATTAGATAAGTCTTCTAGCTGCCTTTACGTTTTGAATTTGAATTAATAGTTGTTTCAATTAGCTACTGTAGTTGTACTCATTCTAACTCTTCCACAAGAAGAAGCTCTTCCAAAAGACTATAATTATGAATGAGAAATGACTATAGTATTGTAGGATTAGGAGTTGAGTTCATATTTGTTTTTAATTAGCTACTGTAGTTATATTCATTCTAACTCTTCCACAAGAAGAAATTCTTCCAAAAGATTATAATGATGAATGGAAAATGGCTATAGTACTGTAAGATTTAGTTGTAATTTTTGTTGTTCACTATCACAGTTACACTTTTTCTAATCACTCTTCCACAAGAAGAAACTCTTCCAAGAAATCCTTAAGAAGTTCAAGACATGACCGTGATAATGACTGATTTAGTTGTGTGTTTGCACTAAGTATCATCTCTGTTCTTGCTCTTAAACGCTTGCCCAAAACATCATAATGACGAGTAGGATATGGATATGATATCTTAATTTTTCATTGCTTTCAGTCTTTTTGCTTGCATTTGCATTCAATTACACAGTCAGAATTGTCCTAAGATCTCTTCCAAAAGAAGGAACTCTTCCAAAATATCACTAATGATGGACAAACAGATTGTGTAATTTCATAGAATAATGCATGATATCATAGTTAGGATACTCCGGAGTTTAATTGCACTTAACTCATGTTCAGTTACTTTGTTTTGAAGTTTGATGATGACTTGTAGTTCAGCATTGTTCTAGATTAGTGGTATCTTAAGTTCATTCTTAGATTAACTCATTGCACTTGCACTTCACATTCAGATTGTTATTCACTGCACATTAGATTACTTCAGTTGTTAGGATTAACAAAATGGCCTTCATTATTCACAAACCTCTTCTTGTTCTAAAATCTACAATTGATCCATATGAACAGAAGACAACATCACTATATGGCCTGAAGTATATCTGCAATTTCCTTATCATTTCATCAACAGAGTCCTCCCTCAAAAGCCTACTTTGAAAAGAAATCAATAACTTTTGAGTAAAGGTTTTGTGACATTCAATTGAATTGCAGAATAGAGATAAGAACTAGTTCTAGAATAGAAGATCTTATGATGATAACAATATTTTCCTCTAAATATGTTTCAAATCTCTAATCAAGGACAAAATGTTGCATCATTGTAAGTTAGTTGTTTAACTGATTAGTTAGAGGATTTGCATATTTAGTGATCATTTCTCAAGTTTAGTTTGTGTTTTGAATCATTTGCTTAGAAGTCATTATCAAGCTTTGTTTCTGATTGGTCATAGTTTAGACTTAATTATGTTTTTATTATTCCAATTTCATTTGTCATTTGTCATCCATCAATTAGGATCCACTCTGTCTTTAATCATCAGCTCATTTCCATCAGCTTTCTAGGCTTTTTCCTTGTGAACATAAAACCACCAAAAGACCCAAAAACATCATAAATCATCACAAAAGACCAAAAACATCACAAAAAACTACACACAATGCATTAGGAAACAAGCACCTAGGTACATACAGTACACTTCACTTCAGCAGTTTACAAATCCTGGTTGACAATTAAATGAGCTCAGTTTAGGAGACTAGATTGAGACCAAACATTTTGGCGCCATTGCCGGGGAAGTGAAAACTAGGTAACCTTTGTTTCTTAACATCCAAAAAAAAATTTATGCACAGGGAGAGAGATTCAAGGGGAAGATTTATAAGCAGCAGAGGCAGAAGTTTGATTTCTAGAACACCACTTGTTTCATCTAGATCCAGAGCTAGTACACCTTCAACTCAAACCCATCTTCCATCCTCCCTTGATCCTGGACTTCTAGAAGATCTAAGGTCAACTATTCCATTAGAGAAACCTTCCACTTCATCCACTGAACCTGCCACAGAAGAAGATCTAAAGACTCCTAGTAAATATACAAACCTTTCCACTTCCACAGGAGAGTCAATCATGGCAGAAGAAGGAGGAGGAGGAGTTTTTAATGGAGAAAACACACTGTTTGGAGGAAGAGGTAGAGGTAGAGGAGAAGGAGGTAGAGGTGTAAATGGAGGAAGAGGTAGAATAGGAAGCTCTTTTTGGTTCCCTATACTTGATGAAGAAACCAATACAACCATGAAAAACATTTCACCTTCTGTCCTTCCAAACTTCTATGGACTTAAAACTGAATATCCTGAAACTTTCTTATTCGAATTTGAAGTGCTGTGTAGGACCTATGAATACCTACAAGATGCTCAAAAACTGAAATTATTTCCTTCAACTTTGAAGGGAGCAGCATTGAAGTGGTTTATGAGCCTAATCAGTAGTTCTATTAGAACATGGGAAGATATGAAACAAGCATTTCTAGAGAGATACTTGGATTATTGTATGTTGGTTAATCATAAGGAAGAAGTGTTCAAGATGTTACAAAAAGAAGATGAAAACTTAGAAGATTTGTTGGAAATATTTAATTACAACATCAAAAGGGCAAAAATGGAAAACCTAGATCAAGACACCTTAAAAGCTCTTTTGTTGAAAACAATTAGGGATGAATGGTTGGATATCCTTAACATGATGGGAAAAGGGGATATATCACAACTTACATTACCTAAAATATCTGAGTTATGTATCAACCTTTCAAGAGGGAAATCTAAAACTGTCAAAGGTCCAAGAGATCCCGCTCTTGCAAGGGCAAGTAAGTCTGCTTCTGGGACAGTAAGTAGATCAGAAATAGGACACATGTTTGATGATTTTAAATCTGACATCTTAGGGAGTCTTAGTGAACAAATAGACACCCTCAAGATACAAAACAAGCAAAAGGCTGAATCTGATGCCTTGGCAATCTTTTGTCCCAAATGTAGGAAGAAACATGCCTTAAGAGAGTGTCCTTTAGATGTAAAAGTTGTAGAGACCTGTGTCATTTGTTCTGAAAAACATGAGACCAAGAACTGTCCTTCTCTTCCTGGTCTCAAAGCTGTCTTTCAGGAAGAAACTCCTACAGACTTCACAGAATCTCTTAACTTTGTATCTAGAAGACCTTGGCAGGGACCTCAGACACAAGGATTCCATGATCAAATGTATAAACAACCTCCACCTTGGAATTCTTGGCAGCAACCTTGGCCCCAATTTCAAAATAAATCTCAATCTTGGGCACAAGGAACACAAAGTCCCTATGGAATATACTCTCCATATTATCAGTATCCACTATCCTATCCACCATATCCACATTTTTATCCTCAGAATCCTCAACAAAATTTTCCTCAAAATCTTCAACAAAATTTTCAACAAAATCCTCAACAACATCATCAGAACCAACCACATCAAAATCAACCACTTCCATTACCATTCCCTCAAAAATCCAATCAATTTCCAGCTCAGCCCATACCAAACCCCAATAATAAGAATCCTCAGAATACATATATGATAGAAGGTCAACAGTTTCCAACTTATTTAATTACTCCTCTAGACCTTAGTGATGTTCAACTTAGGTCTGGAAGGATACTTGAAAAGAGGAAACCTTCTGTGATCATACAAGAACAAGATAATTCTGAGGAAGACTCCCTACGGGTGAATAAAAGTCTTGAGGAAGACACATCCTTTCAAGACCCACACATTGAAAAACTAAAACAAAAAGATCCAATAAATCCAACTCCTATATTAGACCAACCATCCACATCTACTTCTATACCTCCCTTTTCGGAGAGATTACAAATTGATAGAGGTGTAGAGAAACAGATCATGGTGCCTAATTATGATTTCTTAGATGAATTGAGAAATGTTTGCATTAAAATTCCATTATTGCAAGCCATCAAAGAAATCCCAATTTTAGCCAAAACAATAAAGGAGTTGAGTATGAAGACAACAAGAAAAAGAATAAGAGAAACCAAGAAAATTCAACTGGTAGGACAAATAGCAGATATTATGATGGGCAAGATTGCTATTCCAAAGTATCTTGACCCAGGAAATCCAGTTGTCAAAATTCACATCAACGGAATTGAAATTCAAAACACACTCATTGATTTAGGAGCAGCAATAAATATCATGAGTAGAAAAATCATGGACAAACTGAAACTTCCTAATCTTCTCTTTACACCCACACTGTTACAATTAGCAGATAGATCGGTAATCAGACCAGATGGGGTAATAGAAGATATTCCAGTGTCCCTAGACTCTTGGGAGTACCCTGTGGATTTCATGATCCTAACTCCTAAGAATAATCTAGGAGGCCATCCTGTTATACTAGGAAGACCTTGGTTGGCTACAGCTGATGCTTTTATTAGTTGTAGGTCCGCTGATATGTATATTTCTGATGGTAGTTCAACAAAGAAATTCACTTTATATCCTCCAGCTAGGACAATTACAGATCTAGATGACACTCAATGGATAGAGGATGAAGAATATTTACAATCACTCTTCACAATTTCAGAAATTAGTGAAGATAATCAAATTCTGAATACTCTAGAAAACTTTGAATCCTCTCCAGAACACAAACATGAATCATTTCAAGAGGGATCCAATATTGAGTTTTTGTCATCTAGGCAGATGTCTCTTCATTCTATGGACAAATTTGGCAGCTCTACAAGTGAAATTTTTCCAGGCAAAACCTTGAATATAAACAAAAACCTAGAAAAATCTCAACAAGAAGAGTTAATCAAAATATTACAGAGACATTCTTCTGCATATGCATGGGAATACACTGACATGAAAGGGATAAGTCCCAAGACTTGTACTCATCACATCTATATAGAGGCAAATTGAAAACCAATCAGACAACCTCAAAGACGGATGAATCCAAATCTTAGGGAAATTGTCAAGGAAGAATTAAAAAATTGTTAAATGTTAACTTCATCTATCCTATTTCAGATAGTCAGTGGGTTTCCCCTTTAGTAATTGTACCTAAGAAAAATGGAAAATGGAGGGTGTGTGTTGACTACCAAGAACTGAATAAAGCTACTCTTAAAGACCATTTTCCCTTACCTTTCATAGATCAAGTATTAGATACATTAGCAGGTAAAAAGTACTTTTCATTCCTGGATGGGTTTAGTGGTTACAATCAAATCCAAGTAGCACTTGAAGACCAAGATAAAACCACCTTTACTTGTCCTTGGGGTACCTATGCCTACCGAGTATTGCCATTTGGGTTATGCAATGCACCTGCAATATTCCAAAGGGCAGTATTAGGAATTTTTTCTGATCTGATACATGACTGTGTAGAGGTGTATATGGATGATTTCACAGTTTATGGGGACACATTTGAAGAGGCTTTAGAAAACTTGGAAAAAGTCTTAAAAAGATGTCAAGAAGCAAACCTTTCTCTTAGTCATGAAAAATGTTTTATGATGTTCACTGAAGGTATTGTTTTAGGGCACCACATTTCAGGGAATGGGATTAGAGTTGATGAGGCGAAAGTTGAAGTCATTTCTAACCTATCCATTCCAAGTTGTCAAAGAGATGTAAGAAGTTTTCTAGGATTTACGGGGTACTATCGGAGATTTATAGAAAACTTCACCAAAATAGCATCTCCTCTCTTCAAATTACTCACCAAAGATTGTAAATTTAAGTGGACTTCTGATTGCCAGTTAGCTTTTGAAACCCTGAAAACCAAAATTTCTGAAGCACCTATATTAAGGGGACCTAACTGGAAGTTACCTTTTCATATCTCAACAGATGCTTCCGATACAGCTCTAGGAGCAGTATTGGGACAAAAAGATTTAATTCCCTATGATACCAGTAAAAATTTGACTCCTGCAGAGTTAAACTATACTGTAACTGAAAAAGAGTTTTTAGCTGTTGTTCATGCCATAAACAAATTTAGACACTATATAACAGGCTATGAAACTTTTGTTCACACTGATCATTTTTCCATTAGATACTTAATGAACAAATCAATCACTAATGGCAGAGTTATAAGATGGTTGTTACTATTGCAAGAATTCAACATTACTATTCTAGATAGGCCTGGAAAACAAAACACAGTGGCCGATTTCCTATCTAGAATCCAAAATATCAAAGATGACACTCTGGTTGAAGATCAATTTCCTGATGAATATCTCTTTGCAATCTCTACTCAAACTCCATGGTTTGCTGATATTGCAAATTATCTAGTTTCAGGAAAATTTCCTTCAATTATGAATGCAAGGGATAAAAGAAAAATCATTAATGATAGTGCAAAATATTCATGGGTCGCTAATGAGTTGTACAAGACAGGTCTAGATATGATCATTAGAAGGTGTGTTCATGAAGATGAGATGCCTGAGATTCTCAAGGCATGTCATGATGAACCTTGTGGCAGACACTTTGCAGATAAGAGGACAGCCTATAAGATCCTTAATTTAGGATATTATTGGCCATCTTTGTTTAAAGATGCAAAGGAGTATGTCAAAAGGTGTGACAGTTGCCAAAGGGCAGGGAAACCTTCTCCTTCAGGTGAGATGCCATTACAACCTCAGGTACACATTGAACCTTTTGAAAAATGGGCTTTGGATTTTGTAGGACCTATTAGTCCTCCATCAAGAAAAAAGAAATATATATTAGTTTGCACTGATTATGTTACTAAATGGGTAGAAGCTAAACCATTACTTGTTGCTAATGAATCATCTGTAGTTAATTTTCTTTTTGAGGATATTTTTACTCGTTTTGGTGTCCCAAGGGAAATTGTTACAAATCAAGGAGCTCAATTTACATCAAGGCTAGTGGAGCAAATGATGGAGAAGTATAAGATCATACATAGAAAAACAACTCCTTATCATCCACAAGCAAATGGCCAATTGGAATCTACCAATAAAGTCATTGAAGGAATCCTAACAAAGACTGTTCATCTACATAGAAGAGATTGGGTAGATAGGCTTCCTGAAGCCTTGTGGGCCTATAGAACTACATGGAGAAACACAACAGGCCATACTCCTTATGAGTTTGTTTATGGAAAGCAAGTTTTGTTTCCCATAGAGTTCCAAATTCAAACCTTCAAGATGGTAGTTCAGCTAGGACTTGATCTAACGGAGGCACAAAAGCATAGACTGGAGAAAATTAATGAATTGGATGAGATCAGACAAGATGCAGTTCAGAAGACAAGTCTAGTCCAACAGCAAGGGCTAGATGGCATGACAAGTACATCAAGGAGAAGAAATTCAAAGAGGGTGATTGGGCTCTCTTGTTTGATTCAAAATTCAAGGATTTTCAAGGGAAATTTCAGACACATTGGCTTGGGCCATATGAAATTGTTCAAATTTTTTATAATGGGGCAGTAAAAATCAGAACTATAGATGAAGAAGAGGTCACTTTTCTTGTGAATGGTCATAGACTGAAGCTATACCACAAGCCACTCTCAAGAGAAGAATTTGTCAAGAAGTTCCAAGAAAGCAATGATGTGAAGTTAATGAAGAAGAGTTTCTCTTCTTCATCAACTTGATTAAATTTTCTGAAGCATTTCTCTTGTAAAAATAAAAATAAAAAATAAAATAAAGGTATAAACATGAAAACCAATCATTGATTGGCATGTTTATACAGAAAAGATAGGGTGAAAATCAGAGTCTCTCTGACACTCTAACTTTTCCCATTTTTGTTTTTACAAGCAGCTGTTACAAAAAATCATAAGTTCAGATCCATAGTGCTTATGATCCATCTTATTTCATTTCACTCCATTCACTTATCCATCCATCATTCATATTTCACTCCATTCCACATTTCAGTCATCTCATTCCATCCTCCATCCATTTCATTTTCATGTCAAAATACAAAATTTGATGTCTTGCTGTAAGTGAATAAAACATGTCATGAATTGCAGTACAGTTCTTATGTTCTTTCACTCCATTTCATAAACTTAATCCATTCCATTTCATCATCCACTTCATATATATCATAATCCATCATCCATCTTCATTCATATCATATAACATTTCACCCATATTCCAAAAACACTCCATTTTCATGATTAAAATGCTCTACAGGAACATTCTGCAGCTCAGTAGACATTCTGCAGCTGATCAGCCTTTCTGCAGCCAGACAGTCTTTCCGCAGCTACAAACCCTGAAGGCATCAATCAGCAGACATTAGGATTGCAACAAAGTGACCCAGTGTATCCATGAATCAAAAGCATCAAGAAAATTATGAAGACTCTTCCAAAGGTGAACAAGAAGTCAAAGACTACAAAAAAAAAATCAAATGAAAGGCAGAGATAACAAGTTTAAATTATAATGGCATTTCATTAAAATTTAGCATAGTTTTAGTTATGGATTGTTCGAAAAGGTGGTTTTAATTATTTTTATTGATCAAGACCAATAAACCCTCCATAGACTTTGGATTAAAATCTCCCATTTCAAATTTCATGCCCGATATCATTTAAGCGGTTAAAATGGTCGAGGTATTTGAATTCTTCACGTCTCTTAACCAAATCATTCAATGATGATTCCCTCTGCCGTCATAAAAATCTCCGCCGTCTCTTCAATCATTAATTCATTCCCTCCACCTCACTCCACTACTTCATTCCGTGACCACTGCCATCACTCCATTCTGTAGCCGGCATTTCATTCCGTAGACAGAGATATTCTTATCACCGAGAGAAGAGCCAAAGGATATCAGTTTGAATAGCATTGAGCATTGTAAACTCAGAGCAGAGAAAAAGGGTAAATTCAGAGGTATAGCAGCGTGAGAATTTGAAGCCACTTGATTCCGTGGGCAGACAAAGTATCACTGTGGGCAGAGATTGAGCATTTTCACTATAAACACAGAAGTGTAGCAGTATGGAGTTTGAAGTCTTTTGTCACTAGGAGACAGAGGTGTTGCAGTGTTGAATTCGAAACCATTTGCTACCAAGAGCCAGAGGTATTGCAGTGGAGAAGTTGAAGCTAGTTGTCACTGTCAAACAGAGACATATCAGTCCAAAGTTCAATTGTCAACAGAGGCATATCAGCCCGAAGTTTTGAAGCTGTTGCCACTATCAATCAAAGGTATGTCATTCCAAAGTTTGAAACCATTTCCATTCAGAACTTGAAGCCATTTCAATTCGAAGGTGAAAGTCATTGTTTTTGTGGGTAGAAGAGTGTTAATTTGAACATTGAAGAAGCAATCATGGGTTTCATTGTAAGGACTGAACCAGTGGGTTCAAAATATTTATAAGGCTATCCTCAATGCAAAGAAATGTTACAACAAATAGGATGGCTTTAATTTTTGGAGAAATTTAATGGCTTCCACAAGGAAGTCACTAAAACATTTGCAAGATCATTTCAAGGAACCGAAGTTGAAGTGGGAGATGTCAAATTTACTGTCACTGAAGTTTTCATTGCAGAGGCTACAGGATTGCTCAGAACTGGAGAGAGATGGTTCAAAAATAGAGAATTCCACAATGACTCCTGGAAACAAATTTTAAAATCACCAGGTATGGATGTTACCGTATTTAAGAAAGGAATTCCCAGTTTTGCATTGAAAAATAAATGGAGAAATATACTACTTCTTCTGCAAAAATTTATTACATGTGAGGGTAGATATGGAACATTTTATGTCTACCACATTAGACTGATAATGCATTTTCTGGGGGAAGACTTAAACATACCATATTTCTTGCTTCAAAGTCTGAAGAAGATGGCTTCCTGTGTTCAAAGAAGGGTTCAATTTTTAGAGACAACCCTATATCATCATGGTTTGGTCAAAATTCTGATTGAACATCATCTAGCTAAAACAAATGATACATGGGATGATTTCTTGATAAGAAATCATTTTGAAGAGCCAAAAGAACCCTCACCAGAACCACAGCCTACAAAGAGAAGTAGGAAATGGAGGGCTTCAAAGGTTGAAATTGACAAAAAAGTCCAAGAGAGCAGTGAGGAAATCATTTTAGAGAAGTTGACCCAAATCAAGAGGCAACTTAAGAAAGAGAAGGTAATTAAGAAATCTGCCACAGAGAAAGGAGAGGGATCCTCTCAGCCAAGGAGAAGCCACAGATTAAAGGGAAAACTAAAGAAAACTCAAATCAAACAAACAGGGGTGATTGATATAGAAGATGAGGAAACATCCATGGAAGAAGATATTGAAGAGGATTTTTATGAAGGAACCCCTGAAATTGACCCTGCTCAACAGGAAATTTATGACTATGTGGAAAATTTGGAGAGGAGAGCTTCAGAAAGCAGAGAGAGAACCCCCAGTCCTCCACTGTCTGAAATAGATATATTAAGAAGGGATAGGTATGAGTTGGAATTACTGAATAGAAACATCAAAAATGAGAATGAAATTCTCAAGGATCAAGTCAAGCTCAAAACTGATATGAACTCAACCTTATCCCTGCATATAGACAAAGTGGAGAAAACCAATGAGAAGTTGAAGACAAGGAACAAAAAGCTAATCAGGGCACTCACCAACCTAAGGTTCAAACTTGTTATCAGAAAACCCAGAAGATCTCTAGCTTCTAGACAAAGGAGAAGGAGAGGATTAGATGTCCTTGCAGAAGCCTCTGAGTTCATAGGATAATTTGCATGAGGACATGCAAAGAGACAGCAATGGGGGTATGTTGAACCTCAAAATTGTGCTTTCTTTCATTCCATTTTACCTCATTTTCCTTTGTCCATTGCCATCCTAGACCCAATTGATCAATGAATATAGTTAAAATTACTTCTAGAATGATTTACATGACTGACTTGCTAAGTTTTGTGATTTTTTCCATTGTAAAGCATTTTGACCGGAATTAGCTGCAGAATGCAGACATTCCGTAGCTAACCGGTGATTCTGCAGCTGCCTTCACGTTTGAGTATGTTCCAGGTGGCCTCTCAAGAAAAACCGCATATGGGCATAATCCACGTCATGTCTACATGGTTCGTTGCTCATCATGGAGGAAGAAACGAATTCTGGGTATGGTTTTGGAACGTGGGAACACATTTAGGAAAGCAGACTTCTATTAGGACTGTCTCAGTCCAGATGTCTTTTTCCTCTTCACGCAGCCATTTCAAGAGTCCTAATGTGATTCCGATAAGGAAAGACAGTGTTCCTGAATTGTTGCAAGTCTTGTTATGTGCATTTGCTTTATAAACACTTGGGAAACCGAGAGCTATGTTAGATTTTATGCTAGATTTTGTTTAGACTCTGTGCTACATTTCTGAAGACGCAGAGTGTTATGTTCAAGTTCTTTCATCTTTAATGAAGCAGACAATGTTGTTGTGAAGGCGTTGATTTAATTTGGAGTTGAATTCCGTCAGGTGGTAGAGGGCCCCTGCCTCTTGCATGGATTTATTTTGCGTAAATTAGATAAGTCTTCTAGCTGCCTTTACATTTTGAATTTGAATTAATAGTTGTTTTAATTAGCTATCGTAGTTGTACTCATTCTAACTCTTCCACAAGAAGAAGCTCTTCCAAAAGACTATAATGATGAATGGGAAATGACTATAGTATTGTAGGATTAGGAGTTGAATTCATAGTTGTTTTTAATTAGCTACTGTAGTTATATTCATTCTAACTCTTCCACAAGAAGAAATTCTTCCAAAAGATTATAATGATGAATGGAAATGGCTATAGTACTGTAGGATTTAGTTGTAATTTTTGTTGTTCACTATCACAGTTACACTTGTTCTAATCACTCTTCCACAAGAAGAAACTCTTCCAAGAAATCCTTAAGAAGTTCAAGACATGACCGTGATAATGAATGATTTAGTTGTGTGTTTGTACTAAGTATCATCTCTGTTCTTGCTCTTAAACGCTTGCCCAAGACATCATAATGACGAGTAGGATATGGATATGATATCTTAGTTTTTCATTTTCTTTCAGTCATTTATATTTGCATTTGCATCCAATTACACAGTCAGAATTGTTCTAGCTCTTCCAAAAGAAGGAATTCTTCCAAAATATCACTAATGATGGACAAACAGATTGTGTAACTTCATAGAATAATGCATGATAGCATAGTTTAGGATACTCCGGAGTTTAATTGCACTTAACTCATGTTCAGTTACTTTGTTTTGAGTTTGATGATGACTTGTAGTTCAACATTGTTCTAGATTAGTGGCATCTTAAGTTCATTCTTAGATTAACTCATTGCACTTGCACTTCACAATTTAGTGATCATTTCTCAAGTTTAGTTTGTGTTTTGAATCATTTGCTTAGAAGTCATTATCAAGCTTTGTTTCTGATTGGTCATAGTTTAGACTTAATTCTATTTTTAGTATTCCAATTGCATTTGTCATTTGTCATCCATCAATTAGGATCCACTCTATCTTTAATCATCAGCTCATTTCCATCAGCTTTCTAGGCATTTTCCTTGTGAACATAAAACCACCAAAAGACCCAAAAACATCATAAATCATCACAAAAGACCAAAAACATCACAAAACACTACACACAACGCATTAGGAAACAAGCACCTAGGTACATACAGTACACTTCACTTCAGCAGTTTACAAATCCTGGTTGACAATTAAATGAGCTCAGTTTAGGAGACTAGATTGATACCAAACACCTGTGACCTCCGAGCACGCATAAAGTCATTCGACCATCTCCGATGTCTAATGGTTCTTACCCTTACTGTTTTCCGCATTAACTTATCGTGTTATGTGCTGAAGGTTGGGGTAGGGGACCGCCAGCGGTCCCAACATGTTTGCAGCCCCAAATTTTGTTCACATGACACTGTGCAAATCATCACGACATTTTTTACAAGGCTTCAATGATATTAAACAGTAAAACTAGCGGTTTCATCGATACCTATCACATGAGATATTCTCCGACATTTATTTAACCGACTATCACATTCAATGTTTACTCTGGTGGGTTTGGTGGTTGCAGTCACATGTCGTTGTGCCATTAAAACTGCATTGCGACAGTTTTATAAGCCATAACTTTTGGCAGGATCAAAGACCTGCCACATGGTGGAGTTAATACGATGGTTAGGTTAAACAGTTTGTGGAACCATATAACTCCGTGTTCCAAGCCATGTAGAGTTTCAAACAGTTAAACCGCGGACTTAAAGGCGGGGGGTCAGCATGTGACCACCTCGCCCAAACTATTTAATGTCAATCCAAATGGTATTTTCAGCAGAAATTGGAGCAGTGCCCTAGGAATTAGGGTTTTTACTAATTTTAGCCACAGTTAAGTGCAGTCTCCAGTTTTGGTGGAGCTTTTCTAGCTGACATTGGGAAAAATGCATTGGGATGTCAATTTTCGACCAATTTGGGTGAAACAAGAGTCTACCTAGACTAATTTTAGTATTCTGGAGCCCCTGGTGCTGAGAAAAAAACCATTAGAGGCTTGTAAACACATGTAATTTTCAATTTTGAGCATAACGACAAAGAGGGACATGCCATTGGGAGATGGGCTTGCAGATGTAGCCCAGGAGGGGTGAAATGCTTCATCATGCCTACTATGTAAAACTTATGAGTGATTTTATTTCTCTATTATATACTATTTTATAGTGCTATTTAGGCTTGTTTTCATGCTTAAAGTTCACAAATTCATCTATGTTTCACGGTTAAAACACTCATTTCTTAAGCAAACATATAGAGACAAATTGTACATGTGTTTAATACTGAAAGGACACTTAGCACAACAAATAAAATTCTTTCAGATCAGCAATATTGCCACATTCTCCACCACCTAGTTCACCTTCTAAAGAAGAAGAAGCAACATTAAGCATGCCTTCAGAGGAAGAAGAAATCCATGAAGAATTGAATCCCAAAGAGGAAGAAAGAATGTACATAAAATCATTTCTTGACTTGACTGAGATGGTTAGAATCCTTTATCAAGAAAGGGATGAGAAACTATAAGAAGAAAGGTCCAAAATTCACAAGGAAGGATATAGATCATCAAGAGGTCACAATGATGAAGATAAGTCAAAGAAGGGCAATGGAGGCAATGGAGATAGTGGAAAGTCACCATCATCACCCTCATCTTCATCATCCTCTAATTCATCTCCAGTGCATTAGCCACACAAGTCAAAGAACACTGGTAAAAATCCTTTTCTAAAACTTGATGTTAAGTTTGAATTGCCAATGTTTGATGGTGAAGTCAATGCAGAAAATCTTGATAATTGGATTAGGCAATTGGAGGTCTATTTGAGAATCCAAAAATTTCATGACGATGATACTAAAATCCAATTAGCTTCATTGAGAATGGAAGCTTCAACACTTGTTTTGTGGGAATCTAGGACAAAGGAGGAGATCAAGAAGCATGGTAATATTATCTACCATGGGCTGATTTCATTTCTGCATTAAAACGACAGTTTTATCCATTAGCTCACATGCAGAAATCTATAATGGACTAGAAAATTTTTAAATAATTGAAAGGACAAAATATATAGGTTTACACCCAATGATCTAGATTTATGCAAGAATGCAACAAAATACAGAAATAACCATGAACATAGAGATGCAGTGGCAATAATGCTTCATTTCATTAATATCAAATAACAGAAATATGCTTACATACATAGTGGAAATAGAATAGCTAGGGTGCTAGTAGCGAATCTCTAAGAAGAGATGTGGTGGCTACAGACCTCTAAACTATGTTAAAATGAGGCTCGAAGGCCTATTTATTATTGAGAAATAATGGAGAACTCTAAACTTCCAGAAATATATCCCTAGGAAATGAAGTGCCAAAACTATGGGCCTCGTTTGGGTAAATTGGTGTTTCAACTTCCCGGGGACCTAACTTCGGCATACGACCTCCGTTTGATGCATATGATACATCGTTAGAGAGATTTATTCGAGGACTAAAAATAATTTCACAAACATCAATTCCAAAACATAATCATATTCGCCAAAAAAAATGATGCCCAAACAACGTCGTTTAGGGCCTCAAAACGGCTCTAGAAGTTCAGGACCCGAAAAATTGCCAAAAATAGTAAGTTGTGCTGCAACTTAAAAACTGAAAGAACTGATGGTGGGAGTTAAAATGGAATAGGTGGGTGGCCAAAAATATACACCTGGATCATTAAGGCCACAAAATGGCTCTGGGAGTGGAGGACCCGAAAACCTGCTAAAAATAGTAAGTTGTACTGAATGTGAAAAGCTGCAAGAATTGATGGTGCTGGTCCAAATGGAATAGGCAGGTGGCCACTGATATCCACCTGGATCATTCATCCATCCTTAGGAAGCAATGGTCCCCATTGCGTTGAGATCCTCCATGAGATTAGGAAAATTCTGTTGAACTGGGTATTAGATTTTTTGAAGATGTCGTGGACTTGCAGGTGGAAATTATGGATGCGTTTAGTAAATTTGGTTTCTTTATCAGCCTCAGACAGTACATGTGTGGATTTTGTATGTGTAGTTACAGGATGTATGGCAAAATTAGGTGGTGGTTCATTGGGAGTGAGATCAATGGAGTGCTTGTCTAGACAGTGTAGAGGAACCTCTGTGAGTGAGGAGAAAATGTCCTCGTATTCCTCCATGACTTTGTCCATCTACTGCAGCCGTGAAAGGGAAACCTGTTTTGAGGTTGTGGCCACAATATTCTTCTTTCCCTGTGAGCGAGTTGTAAGGATAATAAATTTCCTGGTTTGGGAAACAATCTTACTGCGTTGTTTTGCAGTAGTGAAAGAGATGAGAGGAGGCAGTACTACCTCTGGTATCTTGTACAAGTTATTTACCAAATTAACAACAAGAACACGAGGCCTAGACTCATACACAACATGTCGCCTCCACAATTATGGTTGGTCCATGCGGAGATCTCTCCCTGGGTGGAGCGACCTGATAGTATATGGATGCGGGTGTGCTATGGTCGGTAGGCCGAGCTGCTTCATGACCTCTGCTGAAATGAGGTTCTTTTGGCTTGCGCTATCGACAAGAAATTACAGCGGAGAACCCTTCACCCACATCTGCGAATGGAAGAGGCACTCCCCCTCCTCTAGATCCTCCCTCTGATCTTGGTGGTGGCAACAAAGTACTGGGATCCACATCAATGATCTGCTTTCCTTTGTCATTGCCTTTGTCTGGTTCTGACTCAGGATTAGAAAATGCATCTAATTCGGGTGCCTTTAGTTCCACCATCAATGACTGTTTGTCTTGACACTCTTTTGTGCTGTGAGTGGGGTTGTTATGAAATTCACACCACTTCCTTGTGTCCTTTTGATTTGTGGTGTTTTTCTGAGTCGCACCGCTTTGGCTTCACCCCTTGTTCTTCGGTTTGGGGACACGTTTTGGATTCAAAAAACCAAAGTCTTGCTTCTTCTGCTTATATTTCTGCTCGATCTTGCCGGCATAGCGATATGCCATGCCAAGAGATGTAATGTTGAGGAACTCCATTTCCTCCTGAATGTGTTTGTGCAAACAGCCACGGTACTTGAGCACCAAATGTCTCTCTGAATCCTTAATACCCAACTTTGTGCGTAGGATATGGAACGGATTCGTCAGTTCGTGCACATCTTGATCGCTTTATTGCCGCAGCGTGGTCCATTGGATGTATTTGTCCTCATAGCTCCCCACGGGGTAATATTTTTCCTTGATGCTGTCTCGGAATGAATTCCAAGTGGGTGTGGTCAAGAACAGAGAGGGTACTATCTCGTCCTTGTTATCACAGTAGGTTTCCCACCAGTCCTTGACATGGGGGGTAGCTTTGAGGAGTGCAAAAATAATCTTCTCCTGGTCGGAAAAGTCATGCATCGAGAAATATTCTTCTAATAGATTCAACCATCTATCTATGGCATCTACATCTATTTAACCCTCAAATATGGGAATGTAAAAGTTTACTTGTACCTTAAAGGGAGTCGCACCTCCAGAGTGGCTGCTGGATGCAGATGCGTAGCCAGTGGGCAGTCGTTGAAGGATCTGAACAAAGTTATCCATCATTGCGTTGCTTTTCTTTTTGAGGGCCTCCTCAAGGAATATTTTGATAGGATCTCCTGCTCCCTCATCTTTGTTTTCGTCTCCCATGGGCATCCGTCGGGGTTTGCGAGGTTGATCTTGCAAAGGTTCCACTAGATCGAGCCCTAACTCCTTATACCCCGACCTCATTAGGGACATGAAAGGAAGGATTGAGAAAAAGAAGACCCCTCTGATACCATTGATCCAGATTTATGCAGGAACACAAAAGAATACAGAAATAACCATGAACATAGAGATGCAATAGAAATAATGCTTCATTTCATTAATATCAAATAACAGAAATATGCTTACAGACATAATGGAAATAAAATAGCTAGGGTGTTGGTAGCGAATCTGTGAGAAGATACGTGGTGGCTACAGACCTCTGACTATGTTACAATGAGGCTTGAGGGCCTATTTATTATTGAGAAAAAATGGAGATCTATAAACTTCCAAAAACCTAACCCTAGGAGATGAAGCGCCAAAACTATGGGCCCCGTTTGGGTAAATTGGTGTTTCAATTTCTCGGGGACGTAAATTTGGCATACGACTTTCGTTTCACGCGTATGATACATTGTTAGAAATATCTATCCGAGGACTACAATTGTTTCCATGAAAATAAATTCTAGAATAAAATAATATTCGTTGTACAAACGATGCCCAAAAAACTTCGTTTAGGGCCTCAAAACAACTTCGGAAGTTCAAGACTCGAAAAACTGGTAAAAATAGTAAGTTGCGCTGCAACTTAAAAATTGAAGGAATTGATGGTGGGGGTTAAAATGGAATATGTGGGTGGCCACCAATATCCACTTGGATCATTAAGGCCCAAAAACGGCTCTAGGAGTGGAGGACCCAAAAACCTGCTAAAAATAGTAAGTTTTGCTAAATGTGAAAAGCTGCAATAATTGATGGTGCTGGTCCAAATGGAATAGGTGGGTGGCCACCGATATCCACCTAGATATTTCCTCCCTCCTTAGGAATCAATGGTCTCCGTTGCATTGAGGTCTTCTATGAGATGAGGCAAATTCTGTTGAACTAGGTATTAGATTTGTTGAAGATGTCATGGACCTGCGGGTGGACATGTTGGATGCGTTTAGTAAATTTAGTTTCTTTATCAGCCTCAGATAGTACATGTGTGTATTATGTATGTGTAGTTGTAGGATGTATGGCAACATCAGGCGGTGGTGCGTTGGGAGTCAGATTAATAGAGTGTTTGTCCTAACAGTGTAGAGGTACCTCTGTGAATGAGGAGAAAATGTCCTCGTATTCCTCCATGACTTTGTCCATCTGCTACAGCTGTGCAAGGGAGATCTATTTCGAGGTTGTGGCCACAATATTATTCTTTCCCTATAAGAGAGTTGTAAGGAAAATAAATTTCCTGGTTTGGGAAACAATCTTACTGCGTTGTTTTGCAGTAGTCAAAGAGATGACAGGAGGCGGTACTACCTTCAGTATTTTGTACAAGTTATTTTCCAAAGTAATAACAACAACACGAGGCCTAGAATAATACACAACATGTCGCCTCCACAAGTATGGTTGGCCCAATAATACATCAGCTACATCAAGAGAAGAAACATCACACAATACCTCATCCGTGAATTGCTTGATACTGTATGAAAGGCAGCACTGTTGGCAGATGCGGAGATCTCTCCCTAGGTGGGGCCACCCGATGGTATAAGACTGTGGGTGTGCTATGGTCAGTAGGCTAGGTCGTTTCACGACCTCTAATAAAATGAGGTTCTTATGGATTCCACTATCGACAAGAAATCGTAGCGGAAAACCCTTCACCCACATCTACGAATGGAACTGGAACTCCCCCTCCTCTAGATCCTCTGGATCCTCCCTCTGATTTTGGTGGTGGAAAAAATGGCAGTGGGATCCGAACCAATGATCTGCTTCCCTTTGTCATTTCCTTTATCTAGTTTTGAATCAGGATCAGGAAATGCATCTGATTCGGGTGCCTTTAGTTCGGCCACAAATGACTGTTTGGCCCGACACTCGTTTGTGCTGTGAGTGGGGCTGTTATGAAGTTCACACCACTTCCCTATGTACTTATTTTGATTTATAGTGTTGTTCTAAGTCGCACTGCTTTGGCCTTGCCCCTTGTTCCTCATCTTGGGGGCACCTTTTGGATTTACAGATCCAAAGTCTCGCTTCTTCTACTTAAATTTCTGCTCGATCTTGGCGGCATAGCGATATGTTGTGCCAAGCAATGTAATGTCGAGGAACTCCATTTCCTCCTAAATGTGTTTGTGCAAACAGCCGTGGTACTTAAGCACCAAATGTCTCTCTGAATATTTAATACGCAACTTTGTGCATAGGGTATGGAACAGATTCGTCAGTTCATGCACATCTTGATCCCTTTGTTGCTGCAGCATGGTCCATTGGATGTATTTGTCTTCATAGCTCCCCATAGGATATTATTGTTCTTTAATGCCATATTGGAATGAATTTTAAGTGGGTGTGGCTAAGAAAAGAGAGGGTTTTGTCTTGTCATTTTTCTCATAGTAAGTTTCCCACCAGTCCTTGACATGGGGGGTAGCTTTGAGAAGTGAAAAAATAATCTCCTCCTGGTCAGAAAAGTCATGAACCAAGAAATATACTTCTAATAATTCAACCATCTATCTACATCATCTACATCTATTTGACCCTCAAATATGGGAGTTTCAAAGTTTACTTGTACCTTAAAGGGAGTTGCGCCTAAAAAGTGGCTGCTGGATGCAGATGCGCAGCCGGTGGGTAGTCGTTGAAGGATCTGGGCAAAGTTATCCATCATCGCGTTCCTTTGTTTTTCGAGGGCCTCCTTGAGAAATATTTTGATGGGATATCCTACTCCCTCATATTTATTTTCATCTCCCATGGGCGCCCGTTGGGGTTTGTGAGGCTGATCTTCCAAAGGTTCCACGAGATCGAGCCCTAACTCTTTATACCCCGACCTTATTGGGGACATGCAAAGAAGGATCGAGAAAAAGAAGAATGATCTGATACGATTGATCTAGATTTATGAAGGAATGCAACATAATAGATAAATAACCATGAACATAGAGATGCAGCGGAAATAATGCTTCATTTCATTAATATCAAATAACAGAAATATGCTTACAGAAATAATGGAAATAAAATAGCTAGGGTGCTAGTAGTGAATCTCTGAGAAGAGATGTGGTAGCTACAGACCTTTGAACTGTGTTATAATGAGGCTCAAGGGCCTATTTATTATTGAGAAGCAATGGATAACTCTAAACGTCTAAAAAACTAACCCTAGGAGATGAAGCACCAAAACTATGGGCCTCGTTTGGAGAAATTGGTGTTTCAACTTCCCGGGGACGTAACTTCGGCATACGACCTCCGTTTGAGGTGTATGATACATTGTTAGAAATATCTATCCAAGGAATACAACCGTTGATGTGAATATCAATTCTAGAACAAAATCATATTCACCAGAAAAACAATGCCCAAAAAACGTTGTTTAGGGCCTCAAAATGGCTCTAGAAGTTCAGGACCCGAAAAACTGCTAAAAGTAGTAAGTTGTGCTGCAAATTAAAAATTGAAAGAATTGATGGTGGGAGTTCAAATGGAATAGGTTTGTGGCCACCAATATCCACCTGGATCATTAAGGCCCCAAAACATCTCCGGGAGTGGAGGACCCGAAAACCTGCTAAAAATAGTAAGTTGTGCTGAATGTGAAAAGCTGCAAGAATTGATGGTGCTGGTCCAAATGGAATAGGTGGGTGGCCATCGATATCCACTTGGATCATTCCTCCCTCCTTAGGAATCAATGGTTCCCATTGCGTTGAGATCCTCCATGAGATGAGGCAAATTCTATTGAACTGGGTATTAGATTTGTTGAAGATGTCATGGACCTGTGGGTGGACATGCTGGATGCGTTTACTAAATTTGGTTTTTTTATCAGCCTCAGATGGTACATGTGTGGATTCTATATGTGTAGTTGTAGGATGTATGGCAACATCAGGCAGTGGTGCATTGGGAGTCAAATCAATAGAGGGCTTGTCCTGACAGTGTAGAGGAACCTCTGTGAGTGAGGAGAAAATTTCCTCGTATTCCTCCATGAATTTGTCCATATGCTATAGCTGTGCAAGGGAGCCCTATTTTGAGGTTGTGGCCAAAATATTATTCTTTCCCTGTGTACGAGTTGTAAGGAAAATAAATTTCCTAGTTTGGGAAACAATCTTACTATGTTGTTTTGCAGTAGTCAAAGAGATGACAGGAGACAGTACTACCTTTGGTATCCTGTACAAGTTATTTCCCAAAGTAATAAAAACAGCACAAGGCCTATACTCATACAAAACATGTCAGATCCATAAGTATGGTTGGCCCAATAATACATCAGCTACATCAAGAGGAGCAACATCACACAATACCTCATCTGTGAATGGCTTGATATTGTACGAAAGGTGACACTGCTGGTGGATGCAGAGATCTCTCCCAGGGTGGAGCCACTCGATGGTATATGGTTGTGGGTGTGCTATGGTCATTAGGTCGGGCCGCTTCATGACCTCTGCTGAAATGAGGCTCTTTTGGCTTCCGCTATCGACAATAAATTGCAGTAGAGAACCCTTCACCCACATCTATGAATGGAAGAGGCGCTCCCCTCCTCTTGATCCTCTAGATCCTCCCTCTGATCTTGGTGGTGGCAACAATGGCACTTAGATCTGCATCAATGATCTTATTCCCTTTGTCTTTGCCTTTTTCTGGTTCTAACTCACAATCATAAAATGCATCTGATTCGGGTGCCTTTAGTTCAGCTACCAAAGACTATTTGGCTCGCACTCATTTGTGCTGTGAGTGGGGGTGTTATGAAATTCACATCACTTCCCTGTGTCCTTATTTTGATTTTTGGTGTTGGTCTGAGTTGCACCACTTTGGCCTTGCCCGTTGTTCTTCGCTTCTGGGGCACCTTTTGGATTCACAGATCCAAAGTCTCACTTCTTCCACTTAAATTTATACGTGATCTTGGCGGCATAGCAATATGCTGTGCCAAGTGATGTAATTTCGAGGAACTCTATTTCCTCCTGAATGTATTTTTGTAGAGAGCCACGGTACTTGAGCACCAAATGTCTCTCTGAAACTTTAATACCAAAATTTGTGCATAAGGTATGGAACAGATTCGTCAGTAAGTGCACATCTTGATCCCTTTGTTGCTGCAACGTGGTCCATTAGATGTATTTGCCCTCATAGCTCCCCATGTGGTAATATTGTTCCTTGACGCCATCTCAGAATTAATTCCAAGTGGGTGTGGCCGAGAACAAAGAGGGGTCTGTCTTGTCCTTTTTCTCACAGTAGGTTTCCCACCAGTCCTAGACCTGGGGGATAGCTTTGAGGAGTGCAAAAATAATTTTCACCTCGTCGGAAAAGTCATGAACCGAGAAATATACTTCTAATATATTCAACCATCTATCTACGACATCTGCATCTATTTGACCCTCAAATATGGGAATGAAAAAGTTTACTTGTACCTTAAAGGGAGTCGTGCCTCCAGCGTGGCTGTTGGATCCAGATGCGCAGTCGGTGGGCAATCGTTGAAGGATATAGGAAACGTTATCCATCATCGCATTCCTTTTTTTTTAGGGCCTCCTCAAGCAATATTTTGATAAGATCTCCTACTCCCTCATATTTATTTTCGTCTCCCATGGGCGTCCATCGGGGTTTGCGAGGCTGATCTTGAAAATTTTCCACCAGATCAAGCCCTAACTCCTTATACCCCGACCTCATTGGGGACATGCAAAGAAGGATCGAGAAAAAGTAGACCACTCTGATACCATTGATCCAGATTTATGCAGGAATGAAACAGAATACAGAAATAACCATGAACATAGATATGCAATGGAAATAATGCTTCATTTCATTAATATCAAATAACAGAAATATGGTTATAGACACAATGGAAATAAAATAGCTAGGTTGCTAGTAGCGAATATCTGAGAAGAGATGTGGCAGCTACAGACCTCTAAATTGTGTTAAAATGAGGCTCAAGGGCCTATTTATTATTTAGAAACCATGGATAACTCTAGATGTCCAAAAACCTAACCCTAGGAGATGAAGCGCCAAAACTATGGGCCTCGTTTGGGTAAGTTGGTGTTTCAACTTTCCAGGGACGTAAGTTTGGCATACAACCTTCGTTTCACACGTATGATACATCGTTAGAAATATCTATCCGAGGAATAAAATTGTTGCCATGAATATCAATTAGAAAACGAAATCATATTTCTCGGACAAACAATGCCCAAAAAATGTTGCTTAGGGCCTCAAAACGGCTCCGGAAGTTCAAGACCCGAAAAATTGCTAAAAATAGTAAGTTGTGCTGCAAATTATAAACTGAAAGAACTAATGGTAGGGGTTCAAATGGAATAGGTGGGTGGCCACCAATATCCACCTGGATCATTAAGGTCCCAAAACAGCTCTGGGAGTGGAGGACCCGAAAACCTGCTAAAAATAGTAAGTTGTGCTAAATGTGAGAAGTTGCAAGAATTGATGGTGCTGGTCCAAATGGAATAGGTGGGTGGCCACCGATATCCACCTGGATCATTCCTCCCTCGTTAGGAAGCAATGGTCCCCATTACATTGAGATCCTCCATGAGATGAGGAAAATTCTGTTGAACTGGGTATTAGATTTGTTGAATATGTCATGGACTTGCAAGTGGACATGCTGGATGCGTTTAGTAAATTTGGTTTCTTCATCAGCCTTAGACAATACATGTGTGGATTCTATATGTTTAGTTGCACGATGTATGGAAAAATCAGGCAGTGGTGCGTTAGGAGTCAGATCAATGGAGTGCTTGTCCTGACAGTGTAGAGGAACCTCTGTGAGTGAGGAGAAAATGTCCTCGTATTCCTCCATGACTTTGTCCATTTGCTGCAGCCGTGAAACAGAGCCCTGTTTCGAGGTTGTGGCCACAATATTCTTCTTTCCTTGTGAGTGGGTTGTAAGGAAAATAATTTTTCTGGTTTGGGAAACAATCTTACTGCGTTGTTTTGTAGTAGTCAAAGAGATGACAAGAGGTGGTATTACCTCCGATATCCTATACAAGTTGTTTCCCAAAGTAATAAAAACAACACGAGGCCTAGACTCATACACAACATGTTGCCTCCACAAGTATGGTTGGCCCAATAATACATCAGCTACATCAAGAGGAGCAACATCACACAATACATCATCCGTGAATGGCTTGATACTGTATGGAAGGCGGCACTTCTCACGGATGCGAAGATATCTCCCTGGGTGGAGCCACCCAATGGTATACAATTTCAGGTGTGCTATGGTCAGTAGGTCGAGCCGCTTCACGACCTCTACTGAAATAAGGTTCTTTTGGCTTCCGCTATTGACAAGAAATTGCAGTGGAGAACCCCTCACCCACATCTGCGAATGGAAGAGGCATGCCCCCTCCTCTATATCCTCTGGATCCTTCCTTTGATCTTGGTGGTGGTAACAATGGCACTGGGATCCACATCAATGATCTTCTTCCCTTTGTCATTGCCTTTGTCTGGTTCTGACTCAGGATTAGAAAATGCATCTAATTCAGGTGCCTTTACTTTGGCTACCAATGACTGTTTGACTCGGCACTCATTTGTGCTGTGAGTGGGGATGTTATGAAATTCACACCACTTACCTGTGTCCTTCTTTTGATTTGTGGTGTTGTTTTGAGTCACATCGCTTTGGCCTTGCTTGTTGTTCTTCTGTTTGGGGGCACCTTTCAGATTCACATATCCAAAGTCTCGCTTCTTCTGCTTAAATTTCAGCTCAATCTTGGCGGCATAAAGATATGTCGTGCCAAGCGATGTAATTTCGAGGAACTCCATTTCATCCTGAATGTGTTTGTGCAAATAGCCGTGGTACTTGAGCACCAAATGTCTCTCTGAATCTTTAATACCCAACTTTATGTGTAGGGTATGGAACAAATTCGTCAGTTCATGCACATCTTTATCACTTTGTTGCCACTGCGTGGTCCATTGGATGTATTTTTCCTCATAGCTCCCCATGGGGTAATATTGTTCATTCATGCTGTCTTAGAACGAATTCCAAGTGGGTGTCGCTGAGAACAAATTTTAGGTCCCAATATTACTAGTATAGTCCCTTATTGTTGTTACTGTAACCCCCATATTGTTATTATTACGCCCTTAACTTATTATTGTTATGTCGGCCAGGATTACATTGTGGCCCCATGGACTCTAAAATATAGAAATAAGGTTTTGTAATTTGTATCATCCAAGAATTGTTCATTCATGTAATGTATTGGAGGTTTCTCCCTTGAAGTGTCTTATTTCTAAGGTGTTGATATCTCTTTTCTTCTATTTTTGGAGCTGGTTTCATAACATTTGGTATCAGAGCTTTGGATTCTAGGGTTTCGCTGCTCCAAACAAGTCATCGTGGAATTTTCGCTATAACATTTTTTCTACGAAGATTTAGAATTTGAAATTTTTAGAGTGTGTAGCCGAAGTCTTGAGGAACATCGTTGCAAAATTTCAGAGCTTGGTTCACAATATTTTCGGAGATATGAGCTGTGGAAGTTAGGTCTTCTTCAGGCTCCCGAATTTCATCTCAAAGAGGTGATCGCGAGAAAATATTCATAAGTCTCTCTCTGAGTATCAGATTGGAATTATGTAAGAAGTGACTGGAAGTACATAGAATCTAGTTTCTTTTCTATAAATTTCAAATCCAAAGGAGCAAATAGTGACACATGGCAAGTCATACAAGTTCGCTCTACTAAACCACTCCATAATTAGGTCATTGTGGGAGATTGGACATAACTGTGTCTTGAAGAATCCAAATCAAGTCAAATCTATGGAATTTGCAAGAAGCTTCATAAGAATACTACGGGGCCAAATTTTAGATATTGAGGATCTGCAAGTATAGAGATAAGTCAATTTTAATATCGAGCTCCTCAAAAGCAAGTAAAAGGTGTGTATTTTTTTTTTCTGAATTGCATAAGTCTTGTTTGACAAATCAAGTTGAATTGATTCCAAGGGCATATTGTAGAATGGATATAAGTATTGGATTCTAAAATGTCCTCTAAAAAGAACTCAACACCCATTAAGCCTTTAGAAGGCTCTACTATGACTCATGAAGATGAAGAAGGGCAACATGACATATCAAAATTACAAGAGCAAGTACAACAAATTTTGCTCTTGCAAAGAGCAACAAAAAATGACATGGAAGTTTTGAAGAAAGGCGCACAATCTAAGATGGATGGTTTGAAGAATGGCATGGAAGCTAATATGAATAGCATGGAAGCTGGCATGGAATCTAAGATGGATGACATGGAAGCTAAGATGGAAAATATGAAGAATGATCTAAAAGCAGAGATGGAAGGTTTGACAACGTTGATACAAGAAATGTTTCCTAATGGTGAAAAGATAGTAGAGGAAACTCATGATGAGAACAAAATAAATGTTAATCGTCATTTCATAGACTCTAATGTTGGAGGGAAGAACCACCATATTCCAAAAATGGATATGAGGAAGTTTGATGGAAAGGATCCTGTAACATGGATACTATAGATGGAGCAATATTTTGATCTCAATAATGTGTAAAACACACAAAAGGTACACATTGCAACTTTACATTTAGAACAAAATACATTTTTATGGTATTGATGGCTTTTCTCCCGTAAAAAAATTGTCACTTGCTCAATTTTTATGGAGGAAATGATAGCACATTATGAGGATACAAAGAGCAACACTTTCTTTAGCCAATTGGTAAATCTCAAACAAAAGTGTTCAGTGTGGGAGCACATTGAGGACTTCCAAAAATTGAATATAAGGGTAACTGATATTCCAGAGGAACACAGGATTGATCTCTTCATAGGTACTTTAAAGGATAACATCCAACATGAAGTTCACGTTTTGGAACCTGATTCATGGAGAACGCAGTCAGGTTGGCAAAAAAAATTGAATGTAAAATTATGGAGACAAGGAAGCCTACCACTCACTTCTATAAAGATGTAAGTGTTGCTACCCCTAGATTTCCACAACCTACAAGGTTGACACCACAAAAATTGGAAGAAAAAAGAGAAAAAGGGCTTTGCTATAGTTGTGAGAGAAAATACACTAAAGGTAATAAGTGTGCTGAGAAGAAATTATTTTACATATATTGTGAAGAGGAAGAAGAAAATGAACAAGAATCTTCAAAAGAAGAGGATATACACTAGGAACTAGCCCTAGAAGAGGAAGAAATGAGTCCGACCATATCGTGTAATGCATTGGCAGGAATTACCACTCCTAAAACTCTCAAGATAGAAGGAAATATCAAGAATAAAAAGGTAATAGTGTTGATTGATTTAGGTAGTACCCATAATTTTGTTCATTGTAAGGTAGCCAAGGAATTGAATTGTTTCCTATACCCAGCACCAGAATGTCAAGTTATGGTTGCAAATGAAGGAACTATAAATTTCTATGGAAAATGCCATAATATCAAGCTAACCATGGGGGAATATTTATTGAATATTCCAATGCTTTCCATTCCTATGGGAGGTGCTGATGTTGTACTAGGAGTACAATGGTTACAATCTTTGGGGAAAATAGCCTTTAATTTTCAAGAACTTTTCTTGAATTTTTTTTCATAAGGAAAGGAAGTCGAATTACGAGGTACTGTGGGAAAGTCGGGAAAGATAATAAGCTCAAATGTCATGACAAAGCTTCTAAAGAAAGAAAAATGAGGCGTAATTGCACAATTATGCTCACTAGAAGTTCCAACATCAAAATCATCTATTTCTGGAGATCTCCAAAAAGTCTTGGACAATCATTCCAAGGTGTTTGAAACTCCCAAAGGACCCCCACCTATTCGTGATCATGATCATGCTATTCATTTGATTCCAGGAAGTGTTCCTCCAAACATCAGGCCTTATAGATATCCTTATGTCCAAAGGAGAGAAATTGAACGTATTATTACAGAAATGTTAGAGGCGGGTATAATTCAACCTAGTCAAAGTTCTTTCTCTACTCTTGTAGTATTGGTACAAAAGAAGGATGGATCATGGCACATGTGTTTAGATTATAGGGAGCTCAATAAGCTCACCACTAAAGATAAATTTCCCATTCCTATGATTGATGAATTATTGGATGAATTACATGGAGAAATTTATTTTACCAAGTTGGATCTTCGTTCAAGATATCATCAAATTAGAATAAAGACTGAAGATATTCCAAAAACAACATTTCGAACTCATGAGGATCATTATGAATTTTTGGTCATGTCTTTTGGCCTCACCAATGCACCTTCTACATTTCAAGGGTTGATGAATTCCATTTTCAAACCATTCCTTAGAAAATTTGTGCTAGTATTTTTTGATGATATGCTAATCTACAACAAGTCTTGGAAGGATCATGTTCAACATGTTGACAGGGTGCTCAAACTATTACAGGAGAAACAATTATATGCAAAAACATCCAAATGTTTCTTTGGAGTACAAGAGGTGGAATATCTGGGTCATATTGTATCTCATGAGGGTGTTAAGGTAGACCCTAACAAAATTAAAGCCATTAGGGAATGGAAAGTCCCCACAACCATAAAGCAGTTACGATGATTTCTAGGGTTAACAGGGTATTATTGCAAGTTTGTTAAGAATTATGGGAGAATAGTAGCACCTCTAACAACATTATTGAAGAAAGATGAATTTTCATGGAATCATGAAGCAAGTAAGGCCTTTGAACATCTTAAAGAGGCAATGTGCCTAGCACCAGTCTTAGCTATGCCAGACTTCACAAAAACCTTTATTGTGGAATGTGATGCCTCAGGAAATGGAATTGGTGTTGTTTTAATGAAAAAATAAATACCCATTGCTTTTGAAAGTCATCCAATCAAAGGAAAGTATTTACAGAAACCTATTTATGAGAAGGAAATGTTAGCAATACTGCATGCACTAAAGAAATGGCGAACTTACCTAATGGGAAGATACTTCAAGGTAAAAACTGATCATGATAGTCTTAAACACTTTTTGGAACAAAGACTATCTTTAGAAGAGTAGCAAAAATGGGTCACAAATATGTTGGGTATGAATTTGAAATAATCTACAAAAAAGGGAAGCTAAATGTTATTGCAGATGCACTCTTAAGAAAGAATGAAGAGGTGGAAGCATTGCTTTGTGCCATTTATATTATCAAACCAGATTGGGTAACCGAAGCAAGAGATGAATGGAAGAAGGACGAATGAGTGTGGACACTCATTCAAAATTTGCAGCAAGATCCTCGTACATATGATACATTTAGTTGGAAAAATGATTCCTTATGGTACAAAGATCGCTTATATCTTTGTAAGAATTCCCAACTAAAAAAAAATATTCTTTTGGAATTTCACACTTCTCCTTTAGGAGGACACTCAGGATTTTTAAAATCTTACCACAGGGTGAAGAAAGAATTTTTTTGGGATGGCCTTAAATCTGATATTCAAAAGTTTGTGGCGGAATGTTTGGTTTTCCAGCAGAATAAAGTGGAAACAATTAAGACCCCGGGACTTCTACAACCTTTATCCATTCCAAGTCAACGTGGGGAGGAGATTTCAATGGATTTTATCACAGGTTTACCTAAGTCCAAAGGAAAGAGTGTCATCATGGTGGTAGTTGATAGACTTACCAAGTATGCACACTTTTGTGCATTATCTCATCCATTTAAAGAAAGTACAGTTGATACTACATTTATGGACACAATTCAAAAGCTACATGGAAACCCAAGGGTTATTGTGAGCGACAGAGATCCCATTTTTACTGGAAATTTTTGGACAAAGTTATTTTCTTGTTTGGGTACTCAATTAGCTCATAGCTCATCTTATCATCCTCAATCTGATGGTCAAACTGAGATAGTAAATAAATTTTTTGAAGGATATCTTCGTTTTTTTGTATCTGATAAACAAACACAATGGGTCAAGTGGTTACCTCTTGCTGAATGGTGGTATAACACTTCCTTCCATACTGCAGCAAAAATGACCCCATTTATGTCACTTTATGGATATCATCCACCATCCATCACATCATCTTTAAGAGAAAATTTGAAGGTTCAAGTAGTGGAAGATCACATCGAGCACCAACAAGAAGTGCTCCAACTCTTAAAGGATAACCTGAATTTGGAACAAAATCGAATGAAACAACAGGCAGATCAACATTGCAGCGAGAGAATTTTTTATGTAGGAGAATGGGTATTTTTACGACTACAACCATACAAACAAATGTCCCTCAAGCAAGCTAAGAAGGATAATAAACTATCACCAAGGTATTATGGTCCTTACAAGGTGTTGCAAAACACGTACTATTGTATGGGCCTGCTTCTGTTTTTCTATATGCAAACCGCCCATGTTTCATGTTTAAAGAAGGTTATAGGTGAAAATCTTCTAGTTCAAAAATATTGCTGTAAATTGATGAGGAAGGAAAAATCATATTGGAACTTGAAGTGGTCATTAAACAAGAACTCTGGACAACTACGAAATCGATCAATTTCGTAGTATCTCATCAAGAAGAACTTACCCACCTAAGATTCCAATCGAAGAATAATTTTATACAAAAGGACCCGTAGCTACTCAAGCGCTGAGGAAAACTGAGGGAGAGGGGCATGCTAGGTCCTATATTACTAGTATGAACTTGCTTGTTGTTAGGGTAACCTATATTATTATTATTTTCCTAAATTATTATTATTGTTAGTTCGCACTAGGATTACATTATGGCCCCATGGACTCCTATATATAGAAAGGAGGTTTTGTGAATTGTATCATCCAAGAATTGTTCATTCATGTAATGCATTGGAGGTTGCCCCCTCGAAGTGGCTTATTTCTAAGGCGTTGATATCTCTTTTCTTCTATTTTTGGAGCTGGTTTCACAACAACAAAGAGGGTTTTTTCTCATCCTTTTTCTCATAGTAGGTTTCTCACCAGTCCTTGACATGGGGGGTAGGTTTGAGGAGTGAAAAAATAATCTTCTCCCGGTCGGAAAAGTCATGAACTAAGAAATATCCTTCTAATAGATCCAACCATCTATCTACGACATCTGCATCTATTTTACCCTAAAATATGGGAATGTCAAAGTTTACTTGTACCTTAGACGGAGTCGCGCCTCTAGAGTGGCTGCTGGATGCAGATGCACAGCCGGTGGGAAGTTATTGAAGGATCTGGGCAAAATTATCCATTATCACATTCTTTTGTTTTTCGAGGGCCTCCTCGAGCAATATTTTGATAGGATCTCCTACTCCCTCATCTTTCTTTTCGTCTCCCATGGGTGCCCATCGGGGTTGGCGAGGCTGATCTTGCAAAGGTTCCACCAGATCGAGCCCTAACTCCTTATACCCCGACCTCGTTGGGGACATGCAAAGAAGGATCGAGAAAAGGAAGACTGCTATGATACCACTGATCCAGATTTATGCAGGAATGCAACAGAATATAGAAATAACCATGAACATAGAGATGCAGTGGAAATAATGCTTCATTTCATTAATATCGCATAACAGAAAGATGCTTACAGACATAATGGAGCTAAAATAGCTAGGGTGCTGGTAGCGAATCTCTGAGAAGAGATGTGGCGGCTAAATACCTCTAAACTATGTTAAAATGAGGCTCGAGGGCCTATTTATTATTGAGAAACAATGGAGAACTCTAAACGTCCAAAAACCTAACTCTAGGAGATGAAGTGCCAAAACTATGGGCCTCGTTTGGGTAAATTGGTGTTTCAAATTCCCGGGGACATAACTTCGGCATAAAACCTCTGTTTGATGTGTATGATACATTGTTAGAAATATCTATATGAGGAATACAACTGTTGCCATGAATATCAATTCCAGAGTGAAATCAAATTCACTAGACAAACTATGCCTGAAAATGTCGTTTAGGGACTCAAAACGGCTCCGGAGGTTCAGGACTCGAAAAAATACTTAAAATAGTAGGTTGTGCTGCAACTTAAAAATTGAAAGAAATGATGGTGGGGGTTCAAATGGAATAGGTGGGTGGCTTCCAATATCCACCTGGATGATTAAGGCCCCAAAACGGCTCTGGGAGTGGAGGACTCCAAAACTTGCTAAAAATAGTAAGTTGTGTTGAATGTGAAAAGCTGCAAGAATTGATGGTGTTGGTCGAAATGGAAAAGGTGGGTGGCCACCAATATCCACCTGTATCATTCCTCCCTCCTTAGGAAGCAATGGTCCCCATTGTGTTGAGATCCTCCATGAGATGAGGCAAATTTTGTTGAACTCGGTATTAGATTTATTGAAGATGTCATGGACCTGCGGGTGGACATGCTGGATGCGCTTAGTGAATTTGGTTTCTTTATGAACCTTAGATAATGCATGTGTGGATTTTGTATGTGTAGTTTCAGGATGTATGGCAACATCAAGCGATGGTGCGTTGGGAGTTAGATCAATGGAGTGCTTGTCCTGATAGTGTAGAGGAACCTTTGTGAGTGAGGAGAAAATGTCATCATATTCCTACATGACTTTGTCCATCTGCTGTAGCTGTGAAAGGGAGCCCTGTTTCGAGGTTGTGGCCACAATATTATTCTTTCCCTATGAGCAAGTTGTAAGGAAAATAAATTTCCTGGTTTGGGAAACAATCTTACTGCATTGTTTTGCAGTAGTCAAAGAGATGATAGGAGGCGATACTATTTTCAGTATCCTGTACAAGTTATTTCCCAAAGTAATAACAACAGCGCACGGCCTAGACTCAGACACAACATGTCGCCTCCACAAGTATGGTTGGACCAATAATACATCAGCTACATCAAGAGGAGAAAAATCACACAATATCTCATCCGTGAATGGCTTGACATTGTATGGAAGGCGGCACTGCTGGCAGATGGAGAGATCTCTCCCTGGGTGGAGCCACCCAATGGTATATGGCTGCGGGTGTGCTATGGTTGGTAGGCTGAGCCGCTTCATGACCTTTGCTGAAATGCGGTCCTTTGGCTTCCGCTATCGACAATAAATTGCAGTGGAGAACCCTTCACCGACATCTGCGAATGGAAGAGGTGATACCCCTCCTCTGGATCCTCTGGATCCTCCCTCTGATCTTGGTGGTAGCAACAATGGCATTGGGATCTGCATCAATGATCTTCTACCCTTTTTCATTGCCTTTTTCTGGTTCTGTCTCACGATCATAAAATGCATCTGATTCGATTTCCTTTAGTTTGTCCACCAATGACTATTTGGCCCGCACTCGTTTGTGTTGTGAGTGGGGATGTTATGAAATTCACAGCACTTCCCTGTGTCCTTATTTTGATTTGTGGTGTTGTTATGAGTCGCACCACTTTGGGCTTGACCCTTTTTCTTCGGTTCGGGGGCACCTTTCAGTTTCACAGATCCAACGTTTTGCTTGTTCTACTTAAATTTCTGTTCGATCTTGGCGGCATAGCAATATGCCGTGCCAAGCAATGTAATGTCGAGGAACTCCATTTCCTCCTGAACGTGTTTGTGCAGACAACCATGGTACTTGAGCACCAAATTTATTTCTGAATCTTTAATATGCAACTTTGTGCGTAGGGTATGGAACAAATTTTTCAGTTTGTGCACATCTTGATCCCTTTGTTGCCGTAGCGTGGTCCATTGAATGTATTTGTCCTCATAGCTCCCCACGGGGTAATATTGTTCCTTGATGCCATCTCGGAACAAATTCGAAGTGGGTGTGGTTGAGAAAAAAGAGGGTTCTTTCTCATCATTTTTCTCATAGTAGGTTTCCCACGAGTCCTTGACCTAGGGGGTAGCTTTGAGGAGTGCAAAAATAATCTTTTGCCAGTCGGAAAAGTCATGAACGCAAAAATATCCTTCTCATAGATTCGACCATATATCTACGACATTTGCATCTCTTTGACCCTCAAATATGGGAATGTCAAAATTTACTTGTACCTTAAAGGGAGTCGCACATCTAGAGTGGCTGCTGGATGCAGATGCGCATACGGTCGGCAGTCGTTGAAGGATCTGGGAAAAGTTATCCATCATCATGTTCCTTTATTTTTTGAGGGCCTCCTCAAGCAATATTTTGATAGGATATCCTACTCCCTCATCTTTATTTTCATCTCCCATGGGCGTTCGTCAGGGTTTGCGAGGCTGATCTTGCAAAGGTTCCACCAGATCGAGCCCTAACTCCTTATACCCCGACTTCGTTAGGGACATGCAAAGAAGAATCGAGAAAAAGCAAACCGCTCTGATACCACTGATTCAGATTTATGCAGGAATGCAAAAGAATACAGAAATAACCATGAACATAGAGATGCAGTGGAAATAATTCTTCATTTCATTAATATCAAATAATAGAAATATGCTTACAGACATAATGGAAATAAAATAGCTAGGGTGCTGGTAGCGAATCTCTGAGAAGAGATGTGGTAGCTATAGACCTTTTAAATATGTTACAATGAGGCTCGAGGGCCTATTTTTTTATTGAGAAACAATGGAGAACTCTAAACGTCCAAAAACCTAATCCTAGGACATGAAGTGCCAAAACTATAGGCCCCGTTTGGGTAAATTGGTGTTCCAACTTCCCAGGGACGTAACTTCGACATACAACCTCTGTTTCACGTGTATGATACATCGTTAGAAATATCTATATGAGGAATAAAACTATAGTCGTGAATATCAATTCCAAAACTAAATATTAATTGCTAGACAAACGATGCCCAAAAAACGTCATTTAGGGCCTCAAAATGGCTCTGGAAGTTCAAGACCCGAAAAACTGCTAAAAATAGTAAGTTGTACTCAATTTGAAAAGCTGCAAGAATTGATGGTGCTGGTCCAAATGGAATAGGTGGGTGGCCACCGATATCCACTTGGATCATTCCTCCCTCCTTAGGAAGCAATGGTCCCCATTGCGTTGAGATCCTCCATGAGATGAGGAAAATTCTATTGAACTGGGTATTAGATTTGTTGAAGATGTCATGGACCTGTGGGTGGACATGCTGGATACATTTAGTAAATTTGGTTTTTTTATCAGCCTCAGAGGGTACATGTGTGGATTTTGTATGTGTAGTTTTAGGATGTATGGAAAGTTCAGGCAGTGGTGCATTAGGAGTCAAATCAATGGAGGGCTTGTCCTAACAGTGTAGAGGAACCTCTGTGAGTGAGGAGAAAATGTCCTCGTATTCCTCCATGACTTTGTCCATCTACTACAGCCGTGCAAGGGAGCCCTATTTCGAGGTTGTGGCCACAATATTCTTCTTTCCCTATGAGCGAGTTGTAAGGAAAAATTTTTTCCTGGTTTGGGAAACAATCTTACTGCATTGTTTTGCATTAGTGAAAGAGATGATAGGAGGTGGTACTACCTCCAGTATCCTGTACAAGTTATTTCCCAAAGTAATAACAATAGCACAAGGCCTAAACTCATACAAAACATGTCGCCTCCACAAGTATGGTTGGCCCAATAATACATCAGCTACATCAAGAGGAACAACATCACATAATACCTCATCTATGAAAGGTGACACTACTAGCGGATGGAGATATCTCTCCCTGGGTGGAGCCACCAGATGGTATATGGCTGCGGGTATGCTATGGTCAGTAGGCCGAGCGGCTTCAGGACCTATAGTAAAATGAGGTTCTTTTCGCATCCGCTATCGACAAGAAATTGCAGCGGAGAACCCTTCACCCACATCAGCGAATGGAAGAGGCACTCCCCCTACTCTGGATCCTCTGGATCCTCCCTCTGATCTTTGTGATGGAAACAATGGCACTAGGATCCACATCAATGATCTGCTTCCCTTTGTCATTTCCTTTGTCTGGTTCAGACTTAGGATCAGAAAATGCATCTGATTCAGGTGCCTTTAGTTCGGCCACCAATGACTGTTTGGCTCGACACTCGTTTGTGCTGTGAGTGGGGCTGTTATGAAATTCACACCACTTCCCTGTGTCCTTATTTTAATTTGTGGTGTTGTTCAGAGTCACACCGCTTTGGCCTTGCCCCTTTTTATTTGGTTTGGGGGCACCTTTTGGATTCATAGATCCAAAGTATCGCTTCTTCTGCTTAAATTTATGCTCGATCTTGGCGGCATAGCAATATGCCTTTAGAAGCGATATAATGTCGAGGAACTCCATTTCCTCCTGAATGTGTTTGTGCAGAAAATTGCGGTACTTGAGCACAAAATGTCTCTCTGAATCTTTAATACCCAGCTTTGTGCTTAGGGTATGGAACAGATTCATCAGTTCGTGCACATCTTGATCCCTCTGTTGCTGCAACGTGGTCCATTGGATGTATTTGTCCTCATAGCTCCCCAGAGGGTAATATTTTTCCTTGATTCCATCTCAGAACAAATTCTAAGTGGGTGTGACCGAGAATAGAGAGGGTTTTTCCTCATCCTTTTTCTCACAGTAGGTTTCCCACCAATCCTTGACATGGTTGGTACCTTTAAGGAGTGCAAAAATAATCTTCTCCTGGTTGGAAAAGTCATGAACCAAGAAATATCCTTCCAATAAATTCAACCATCTATCTACGACATCTCCATCTATTTGACCCTCAAATATGGGAATGTCAAATTTTACTTGTACCTTAAAAGGAGTTGCGCCTCTAGAGCGGCTGCTGGATGCAGATGCGCAGCTGATGGGAAGTTGTTGAAGGATCTGTGCAAAGTTATCCATCATCGTGTTCCTTTGTTTTTTGAGGGCTTCCTCGAGCAATATTTTGATAGGATCTACTACCCCCTCATATTTCTTTTCATATCCCATGGGCATCCATCGGGTTTTGCAAGGTTGATCTTGCAAAGGTTCTACCAGATCGAGCCCTAACTCCTTATACCTCGACCTCGTTGGGGATATGCAAAGAAGGATCGAGAAAAAATATACTGCTCTGATACCAATGATCTGGATTTATGCAAGAATGCAATAGAATACATAAATAACCATGAACATAGAGATGCAGTGGAAATAATGCTTCATTTCATTAATATCAAATAATATAAATATGCTTATAGACATAATGGAAATAAAATAGCTAGGGTGCTGGTAGTGAATCTCTGAGAAGAGATGTGGTGGCTACAGACCTTTGAACTGTGTTAAAATGAGGCTCAAGGGCCTATTTATTATTGAGAAACAATGGAGAACTCTAAAAGTCCAAAAAACTAACCTTAGGAGATGAAACACCGAAACTATGGGCCTCGTTTGGGTAAATTGGTTTTTCAACTTCCCGGGGACATAAATTCAGCATACGACCTTTGTTTGATGCGTATGATAGATCGTTAGAAATATCTATATGAGGAATTCAATTTCTACCATGAATATCAATTCTGAAACAAAATTATATTCGCCAGACAAACGATGCCAAAAAAACGTCGTTTAGGGCCTCAAAACGGCTCCGGAAGTTCAGGACCCGAAAAACGGGTAAAAATAGTAAGTTGTGCTACAACTTAAAAAATGAAAGAAATGATGGAATGGGTTCAAATGTAATAGGTGGATGGTCACCAATATCTAGCTGGATCATTAAGGCCCCAAAACGGCTCCGGGAGTGGAGGACCCGAAAACCTGCTAAAAATAGTAAGTTGTGCTGAAGGTGAAAAGCTGCAAGAATTGATGGTGCTGGTCCAAATGGAATAGGTGGGTGGCCACCGATATCCACATGTATTACCCAAGAATTTAGGGGAAGAGCTCTCTTATTAGGGGTAGATTTGTAGAGCTAAGATACATTTCTCAAGTACATAGGAGGCTTACATAGCTACCTAAGACATACTATCCTCATGTTTAACCCTACAAGTCTAAATGAAGTTTGTGTGCAAGTCACACACTTGGAGTTAAGGGGATAACAAAAAATAGGTGAGAATGAGGAAAATGAGTTTAAAGGTAAATGGAAGAAAAATAGGAATGCAAATATTAGGAAAGAGAAGGTAAAATTGTTTAGCAAAAATTGTTCAAAAACTGGCCATGATGAAGACCATTGTTGGAAACTTCATCCAGAATTGAAACCATATAGCTTGAAAGCCAAAGAGAAAGGAAAAGATGTTGCTATATCTGAACAAGACTTAGGGTCAGATTCAGGAGATGAAACAAAAATTATAGCCATGGGACTAAAGAGCATGAAGTGGAAAGAAATTGAAACTAAACCCAGTACTAGTACATCAAACTGTCAAATACAAGCTCCAAATGAAGAAGAGAGAATGGAACTGTTTCATGTGAGGGTCATACCTAAACATACCAAGGTTGACACATTGTTTAATAGTGGGTCACAAGAAAACTTAATCTCTAAAGACTTGGTCAAGAAACCTAATATTCAAACCATTCCACATCCAAAACCATATCTAGTTGGTTGGATTTGTACGGATGCAAATTAACAGGTTTCAAAGAAGTGCATATTTTGGATTGAAATAACTACACATTTCATTGACACAATTGAATTAGATGTGGTTCTGCTTGAAATAACAGGTATGGTGTTGGTCAATCCTTATTTGTGTCACAGGAAATAAATCTTCCATCACCATGAGAACAAATACCATTTATTCAAATATGGCAAAGAGTATATCATGAGAGCTCATCGCAAGAAACTTTATACTTATTTAGTTAATGCAGGGTAAATGAAGAGGCTAGTCAATGGAAAGAAAAATTTGACATTGATGATGACAAAAAAAAGAGATTTTTTTCATCTTACGTTTCAAGAAAAAGCTGATGTATGTAATGAGTTATTTCACATTGAAAACAGGTTGTCTTTGAAAGAAGGTGACTAGCAGTTGTAGCAGTCAACATTGGTGTTGAACGGTGATGAAAACAAGGCATCAGTGCAAGAGATTACAAAGGTCAAAGAGAGGACAAAGAATCTTGGTAAAGAAGACACAAGTTTCACCATTGTAGCATAGTACAATGGTGAAGAAACTTGGTCAAGAGTCGAAACAAGTTCAAGGCAAAAGCAACCAAAAATCGCTATAATAACAGAGTGCAAGGTGAGAATGATTCCAAGTTTTCTTTGATTATTGACCAATGTAGAAATAATATGTTTACTGCAAAACTACCTTGATGTTCTAAAAATTTAGAAAATCTGCATCATGATGGTGTCAAAGACAACAATAGATGGTCGACGGAATCAAGGAAAAAATTGTCTTTTCATGAAAAGCTCCAATTAATGAAATTAGGAAAATTTCAATGGATAAATAGTGGAAGAGTGAGGACACAGTCTCCTCATTTTCATAATTAGTATTCAGAGAGCTTTTGGGGTCCAAAAGCTTCCCAATGGGGAGGTGTGATCAAGATTCATGAATTTTGCTCAAAATCGAAAGTGCTCAAAATTGTACCAAACCTGAGCGACTGGGTAGAGATTGTCGTTCTGATTCTGGTGCTGTGAACGATTGGAAAAAGAGATGTTGTATGAGGCAGCTATCGCATTTGGTATCATTTTCCCAAAAAGATAAAATTGCGACAGGTTTTGACTGGGATGCCCAGTCAGCATGCAGGTAAACAGACGGCAAAAGAAGAATATTCCTAAGAATATTTCATTTTCTGAAGCCAATGATAAGTTGACAAGTGGCATGATTTGAATTGATTGGTGGACTACACGAGTTGTTTTCTGGTCCAATGAATAGGTGACACGTGGCCAGCCTTGAGGCTGCCACATGTCCCCTGTACTGTCGAATAAATTTTTTTATGGGTCCGGGGGGTTTGACTCCGTGACCTTCAGGCGTGCCTGCAAAGGCTTCGACCAAATCCGCTCTCAAATGTTTCATACCCTATAGGTGCTCTGCATAAATTTATGTTGTATTGAAATGTATGTTGGGGGGGGTGGCGGGGGGACCGCCAGTGGTCCTAACTCATTGGAGGCCTCGTTGTATTGATCACATGACAGTTGGTAACCGTGGAATATAACATTAAACTCCGATGGTTATTCACCGTAACTCCGATGGGTAATCTTATCCATGTCACATGCACGCAGTTCTGACGGAATTGCTAACGGGTATTCAAACCTACCACTACACCAAGTTCCGCTCCAAGTTGAAATGCGGAGGTTCTAACCGCACAGTTTTGAGGGGGGATCAGCATGTGGCCACCCGGCCCCTTAACCTTAAAATTTAATGTAAATGGTTTTCGCTGGCAGGAAATTCGAGCACCTCTAAAATTTTATAGAATTTGCTATTTTTAACTATAGAGAAGTGCAGTTCTCCACTTTTAGTGGAGGTTTTGTAGGAGTGATTGGGAAAAAGGCTAGGAGAGTCAATTTTCGACCAATTTGGGTGAAAAAAGAGTCTACCTAGACTAATTTGAGCATTCTGGAGCCATTGGTACAGAGAAAATGTCCATTGGAGGCTTGTAAACACACGTATTTGCAAACTTTTGAGCATACTGAAATATGGACATGCCATTGGGAGCTGGACTAGTAGATGTAGCCCAGGAGGGGTGAACTGCTTCATCATGCCTACTGTGTAAATCTTATGCGTGGTTTTATTTCTTTGTTATGCACTATTGTTTGGTGTTATTTAGGCTTATTTACATGCTTAAAACTCACAATTACATCTATGTTTCATGGCTAAATTCCTCAAACCTTAAGCATACAAATGGAGACAAATATGTACATGTTTTGTAACTGAAAATACACTTAGCAAAAAAAATTAATATAGTCCTTTCAGATCAATTAATTTGGAAGAATTCAAGCCTCTCTTTGGCTCCTAATAACACAAATATCACTTCTTCCATTCCAGTAAGAACCTGAGTGATAATGAAAATTAAAATAGTAAATTTTAAGAGAGAATTTCCACTGAGGTTAATGTAAGTAATCAACAATGTAACATACCTTATACAGTTAGAATTTTCCTATTTCATAAAGGAATTATTTTCTTGTTGTCATTTCTAATGGTGGTAAAATACTAAATTTTGAGAAAGTTTCCAGTGAGAGGTTAATGTGAGTAATGAACAATGTAACACACTTTATACTATTAGCATTTTACTTTATTATAAAGGAATTATTTTGTTCCTCTTTTCTCAAATCACTATGAGAGAAGTTATCTTAGCAAATGGACGTAAAGTAGTGACAGGATCCACATATTTGGCAGACGTTAGCTTAGAAAATAGTCCTCCAGTTGTTACAAGATCCACATATTTGGTAGATATCAATCTAATGCAATATGATATCCAACGCATCTTCAAAAATTTGAATATCTTTGTAGCATGAGATAATTTTAGCATATTTATTATGTGTATATGGATAATATCAAATATCATAAGAATATATTTATAATATTTAAAAGAGTATGTAAATTATAACTCTAAATTACCGTAATGTCTTATAATGCATATGGTTTCTATCATAATAATTTAAAAGTCAAAATATTTAGTCATTCTTTTTGTAATGTTTATTATATATTGGTTTTAAATTATTATTGTTTTTTTTCCAAACCTATGTGGTAAGGACATAGGCTCCCTCATAGCATTTGTTAAATTTTAGAAAATTATTTATGGGTTATTATATTTTTTTAATTAAATATTGGTATATGCATACATAGGGATAATGTTTTCAAACAAAAATAGTTAACTAGAATACAAAATACATTTCCCTATGCGAGATTTATAGAATGCTAAACATAAATTTCTTAGAGATCCACACCCTCCTAAAGGAATTTCTCTAACAACCCTACCCAATATCCTAATACTATAAATGATATTTGTGAGATAAAAACTTTAATTTCCAACTTACACAATGTGTTCTACTTCAACATAGCACTTTTATCCTAGCATTTTGCTAGGAGAGATGATCAAACATTGTGCCATCTAATAAACAAGGATTAATCATAGGGATTTGAGCTCTCATAGCATGTCCAATTTTGAAAATATAATAAGTGTGTCTCAACAATATGTTTAATTCTCTCCCTTTATTGTTGTAGTTGTTGTAGTAACTTGTTTAGTAAGGATACCTTACACATTGATACATTACTAAGATAATTTTGTTTATTATAGAATTGTAGTCATATTATCTTGTTTCTAAGGGTTCCTTGACCTTTTGGTGGGATATCAGGGCCACTAAGAGTTTTTGTGCACCAAAAATGTATCATGGGACTTTCACCATGGTTATTGAATTAAAATAAGTTCTTTATACTGCATGTGAATCCTTTGGGGCTCAACAATTATGGAGGAGTCTTTCAACCATGACAAGAGACCTTTATAAAGGATATGTGGCCTCTAATTATTGTTATGGGTTTCATTAGTAGGATTTTCATAATAGGAAATCAAGCAGAATTAGATATGCAATATCAACACAGTTTCATATTCCACATGTAGGATAACATTGAACCACTAGAGATCCACACACCAAAATATAATGAAAATGAGGATCTTAGAGAATATGGGATGGGGTGTACAAAGAGGCCCCATGTTTCTAAAAGTTCGAACTCCCACATAATTTGTTTCAAATATTACAAGTTGTGAACTATCAATGGTTCCAGTTGGTCTGAATACAGAAGGATGGTAGTAACTATAGGAAAAAAAGGGAAAGAAAGAGAAGTTAAGTGATTATTATCACAGTTAAATTTGGTGTTTTATTATGTACTTTTTTACTTGTTTTCTTTTTTTCCCTATGGCCAAGAGGAGTAATTCTTAGAAACCTATTTAGCATATGCAAAATGGAATTCTATTCCATTGTTTTATGATGAATAAAATTATGGGATTTCTCTATAGAAATAAAGATTTTCATAACAGGAATGGGTCTATGGTATTTACCTTAGTAAAGAAAAGAAATCAATATATTTAGTCCCTAAATGAAGCATCTAAGGTTTAAGCAATATGAACAACAATTTGAAGTACAACATAAATTTTGGCTAAGATTTTTTTGGCCTATTGGTGGGATATGGTTACCATTAGTAGCTTTTGCATGCCACAAATGGTTCTTGGGGCTCTAACCATGTTAAAGCTAAGAAATAAGTTCCTTAATCTATATAGGAATTTCTCATGCTCAAGTGTTATGGATAAATGCTCAAACCACTAGACAAGGCCTTGATGAATGATGCTTATCCTTTGATTATGAATATAGACACCATTAGTCAATTATGAAAATCAAGTCTTAAGGCCTACATAATTGGTTAGGAAAGGAAAATAAAGGCCTTAGGTCCTAACAAAGCTTCTCAAGTTGACACACCATCATATTAGAGGAAATTTCAACTCAAACATAGCCACCTAAGAGAAAAATATGAAAATAATTCAATGTAGACAATTTTTTAATATATCATCTTTATTATTTTACTTTTATCAAAATTACCCAAATAAACGTTACTTTTATAATTATTATATATATTAACATCAAATTTAATAATTTAAATTAAAATAAAAAAATAAATTTAAAATTGAAATTGAAATTGATTTTAAAATTAAATTTAAAAAGTAAATTTAAAATAGTAACTTATATATATATATATATATATATATATATATATATATATATATATATATATATATAGATATATATATAATTTAAAATTTAAATTACCCAAGTAAATGTTATTTTATCGTGTATTTGTGTATATGTTGTTGTTATGCAGGTAAGTCCTCTCTGCGGACAAAGACTATCACTCTAGCCCTAGAGTGGGTCTAGAAACAAAGGGACATGCTAAAGTGTTGCATCCTAATTATGGAATGAACAAAGGACATGGTAGATCGACCTACTTGGAATCCAACGTTGTCATTGTTGCTGTAGTGGTGGTGGCCTCTCGCTCCTGCCTTGGAAAATCACAATCTTTCTGCCATTACGCTCGGATACCTGCACATAGAACGAGAAACAAGAACAACATACAACATAATAACATTTAATTCATAACTATTAGCCAGTCAAAGAGGGCCAAAAATATTACAATAAACAAACATCGTAACACAAAAGTGGAACCAAATAGTAGTCATATAAATAATTGAATAAAAGGAAGAGTTACAACCAATGCTTTGACGTCGCAGTCTCCTCCAGCGGGGTTCAGCCGAAGCGCGTCTCAGATGTTCGTCAGGGAATTTGGATGGGATGAAGGCATGGACTCAAGCTCTATAAGAAGTCATGGACTCAAGATTCCTCAACGTAATTCCTTCTTATTCTATATTCTCTATTAATTCAACTATAATAGGTTTAATTCTCCAAGTTCAGCTAACTTGTTCTAAGAGAGATAACTTCTTTTATAGAGGAAAAGGAGGATTTTAGGATCCCTACAAAGGTGGTAAAGAGGCCTATCCCTTAGGGAGTTCCCATAAGAGGTGGAAACCAAAAAACTAAAGGAGGGAGTCCGTGGTTTATCAGTTCAGCCACTCCCAATGACTCATCCTCAAGGTGGTTGGAGTGGAATCTCTGCCCCTATTTTTTAAAACCATAAACATCTTGGCGCGGGTGGAAAACTGGGACAGAGCCCCAGCTGGTGCAGGACCCAGTGTTAATATTCCTCTTTAGCGCGAGGGCATAACTGGCTACCTGTGGCAAGGCAAAAACAAGGGTTTTTGAGTCTCTCCTCAGGGAATTGTAAACATAGGGAATATTACTCTCATGTAAAGGGACACAATGATGGTCTTTCCAAGGCATGATGCTGCTTATTGATCACGAAAATGACACTCTAATCAACGAGATGGGGATTGCAGGGATAATGACAAAATGCTGTGTCACAGATGCCCCCTAAATAATCAGGTCTGAGGGAGAGGGAGGACCGAAATTCTTTATGAGAATGCGTTCAAACCAAACACTGCTGTTGAAATACCTGCAATTACAAATACAACTAATATCTATTATACATGGAGATGTGGTATGGGCGCAACCATCCATAATAGAATGTATAAAAAACTGAGATTCAAGGTATGGACGCAGCCATCCAGCAATAAGGATCAACAAATAGACTCAGGTATCGTCACAGCCATCTAATCAAAAGAGTCATGTAATAAGTCATGATAATCCACCAAAATCCGCAGCCTAGATTTTATTAGACAAAATCCAGGGTCTTGCGCTCCATCTCGACCTGAAAAAGTACAAATTCAGGCATGCGAATATATGAGTTGAAGTCGAACATGCAAGAAAATCACCTAATTACTAGCCAATGATGAAAGTTGTTAACAGGCACGAGAGAAACCATCAATAATGGCAATGGCTCTTAAGGTACAACCGATACAATCCACGGAATGTGAACAGAGATATGACATCAAACATCTGCAGAATCACTCAATCAAAGGCCAATGATGTGGACCTTGTGTCAAATGTGAAAAACCTACTATTAAGGCATGCAGGCTCCAAGGTACCAAAATAGAGTCTCTAGATCAAATTCCTGGATAATGAGCTGAAGTCGATAGGAAGTGACTTGATTGAAGGTGGGCCATAATGTTTCCCACATCATTGATACGAGACAGAGGAACATGATGATGAACAGGACCAACAGAGAATCAGAGGGAGGTTGAAAGCTGCAGAGGCAAACTTCTCTTGAACATATCAGCAACACGACACTAGATTTGGCAGTATTTGACATCAAAGGATCTAAGGTCATGATGATATGGCAAAGAGCAGATGAGAGGTCAATAGAGATTACCCAAACCCATGGAGGCAAAAAATGACGAAATGAGATGTCCCCAACCCAACACGAATGTAGACAAGTGCCATGTTCAAAAGCGACATACTGCCAACATAACTAAAACTTGGTTCCATTTTCCCCACCATTTCTAGTGAGTACCCTAATTATTTTTTAAAACAAGCTTGAAGAGGATAACATATGCTTGTGTTGTAAGTTTTTCCTTTGGACAAATCCAACCTAGTACATTTTACGAGCCCTAGGAAGGAGGAACTCGAGTAACATCATGGCGACGAAATCCGATGTCATCAGGGATTAACGAGTTTGAAAAAGGGAGAACTCGACATATTTTCATGTTTAGAGAGTTTGAAAAGAAGGTAGAAAAGAGAAATCCATCATGGCCCTTTTCGTAAATATTCTCTCAAATCTGAAAAGGCAGAAAACAATATCTGAAAGAACCTCTTAGTCCCGATAGGCTAAGGTATTCCTTCTTCATAAATAATCTATCCCAGCCCAAAAAAGGGGTAAACATATACTGTGTAGATATCGCTTCGCAGCCATTTAGCAAGTTTGAAACGACAAGAGTCTCGACAATCTTTTCAATTTTAGAGAATAAGAAAAGAGCTGAAAGATGACTCCAATAGTGACTTTTTTCGTGTTTCTATCGAGTCCAAAAAAGTATAAAATTTAACTCGTTACTCCATCACTATGTCCTGAAAACTTGTTGCTGCACAAGAGACACATGTAAAATCCATTTTTCGAAAATAATATAATAAATAATCAAAAAACATGTCTTAAAACCTAATTAGGGTTGTAAGAAGTTATAAAATGCCAAAAATGGTAAAAATAATTACTTTTCACTTTTTCACCTCTTGTGGAGCAAATAGTTACCCATTTTACAGTGTGATTCTGTGGTGACGATAGCGGACAATCCAGCAGACCAATCTCAAATCCATCAGTTCTAGGTAAGAACCGAGATCTCTCCCTGCATTTTGAGTCATTTATTACTACCTGCAACTTCCAATTTTGAATTATGGGGGAGGAAATATGAAAATTAGGGCACGACAGTTGGCGTGGGTTTCGAGCACGAAGTCACGCCAACTGCCCAATTTTTTACACTAGGACGTGCCAATAGCGCAAACCATTTTTTGTGCAAAATGCAAGTCACAAACCCCAATCATTCACAAATTCAAGCTTCAAAAATGGCTAATACTATCATATGAATATGTTTACAAGTAGAAAGCAGTAAAATGGTGATCGAATGGAAAGAATGGGAACACAACAAAAAATATGAGATTGCCATGGAGAATGAGAGAGGCATGGAAGCTCTCAGGGATTGTGGACTGAATAAGTTCTTCTTGAAACCATGTCTCCATGCTCAACCAGGGATGCTACAATATTTGATAAACATATAGGATGAGGACGAAGAAAAGTTCATCCTTCGAGATCAGGAACTTGAGATTGACGTTTCTGATGTCTACTTTATCACAGGATTTTCACGAAGGGGAGCAACACCGATCCTAACCGGTACCCGGCCTTGCATGGAGAGCATTTCCATGGTGATGGATAGAGTATGTCGAGGGGCACAGAAGGGAACAGGAAGTGGGAAAGTTAATATCAAAACTATCCTAGACTTAGCACTAAAGGTAGTGCTACATATCATCACACGAGCTGTGGGATCGCAAGCACCGTACGAATAAAAAAAAAACACAGTTGCTTCTTGCTGTAGACTGTTTGACACCGATCATCTAAAACTGGGCAGAGGCGGTGACAATAAACATGAAACACCAGCTAACAAAATGAAACAAGGGAAAATTGAAGCAATTTTGTTATGGGTCTATCTTGGTATCATTTTTCCTGCAACGACTACCAATTTTTCAGCGTCAGGAGGTAATAGTCCCAACACCACCAGGGAGAGAACCATGGAAGGCCCGATGGATGGCTCTGATGCCAAGGGCATTGGATGGTCAACAGATGTCCTGGAGACCAGAGTTCTTTGATTTGCTCTGCTGACAGTTGATTTTCGTGGAGGACTGGCCCTACTCTGGTACATATTTTACTGGTGATTCAGACCTCCCACTCTCGAAGGGAGAGGATTGGGATGAATATTTGGGTAAGACTCATTTTTAATTTTCATGAGTGTTATGAATTTTTTTTGTTTTTTTTTTTAACTATGTATGTTCTGACATTAAGTCCATTTATTTGCTGATGTCGGCCCAGAGAGACTCGCGAGCATGTCTCTGATAGTGAGAGGAATTCCTCGTGATTTCGATCCTCATGGTGAGGGAAGCGAGGAAGAGGAGCTCATGCGCAACCTAGAGGGGATCACACGTGGAGTCCCAGATTATGCATGATTCAACGATGTTCCTCGTGCCTACTAGAGACATACTGTTGGGGTGCCAAGTCGTATTCATTTCTTGCTGAGGTGGCTTGTATGGGCAATGACATGCTATCATGATCATCACACCGATTAGACACCTAGGATTTATATCTGCATTTTTTAAGAGACATGGTGTCTCAGGATGTAACAAAAACACACATATTTTTTGAATGTATGATGCACACTGATGCAAACACGTGATATATATATATATATATATATATATATATATATATATTTATATATATACACGCACTTCTATTTTCCTATATGGTTCTTTTTCACATGATGATGATTTTACAAATTACGCAAATGTCTATCTAATACAATGTTAGTCACTGTATTGCTTAATTTATTCATTCGTCTAGGAATATGTTGATATGTGATAAAATCAAAATGTCTTTCCAACAAACGAATACGTAAATACAATCTCAAAATATATGGGTTTCTAACTGAATAATGACCATTGAGTTGTAGAATAACAAGCTGTGAATCTAGATTTACAAGAAATGTGCGTATGCTGAGATTAATTGCCTCAGTTAATAGTTCAAGGACAACACTATATTCAGCGACATTGTTTGTAGTTCGTCCTAGACAAATACCTTGATGTTCTATCAACTCACCAGCAGGATCACAGATTACCCAGGCTGCTGAAGATAAATTCTTGGTACTACGGGAAGCACCATCTTCGAAACCGACATAAGGGGAATTAGACATCTGCACAAAATAAGCAAGACCCAAATAAGTAGGAAAATTCTCACAAAGCACACCAAATCAAAACATGTACAAAAATGAAAAAAAAACCTATGTACATAAATCATGCATGAATGACTCACGCATAATAATTTTTGAGATACAACCCATTTCCGGGTTGTTCTAAAGGATGACCTTCGTAATCAATGAGGTCATAAGCACCATTAAGCAATGCACGTTTGACAATGTAAGGCCCATGCCACATGGGTTGAAATTTACCTTCCCCCAACTTATCATGATCTTGGTCATATAAAAGGACGAGATCTCCTTCAATAAAAGAACGAGGGGAAACTGATTGGTCAAAATGAGCTTTGACCCACTTCTTCTGTACTTCAATAACTAGAGCAGCAAAGCGGCGGGTTTCATCCAACCTTTCGAGATAAAGGAGATGCTCTTCTTCTGGTGAAGTGTTCGGTAGTAATTCAACAACCAACTTGAGCGAAGGTATTTCACATTCAATCTGAAGAGTAGCTTCCAGACCATAAACCAACTAAAAAGGGGTGAATCCGGTTGCACTCTTAACCGAGGTTCGATATGCCCAAAGAGCTGAAAATAACATGAGATTCCAATTGGATTTATGGATCCCAATCGTACGTTCAAGGATGGTAATAAGAAATTTTTTCATATGATTGAATATGAATTGAGCAGCTATCTTACCGTCAGTAGTAAGTGTAGGTGTTGCTTTGGCCCATTTGGTGAAGTAGTCTACAACTATGATAATATAAGCATGCCCCCTGGCCGAGTGAGGGTTGCACATCATAAAATCGATGCTCCACTTCGCAAAGGGACCAACGTGTTGGGCCGTGAATACGACCACTTTCTAACACTTATTTCATCCATTTTTACTCTTCTTTATCATGTCATTTATTATAATTTATCATATAAATCCATCTTATAATGATTTATGCTCTTATGGATGAATATTATTTCTTCTCCTTTATTTTTAATAAATTGATGATTATTATCCATAATTTTATCAATGATGGTTTATTAATATATTTTGTAATATCACTCACCATTTTAGCCTCCAAGATATTTGCCAGATTGAAGATTTGATCTTCGAATCATCATCAAATATTCTAACTCAGAAATTCGCTTGAATAAGAAGTGACAATTTTGCGGTTAATATTCTGAGCAAATGAAGAAGAATCTAGAAAATCCGAAACATGGGTTTTGTCCAAAACGGGCCCAATTAACTTTAACCAAGAATGGTTTTCCCAAATGTGGCATGTATTGAGAGAAACGCAGGGTTTTATGAGCATGCTTTTCTCAGATTTGTTGTTGCGACCGTCCTCCAAATCTCAGCTACAAAGCCAAATTCGCCTTTCTCTTGTTGAAAAATTGTTGGAAATGTATTTTCTGGTTGATCAAGTTGTTGGGAACAATCCAATATTGTTATGGGAGATCATATTTGCTATTTAATTTCTCTTCCTTCTGATTATAAAAGGAGAGCATGTATTGTGTATTGAAAGACAATGGATGATTATTGAATTCCCTTTGTAACACTATAATTCCTTGACTCTTGTGAGAAAAGAGCAGCTGATGTAAAAGCTATTCATGTTTTATTAATACAAAGAGGCGTTCTCGTTCCATTTCTCAAGCTTTGCAATAGCCCAACGGCGTTTTCACCGGCGGTTGAGGGCCTGACCCTAGTGGAGCGATCCGTTGTTTGTATTTCTATTCTTTTATTTCTATTGTGTGAAGTGTGTCTACTGTTTATTTCGATTACAGAGTTGATTGACTGCTATTAGATTGAATACAGATCCATTAACGAATTGAATTTCTATTTACTTTGCTATTCATTTATTCTGCTATCATTGTGAAAGCTTTGCTGTTCTGTATTCGATTCTAAGTTATTATTCTTTGTGATTGATTGATCTACAGTATTGGTCGGCGATAGATTGAAGTATTGAGATTAGTTAAGTTTGTAATTGCTATTCAAATTATATTTCTGTTCCATTTCTAGTTATTGCTTATTTATGATTCATAGCTTTAGATTAGCAAATAGATGAGTTACAATCGGTATGCATAGGAGTTACAAGATTGTTGTTCCTTTTTAGCCTTTGTAGTTTCTTTCAAGTTATCTTTATCAGCAAGTAATTCGAGTTTGATTTCATTTCGATTGTTTTAAGATCACCAACTATAGAGGATAGAGGTTATTGCTTCCAAGTCCCCAGATTGGTTATCTTGCATCGATTTCTAAGGGAAAGAGTTATTGCTACTGTATCCCTGATCAATATTTTGCAGTTTGATTTAATTCAAGTTTTAGAGCATTTCCATTTGTAATTAGGTTCCTTTACAAGCATTTGTTTATTCTTGAATTTAGAATTTTGTACTACATCTTCATAGCATTGCTCTTGGGTGAATTGCAGCCTCAGACAAAGTACAATCTTGAAATAAAAAGTCGCTCCCTGATTGATAATTAATGTGAGATAAATAGGTGTTAAAAAGATACCTTTTTATGGCTCAACATTTTGGCGCCATTGCCGGGGAGAGTGTATGCTATTTAGAAGGAGTGATGCACATTTGACATTTTTTTTGCTTGGGAAGAATTGGGTTTTAAAGACGGAAGGTAAGAACCTGTGCACCGAGCAAGGAACATACTTGCTCACTGCCCGCTTCACAGCAGAATTGGGTAAATATTTTTTCTTTAGGTAGGAATGAAGGCTTGTTGTTTTAAATGACTAGAAAATCTAAACAAGACAAAATTCCTCCCAAACCTGAAAAACTTAAGGGACTTGTGACCCTTGGGAGAAGGACCTTTATTGATGAAATTCTTAAGAAAACTGAATCTCAGCCATCAGTAGGACCAGGAAAGTTATTTCTAGACAACCTACTACTTCCCTTCAGGCCACAAAGTCACCATATATAGCCTTTGCTGAGGTACATATCCAAACAGAAGAGACTGAGCAAGATTCCCAAGAAATTGAGAATTCTTGCCCAATTTTTTTTTTTACAAGAATGGAAGTTGGCCTCTCATACCCTACTATTTATCAACATGCAGTTTTGGTATGTACACACTGGAGGCCTTATTTTGGAAATGGCTCCACTGGGAATACTCTTATGCATAAGAATATTTTATTTTCAAAGAAGAGTAGATTAGTGGAGAAAATAAAATAAATAAGGAAATAAAATAAACACATTTTTTTATTATTTTATTTTTGTAAAAATAGTTGTTTCTTTGTTGCAACACGCTGTGGAAATCAACATTGATGATAAATATTATAATTTATTTGTGTATTTAGATGAATTATATTGCAAATAACAATTCTAAAAACACTCATATTCATTTTTATCATCAATATGAAAAAAAATTGTTCGAATATCATTTTTTGGCTTGCGGGCTTGATGAAATTCCTAAAAACAAAGCTGGGACAGTCATGTTTTGGGGGACCAAAAGTGAATATTTTGAAAACCTGTTTCTATCCTAAGTAGCCATTGATGTCTACTTTCTAAGCCAATTTGAATCAGTCAATTTGGATTTGAAACGAAAAAGTTAGAACCAAAACATTGACAGGGTGTCTAGTAGGCAGCTCAACAATAGAGTTGGGACAGTCAGTTTTTGGAGGCCTAAATGATTATATTTTTAAAACCTGTTTCTATGGTATATTTATATATTAATCTAGCTTACAACTCAATTTCAATCACTCAATTTCGATATGGTATGAGGAATTTATAACCAAAATATTGACTGCCTATCATAAATCAGCACTCTTGAAACTCTGTTTTCTCGGCTGTTCCCTAGCATATTTAACCCATCAATTCTTCTTGTATTCAAAACTTGTTTCTATTGGAGATCAATAAATGAATATTATTTAAGCTCCAATTTGAATCAGTTCAATCTGCCGTTAAACGAATAATTTATGCTTGAAATACCAACTGTTGGTCTGAGCTGGAAAATCGAAAATGACTCTATTATGCAGGTTGTTCTAAGCAAATTTGACATATCACAACATTGAATTTTTAAAACCTGTTTCTATTGGAGATAAAAATTTGAATTAGCTCTCATTTGGCTTTGGAATCACTCAAATCCAATAAAAAACAAATAAGTTATGATTGGAACACTGCAGGTTAGCATGATTGGCCACTGCTCTCCCGCAGGTAATAAATTAATTTTATTTTTCCATGGATTTGTTCTACAGAGTAACTACTTGCTAGTTTTTTGCATAATTCTTGGACTAAGGGAGCCTATACACCTCTCTTTTTCCATGATTTAATGTTTTATTGCAGGTAGACACTCATTTTTTGCAGGTCTTAGAAGAATAAAGAAGGTCAATTTATGGACGAGTGATTCTTGAAAGAAATTTTAGTAAAACAAGGGCATTTCATCCAGTTCATTACCTAACAGATTCATAACAAGAAGAAATGAAAAATTGGTTTCCATTTGAAGATTCATGTCACTGCTGCCAAACATTTTTCAAAAGATCATTTTTTTCCATTAATAGATTTGATATTATCTTAGAAATAACATCATAGCTGTTGTAACTTAATAAAAATGTTGTTTCTTTTCTGATTTCTTTTATTTTTTTGTGTTTCAGGGGTCAATCTCTTCAAATTATAATTTCCGCTCCAATGACAATTGAACAATAAAGACCCCACCATGCAAGTTTCAATTGGAGAAGGCAATTCTTCAGTGGCACCAATTCCGTAAAAAAATATTTTTTCTTCAAACCTGTACATAAAATGTTGTGTAACCAGCTCCAAAAATAGAAGAAAAGAGATATCAACGCCTTAGAAATAAGCCACTTCGAGGGGGCAACCTCCAATACATTACATAAATGAACAATGCTTGGATGATACAATTTACAAAACCTCCTTTCTATATATAGGAGTCCATGGGGCCATAATGTAATCCTAGTGGGCCACAATGTAATCCTAGCTGACCTAACAATAATAATTTAAGGGAACAATAATAACAAAATGGGGGTTACAAGGGTACAATAATAACAATAAGGGGGTTACACTAATAACAATAAGGGACTATACTAGTAATATAGGGACCTAATATGCCCCTCTCCTTCAAAAAAGTGTTGTCCTCAACGCTTGAGTAGCTCTGGGTGCTTCTGTATAAAATTCTCATCCTCCCATGTAGAATCTTCGGTGGGTAAGTTCTTCCACTTGATGAGATACTCTGAAATTGATCGATTTCGTAGCTGTCGAGTTCTTGTTTCCATGACTGCTTCAGGTTCCAATATGATTTTTCCTTCCTCATCAAGTTCTGGCAATATTGTTTGAACTGGAAAATTTTCACCTATAACCTTCTTTAAGCATGAAACATGGAAAACTGGATGCACTCGTGAAGAAGCAGGGAGCTCCAATTTGTATGCCATAGTACCAATCTTTTGCAACACCTTGTAAGGACCATAGTACTTTGGCGATAATTTATTATCCTTCTTAGCTTGTTTGAGGGACATTTGTTTATATGGTTGTAGCCGTAAAAATACCCAATCTCCTATATCAAAACTTCTCTCGCTGCGATGTTGATCTGCCTGTTGTTTCATTCGATTTTGTGCCAAATTCGGGTTATCCTTTAAGAGTTGGAGAACTTCTTGCTGATGCTCGACGTGATCTTCCACTGCTTGAACCTTCGAATTTTCCCTTAAAGATGATGTGATCGATAGTGGATGATATCCATAAAGTGCCATAAATGGGGTCATTTTTGCTGCAGTATGGAAGGAAGTGTTATACCACCATTCAGCGAGAGGTAACCACTTGACCCATTGTGTTTGTTTATCAGATACAAAACAATGAAGATATCCTTCCAAACATTTATTTACTATCTCGGTTTGACCATCAGATTGAGGATGATAAGATGAGCTATGAGCTAATTGAGTACCCAAACAAGAAAATAACTCCGTCCAAAAATTTCCAGTAAAAATAGGATCTCTGTTGCTCACAATGACCCTTGGGATTCCATGTAGCTTTTGAATTCTATCCATAAATGTAGTAGCAACTGTACTTGCTTTAAATGGATGAGATAATGCACAAAAGTGTGCATACTTAGTAAGTATATCAACTACCACCATGATGACACTCTTTCCTTCGGACTTAGGTAAACCTGTGATAAAATCCATTGAAATATCCTCCCAACGTTGACTTGGAATGGATAAAGGTTGTAGAAATCCCGGGGTCTTAATTGTTTCCACTTTATTCTGCTGGCAAACCAAACATTCCGCCACAAACTTTTGAATATCAGATTTAAGGCCATCCCAAAAAAATTCTTTCTTCACCTGTGGTAAGTTTTTAAAAATCCTGAGTGTCCTCCTAAAGGAGAAGTGTGCAATTCCAGAAGAATCTTTTGTTTTAGTTGGGAATTCTTACAAAGATATAAGCGATCTTTGTACCATAAGGAATCATTTTCCAACTAAATGTATCAGATGTACTAGGATCTTGCTGCAACTTTTGAATGAGTGTCCATACATCTTTGTCCTTCTTCCATTCATTTCTTGCTTCGGTTATCCAATCTGGTTGGATAATAGAAATGGCACAAAGCAATGCTTCCACCTCTTCATTCTTTCTTGAGAGTGCATCTGCAACAACATTCAGCTTTCCTTTTTTGTAGATTATTTCAAGTCATAACCCAACATCTTTGTGACCCATTTTTGCTGTTCTTCTGACGATAGTCTTTGTTCCAAAAAGTGTTTAAGACTATCATGATCAGTTTTTACCTTGAAGTGTCTTCCCATTAGGTAAGTTCGCCATTTCTTTAGTGCATGTAGTATTGCTAACATTTCCTTCTCATAAATAGGTTTCCGTAAATACTTTCCTTTGATTGGACGACTTTCAAAAGCAATGGGTCTTCCTTCCTGCATTAAAACTGCACCAATTCCATTTCCTGAGGCATCACATTTCACAATAAAGGTTTTTGTGAAGTCTGGTGTAGCTAAGACCGGTGCTAGGCACATTGCCTCTTTAAGACGTTCAAAGGCCTTAGTTGCTTCAGGAGTCCATGAACATGCATCTTTCTTCAATAATGTTGTTAGAGGTGCTGCTATTCTCCCATAATTCTTAACAAACTTGCGATAATACCCTGTTAACCCGAGAAATCCTCGCAACTTCTTTATGGTTGTGGGGACTTTCCATTCCTTAATGGCTTTAATCTTGTTAGGGTCTACTTTAACACCCTCGTGAGATACAATATGACCCAGATATTCCACCTCTTGTACTCCAAAGAAACATTTGGATTTTTTTGCATATAATTGTTTCTCCTGCAATAGTTTGAGCACCCTGTCAACATGTTCAACATGATCCTTCCAAGACCTGCTGTAGATTAGTATATCATCAAAAAATACTGGCACAAATTTTCTAAGGAAGGGTTTGAAAATGGAATTCATCAACCCTTAAAATGTAGAAGGTGCATTGGTAAGGCCAAAAGGCATGACCAAAAATTCATAATGACCCTCATGAGTTCGAAATGTTGTTTTTGGAATATCTTTAGTCTTCATTCTAATTTGATGATATCCTGAACGAAGATCCAACTTGGTAAAATAAATTGCTCCATGTAATTCATCCAATAACTCATCAATCACAGGAATGGGAAATTTATCTTTAATGGTGAGCTTATTGAGCTCCCTATAATCCGGACACATTTTCCATGATCCATCCTTCTTGTGTACCAATACTACGGGAGCAGAGAAAGAACTTTGACTAGGTTGAATTATACCCGCCTCTAACATTTCTGCAATCATACATTCAATTTCGCTCTTTTGGAAGTAAGGATATCTATAAGGCCTGATGTTTGGAGGAACACTTCCTGGAATCAAATGAATACCATGATCATGATCACGAATAGGTGGGAGTCCTTTGGGAGTTTCAAACACCTTGGAATGACTGTCCAAGACTTGTTGGAGATCTGCAGAAATAGATGATTTTGATGTCGGAACTTCTAGTGAGCATAATTGTGCAAATACTCCTCGTTGTTCTTTCTTTAGAAGCTTTGTGATGACATTAGAGCTTATTATCCTTTCCGGCTTCCCTTCAATACCCCGTAATTCGACTTCCTTTCCTTCTGAAAAAAATTTCAAGAAAAGTTCTTGAAAATTAAAAGCTACCGTCCCCAAAGATTGTAACCATTGTACTCCTAATACAACATCAGCACCTCCCATAGGAATGGCAAGCATTGGACTAGTCAATACATATTCCCCCATGGTTAGCTTGATATTATGGCATTTTCCAGAGCAATTTATAGTTCCTCCATTTGCAACCATCACTTGACATTCTGGTGGTGGGTATAGGAAACAATTTAATTCCTTGGCTACCTTACAATGAATAAAATTATGGGTGCTACCTGAATCAATCAACACTATTACCTTTTCTTCTTGATTTTTCCTACTATCTTGAGAGTTTGAGGAGTGGTAATTCCTGCCAGTGCATTACACGATATGGTCGGATTCATTTCTTCCTCTTCTAGGGCTGGTTCCTGGTGTATATCCTCTTCTTGTTCATTTTCTTCTTCCTCTTCACAATCTATGTAAAATAATTTCTTCTCGACACACTTATGACCTTTAGTGTATTTGCTATCACAACTGTAGCAAAGCCCTTTTGCTCTTTTTTCTTCCAATTGTTGTGGTGTCAACCTTGTAGGTTGTGGGAATCTAGATGTAGCAACACTTCCTTCTTTATAGAATTGAGTGGTAGGCTTCCTTGTCGCCATAACTTTACATTCAACTTTTCTTGCCAACCTGAATGCCTTCTCCAATGAATCAGGTTCCAGAACGCGAACTTCATGTTGGATGTTATCCTTTAAAGTGCCTATGAAGAGATCAATCTGTGTTCTTCTGGAATATCAGTTACCCTTATATTCAATTTTTGGAAGTCCTCAATGTGCTGCCCCACTAAACCCTTTTGTTTGAGATTTATCAATTGGCTAAAGAAGGTGTTTCTCTTTGTATCATCATAATGTGCTATCATTTCCTCCGTAAAAATTGACCAAGTGACAATTTTTTTACGGGAGCAAAGCCATCGATACCATACAAATGTATTTTGTTCTAAATGTAAAGTTGAAATGTGTACCTTTTGTGTGTTTTGCACATTATGGAGATCAAAATATTGCTCCATCTGTAGTATCCATGTTACAGGATCCTTTCCATCAAACTTCCTCATATCCATTTTTGGAATATGGTGGTTCTTCCCGCCAACATTATAATTTATGAAATCACGATTAACATTTATTTTGTTCTCATCATGAGGTTCTTCTACTATCTTTTCACCATGAGGAAACATTTCTTGTATCAACTTTGTCAAATCTTCGATGTTTGATTTAGATCATCCATCTTAGCTTCCATGCCATCCATCTTAGCTTCCATGCCTTTCTTCAAACTGTCCATCTTCACTTCCATGCCATCCATCTTAGCTTCCATGCCTTTCTTCAAACCGTCCATCTTCACTTCCACGCCTTTCTTCAAAACTTCCATTTCATTTTTTGTTGCTCTTTGCGAGAGTGAAATTTGTTGCACTTGCTCTTGTAATTTTGATAGATCATGTTGCAATTCTTCATCTTCATGAGTCATGGTAGAGCCTTCTAAAGGCTTAATGGGTGTTGAATTATTTTTACGGGGCATCTTTCAGAACCCAATACTAATATCTATTCTACAATATGCCCTTGGAATCAATTCAAATTTATTCTTCAAACAAGACTTATGCAATTTGGAAAAAAAAATACACACCTTTTACTTGCTTTTGAGGTGCTCGATATTGAAATTGGATTATCTCTGTGACTGAAGCACTTCAATATTTGAATTTCGGTATCAACGTATCCCTCTGAACTATCTTTTGAATGCCACATGTCTGACCTAATTTGGATTCTCCAAGACCGAGTTGTGTCCAATCTCCCACAATGACCTAATTATGGACTGGTTCAGTAGAGCGAACTTGTACGACTTGCCACGTGTCACCGTTTCGTCCTTCGTATCTGAAATTGATAGCAAAGAAACTAAATTCCGTGTAATTGCAACCACTTTTTACGGCACTCCAATCCATTGCCCAGAGAGAGAGTTATTGAACTTTTCCCACGATCACCTCTTTGAGATGAAATTCAGGAGCCTGAAAAAGCACTACCTTCCACAGATCATATCTCCAAAAATGTTGCGAACCAAGCTCTGAAATTATTTGAAGAATTTCCTCAGATTTCAGCTTCGCACCATACAAATTTCAGATTCTGAACCTTCGTAGAAAAAAATTTATAGCACAAATGCCACGATGACCTGTTTAGGAGCTTGAAACAAGACCTAACTTCCACAGATGATATCTCCGAGAATATTGTGAATCAAGCTCTGAAATTTTTAGACAAGCTTCCTCAGGATTTCGGCTTCCCACCCTAAAAATTTCAGCTTCTGAAACTTCGTAGAAAGAAATTTATAGCGAAAATTCCACGATGACCTGTTTGGAGCAGCGAAACCCTAGAATCCAAAGCTCTGATACCAAATGTTGTGTAACCAGCTCCCAAAATAGAAGAAAAGAGATATCAACGCCTTAGAAATAAGCCACTTTGAGGGGGAAACCTCAAATACATTACATAAATGAACAATGCTTGGATGATACAATTTACAAAACCTCCTTTCTATATATAGGATTCCATGGGGCCATAATGTAATCCTAGTGGGCCACAATGTAATCCTAGCCGACCTAACAATAATAACAAAATGGGGGTTACAAGGGTACAATAATAACAATAAGGGGGTTACACTAACAACAATAAGGGACTATACTAGTAATATAGGGACCTAATATAAACTTTCCTTTTTATTTAATTGGATTTTCTTGGCAATGGATTGCATATTAGCTTTGTTCTTTCCTCTATTTTTTTCCTTTTTGCGTGTTTATATTTGTTTGTTGTTCCTCTTAAGGGACATTTATTATTCCTCTTAAGGAACAACAACCATTCCTCTTAAGAAGTAGTGCATTTATGTGTTTATTTTTGTTGTTCCTTCCAAAAGGAACAACATTTTCACTGATTAGTTTTGTTGTTCTTTTAAAAAAGAACAACATTTTTGTTGCATGTTTTTGTTGTTCCTTTCAAAAGGAATAGCACCGCTCGTTTTTGCTATTCCTTTCAAAAGGAACAACAGTTTTGATGTTCCCTTCAAAAGGAACAGCACCGACTATCCTTGTTGTTCCTTTCCAAAGGAATAGCATTTTCGCAGATTATTCTTGCTGTTCCTTCCCAAAAGAACATTATTTTCGCAGATTGTTTTTGCTATACCTTTCCAAAGGAACAATACCTTTTGAGTGCATTTTTCTTGTTTAAAAAAAAAACATTTCTAGAATTTTTTTTGAATTTTTCATAACTTTTTGAAAGGCAAACATACAATTTATGGAAGGATACACAAATTAGAGCTTACTGTAATCAGCAAATCAAAAGAAATCGTCATTTTTAAGAAAGTTGTTTAGTAATGATAAGAAAAAGGAAAAATGGACATAATCAATAACATGATTTTGTTGTCTTATTACCACTAAATTCATATGATCGATTATATTTATCATGTTGGTTCTTTCCCATATTTTATAACTTTCTTTGATTTTTACTTATGGAGTAGGAACAAGGGCATATTCTTTTCTATTGAGCTGTTCAGACTTCTTCCACCATCCCTACTCTTAAGAAGTGCTGAGCCATCCTTTATGAATAAATAGGAAAGTGCTATATGAAAAGAAAAATATTTACATATTTCATTAATAATTTTATAATTTGGCAGATGGAGGATAGGGGGTCTCATCAAGAGCCAACCTACCATGTTCATAAGGAAGCAAGTGAAGTGGCATTCCCATCATGGCCACCAAACCAGGGATATGGTCCAATAGACAATTGAAAAAAATAAGAAGCCTTGGGAACATGAGGTCTCATCACGAGTCGGCCTGCCCAATTTTCACTTCTTCCCAGTGAATGGAATTGTGATTTACCTAGTCACCAAGCCAGCACAATGGCCTCCATTATGACAATTCACAAGCACTTCCTCAGCATAAATAAAGGACAATGGTTCCAAGGGTGAGAGAGCAACTCTGTCAAGGTTATGGACACCTGTGGGCAACAGAGCTCTGTTGATGGTATTGGAGTCACATTTATACACATCAATAGTAATATTAAACCCTTTTTCCTATATCTCTATTTAAATATCAGATGAAAGTATGAATCATTAACCTTTGATTTCGAACCTATTATACATGAAAATCATCATAAATCGATCACATTAGTTTAAGTGGGTAATAAATGCATTTGTACTTATGTTTATCTTAAGTTGTCCCTTCTCCTTATCCTTGAATCATTACAAAACGCTTCTATATATGTTTACGATTTATCACATGCATGGATTTCAGTAATGCGATAATTTGTTGATCATATCATAAGTATGTATGTCTTTCCATCTTGTATAATTGCTATACAATACGCTGTTCTTCTATTTTGCTGATTTGCCACAATATTGATACTGCATTTTTACAGAATTTTTTCTGCTTGAACTTTTTTTGCATGCATCTTATCTGTTGCCATTCCAAACTAAAACTGTGGATTCAAGAAAATTGCATACAAAATTGTGATTTGTTTACAAGAGAACAACAAGTATGGGGGAAAATTCTATTCGCAGCACGATCACACTATTGCAACTAACAGCAAAGGCTTGCGAACGCGCACATGGCTTCCACCTTTTGCATCACTTTCAGTAAACCGCTCAGCCTACATCAGTTTCAACAAAGGCCAGTCCCTACATGTCCTTCCACATTTTTTCGGAGGTAACACTTGAGGTAAAATAACATAATTTTCTGATTTATTATAAATTTAGAAAAATTTCATGAATATCCATTGAGCATTATTTATCATCATTCATTCCATATCTTTACCACTTCCCATTTTTCTAGACACGTCTCATCTTTCAGTTTGGGGGAGTGTTGATTTCTTTCATTTATTTCTTATGACCATGTCAGTAATCTTCTTTAATATTCTTATTCATTCTCAACACCTCCCTTATTCCATGTTGTTTTATACCAAGCATCGATTTCAACAGATTGTAGCAACCACCTCTCTTTGTTTTCTAGCATTGCATGAGGACATGCTAATTCTTCAGTTTGGGGGAGGAATTGCTACACATGATGGATGTTTTCTACTTTCTTTCTCGTTTAAGGCATACAATTTCATTTTTATACAGTGCAGAAATTGATTTGCATATATCTTTAAAACTATGAACTGAATTCTTGTGATTTCTGGATAACAAAGAGGTATCATTAAAATACACAAACCCAGATAATTTCACGCTAAATTAGTTCATAAAATTTCAAAAATTATGCACTATCACCTACAACCATTTTTTTTATATCTCATGATCCGTGCATCAAAACGATCTGATTTTTGAGAAAATGATTAATGAAGGTTGTTGTTACTTATGTCACATTTTTCTGCAACTTCATATACATATAGTTGAACGTCAACTGTAAAAATTGTTATGCCTTTATCAAGATTGCTAAAATTGAATATTCATTATTTGAGGAAAAATTCATTTGTTCCATCCATTTCATGAGTTGGGATGAACAATTTTCTTTGCTTGGTTAACACATGGGTTTTGTCTTTGGGTTGCATGAGGACATGCAATATATTCAGTTCTGGGTTGCATGAGGACATGCAATATATTCAGTTTGGGGGTATGTTGGGTCGTGAATACGACCACTTTTTAACACTTATTTCATTCATTTTTACCCTTCTTTATCATGTCATTTATTATAATTTATCATATAAATCCAATTTATAATGATTTATGCTCTTATGGATGAATATTATTTCTTCTCCTTTATTTTTAATAAATTGATGATTATTATGCATAATTTTATCAATGATGGTTTATTAATATATTTTGTAATATCACTCACCATTTTAGCCTCCAAGATATTTGCCAGATTGAATATTTGATCTCCAAATCATCATCAAATAATCCAACTCAAAAATTCACTGGAATAAGAAGTGACAATTTTGCGGTTAATATTCTGAGCAAATGAAGAAGAATATGGAAAATCCGGAACATGGGTTTTGTCCAGAACGGGCCCAATTAAATTTTTTTAAAGAATGGTTTGCCCAAATTCGGCCCGTATTGAGAGAAATGCAGGGTTATTTGAGCACAATTTTCTCAGATTTGTTGTTGCGGCCGTCTTCCAAATCTCAGCTGCAAAGCCAAATTCGCCTTGCTCTTGTTGAAAGATTGTTGGAAATGTATTTTCTGGTTGATCAAGTTGTTGGGAACAATCCAATATTGTTATGGGAGATCATATTTGCTATTTAATTTCTCTTCCTTCTGATTATAAAAGGAGAGCATGTATTGTGTATTGAAAGACAATGGATGATTATTGAATTCCCTTTGTAACACTATAATTCCTTGACTCTTGTGAGCAAAGAGCAACTGATGTAAAATCTATTCATGTTTTATTAATATAAAGAGGCGTTCTCATTCCATTTCTCAAGCTCTGCAGTAGCCCAGCAGTGCTTTCACTAGCAGTTGAGGGCCCGACCTTGGTGGAGCGATCCGCTGTTTGTATTTCTATTCTTTTATTTCTTTTGTGTGAAGTGTGTCTACTATTTATTTCGATTACAGAGTTGATTGACTGCTGTTATATTGAATACAGATCCATTAACGAATTGCATTGCTATTTACTTTGCTATTCATTTATTCTGCTATCATTATGAAAACTTTGCTATTCTGTATTCAATTCTAAGTTATTATTCTTTGTGATTGATTGATCTGCAGTATTGGCTGGCGATAGATTGAAGTATTGAGATTAGTTAAGTTTGTAATTGTTGTTCAAATTATATTGCTGTTCCATTTCTAGTTATTTCTTATTTCTGATTCATAGCTTCAGATTAGCAAATAGATGGGTTACAATCGGTATGCATAGGAGTTACAAGATTGTTGTTCCTTTTTAGCCTTTGTATTTTATTTCAAGTTATCTTTATCAGCAAGTAGTTCGAGTTTGATTTCATTTCGATTGTTTTAAGATCACCAACTGTAGAGGATAGAGGTTATTGCTTCCAAGTCCCCAGATTGGTTATCTTGCATCGATTTCTAAGGGAAAGAGTTATTGCTACTGTATCCCTGATCGATAATTTGCAGTTTGATTTAATTCAAGTTTTAGAGCATTTCCATTTATAATTAGGTTCCTTTACAAGCATTTTTTTATTTTTGAATTTAGAATTCTGTACTACATCTTCACAGCATTTCTCTTGGATGAATTGCAGCCTCAGATAGAGTACACTCTCGAAATAAAAAGTCGCTCCCGGATTGATAATTAATGTGATATAAATAGGTGTTAAAATATACCTTTTTATGGCCCAACACAACGGTAATGACAGGATGAAGAGGTACAGGCGGCGCACGCATCTTGCGTTGATAAACCTGGGAATCATGACATTTACGAACTGTGACAATGTAGTCTTTGAAGATAGAAGGCCAGAAATAACTAGCACGAAGAATATTTTGTGCAGTGGCATAACTAGACATGTGACCGCCATAGGAACCACTGTGACAATCAATGAGGACTTTCTCAGCTTCCTCGAGGGTTAAACATCGATGGAGAATGGAATCCACTCTGACACATTAAAGGGTATCCCTGACTATACAATAAGGTTTCAAATGATGACAGATGCGTCGGCAGGTATCCTTCGTCAACTCAGATCTGAAGTAGAAGTTTGGAGATAAACGATGATATCACCGTACCACGGATCAAGGCTGCTAATCAATAAAAGTGTATCGTCTGGAATGTATTCCTCAGAACGAGACGAAGGAGAGTCTAAAGGGAGGGAACAAATCAAATTAGCAAAGACTAGTGACTTGTTCGACTTGGCAGCAGTAAATTCCAAATCGAACTCTTGGAGGTTGACAATCCACTTTCAGTATTTCCCCCCCAACAATTCTTGAGACAATATATAGGTCATGGGGTTGCAATCAGAAATCACAATCACTATACGCAAAAGAATATAATGAAGAAAATGCTGAACGGATTGAACCGTAGCTAACACAAACTTCTCGATGTGTGCATAGCACGTCTCAGGGTCAAGAAGGTTACGAGACAAGTAATAAATAACATGCTCGTTACCGTCATCATCATCTTGTACCAGAACCATGGAAATCGTACTGAAAGCGGCGGCTAAATAAAGGGAAAAATCATGATGATAGTTAGGAGGATGCAACAGTGGAGCATTGACAAGCAACGTCTTCAGGGCCTCCAAATAATTTTTATCAATCTCAACCCAACAGAATGGGACACCCTGCTTTAATAATAGAGTGTATCCTCTAGCCACTTGTGCATAGTTAGGTATAAAACGACATAGAAAGTTAGCCTTACCTTGCAAAATCTGCAACTGATGTAATGAGGAGGGAGAGGGTATATTGATAATAGCCTCAACCTTGAGTGGATCAAGGTGAATTATGTCTTTGGATACGATAAACCCTAAGATCTACCGGAATCAATGTAGAAGATGCACTTGTGCAGATTAAGCCGAATATTGTAACGTCGACAACGAAGAAAAATATTACGAAGATGGTCAGGATTGTCCATGCGCTTAGCTGAATGAGTGGGAAGGTCATCCAGATAAGGCTGAACAATGTGTCGAATATCATGAAAAGCATACGAAATCGCTCTCTGAAACGTAGCCCCAACATTCTTTAAGCCAAAAGGGATCTTATTATTGCAAAAGCACCCCAAGGACAGATATAGGAAGTCTTATGTTGATTAGTCGAGAGAATGTTAATCTGATTGTAACTACAAAAACCATCCATTAAGGAAAATATCTCACTCTTGGCACATTCATCAATTATTTAATCGATAAAAGGAGTAGGATAATTATCCTTGGGACAAGATCGATTAATATCACGATAATCAACACAGACACGAATAGTTGCCTGCTTCTTATCTATAGGAACAATATTAGAGACCCATTCTGTCAAAGGAATTATATAAATAAAAGCAGCTCGAAGAAGTTTTTCAACTTCGTTGTTGATGGCGACAAATTTTGTAGGGTGCACTGGACGAAGATGCTGGCGAACATGTTTCGACCTAGGAAAAGTAGGAATTTCATGCACCACTATACTAGGATCAATGCCAGGAATTTATTTGTAGGACCATGCAAAGACATCACGTAACTCGCGTAAAAGGCTAGTATAAACTTGGACTTCATTAGAAGAAAAATTAACCCAAATATGGATGTTCTCGACGATTCCTGGTTTAACGAAAATGTCAATAGGCATCGTTGTGTAATGTTACTCAAGTTACCTTCCGTAAATATGTCATGTGTCAAAACAGGGAATTGAAGTGGGGGAGAAGGAACCTAAGATACAAAACGATTGAGACAAGTAGACATGGCCACGAGGCCAAGCATAAAAAAGGAACGATGATGACCATCATCCCACGACAGATCCTCAAGAGACATGGTTTCCACGATGGCCTCATCGGAGGGAAACACTTCTTTCAAAGGATCGGGCGAATCTGAATCACCAAGCCAGGGGGATTAAGAATAAATGTCAAGATACATGCTCAAAGGAGAAAAATTGGAGGTCAGAGGTTTTGAAGCAGCAATGAGTTCACAATAATCAATCTCAATAGGACTCAAAGTCATCGAATCTCCAAAAGAATCAATCTGTTTAGGCAAAGGAATAATCCATGGGTCATCAGACTGAGAAATCATATGAATATGAACAGTATTCGGTGGAGGAAGAGGAAAAATACCCATGAGGATAGGATCTTTAAAAAGACCAGGCCCTACGCTCTCGTAGGGAGTAGGAATCTGATCCACATATGGAACGTTGTTCTCGGAAGAAGAGTTGAAGAAAGACAATTGATCAACAGTAACAATCTTTCCTTCATGTGGAAATTTCAAAACACAAAAGAGAGTGGACGGAACAATGAACATGGCGTGAGTCCAACTGCAAACAAGGAGAAGATTATAATTGAGCTTAGCGTCAACAACTTCGACCTTGACATTGACTTTCTTCCCTTTCAAAGCAATCGGTAAACTAGCGAGAATTCCTAAAGGTTTTGATTCTCTTCCATCAAATGCTGCTAGGGAATTTGGTGATGAATTCAGGGTTGGAGAGCCAATAACTTTCAACACGAAGATGACATGACACAGGTTGATGCACCTTCGTCCACAACTTCTCGGTGGATGTCGAGATAATTAATAACAACTTGAATAATGAGCGCAATCTGATGCGGAATTCGTGGAACGAAATTCTCTAGGTCGAAAGCAAGAAGGCTAGTATCAGTAGGATCAACCCCACCAATCATAGATAACAAAGCTCTTCGCTGTGACAGACAACTCTAAAGTACTTATAATGCGAACATCACGGACGACGCCTGAGCCAAATCCTCAATAATATTGTAATGGTGAGCGGCACGAGCGTTGGGATTTTAGGAAGACTTATGAAGTACACCTTTTAAAAGTGGTTGCACAACGGATTCAACATTGGGCCTTTCAATTTCAAGAGGACCAGTAACATGCAGAGGAGGAGGACCATCAACGATCTCCTTCCCTGTGGCCTCACGAGATCTAGTATAATCTTTCAATCAAGTAGCAATAGAAACGGAGGCAGAACCGTTCATCATGAACACCTGAGAACCAAATGGGGCAAAGGACAGAGGTTGCTCTACCATCTGAGTCTGATGAGATGGGAAAGGTTCTTTAAGAACGGACGGAGTTCCCCGGGTGGCTTTGAGAAATCGACTCATTTTTTACTATCGAGGATAGTCTTAGGTGAAGTTCTCTTCATCACAAATCAAACAAGGGTACTTTGGTTTGCATTGAGAACCATCGCCAGCATGAGGATTCTGATAATCATATTTTGGGGTATCGACTTTGGCCTTACCTTTACCCTTCTTCTTACTTTTAGAAGCATTATCCGTAGGATTGGCCTGGACGACATTAACTTCTACGGGTTTACCAGAATTTGAAGTGGACTGGGAAGCAACATTATTGGAAGAAGAGGACTTTGGCTTCTCAATGTTTGAAGACGACGAAGACTTCTGAGAAGGCTGAGACACAGAGCCAATAATACCATCGATGGATGGAGTCGCTGGTGGTTTGGAAGTTCCAAGTTGAGGATCATTAGGCAAGATATCATATAATGCACCAGATTGAGAGTACACAAGATCAAGGTACAGGGTGTAAGCAATGGCTTATTCCTCGGTTACACATGACCCCATAGCTATGTCTTTGGAAATCTAATTGACAAAGGAGGTGGTGAACCAATGAGTTAGAAGCTGATCAGGAATTTCGAATTTGATCATGCGAAGATGACGTCGCCACTCATGAATATGATCTGATATATGCGTAGCTCGGTCCTGTTTCAATGAAGTAAGGAGGTCCGTCGTGGTCTCATAATGGACTGGGAAGTAAAAATGCAAAAAGGAATGCCATGGCTAAAGAATTGAAATCATGGAAGACGCCACAAGATAACTAAATGTACCACTTTGCAGTGGCACCAGTAAGAGTTCGCTGGAAAAGATGGAGTCCAATAGAATCATCAACCCAAGAGTTAGAGGAACACCACAAATGGTAAGTCATAACATGCACTTAGGGGTCTTCACTAGACTTTCCCTCAAATTTAGGACAATCACCAGGAATCTTGGTTGGAACTGGAAGCCAATACGGGTTATGAAGAATGTGATCATTCATCAATTTTGATATATCAGGTAATTCCAATGTAGCAAGAAATGGTAATTGAGTGTTTAAAGTCATCGAAGGTCTTTTATAAGGACCTGCATGTACATTCCACCTAGTCTGAGCGGGATTTTGTCCCCATACATTTTTTCCTGAAGGATTCGGATCATAAGGATTAGAAGCATGATAATTCGGTTGATACTGGGGTTGAGGACTAGGATATTGAGTTGGAGTAAACCATTGATCTCCTTGCTGAGCAGCGTATGGAGTCTACTATGAAGTGTAAAAATGGCTTTGAGTTTGATGATATACAGGGGGATTTTGAGGGTAAGGAACCCGAGATGCACTATATACCAGTTGATATGAACCTTGAGGGTAGTAAGTGCCTTACGATTGAGCAAGCGGACCTGGCTGAGCAAGTTGAGTAGGCTATTGAGCGGGGAAACCTGGCTGACTATAAATAGGGAGAATGGGCTACTGAAACGATGGAACCAGTTGAGGAGTAGGTTAAATCGGTTTCTGAGCAAGTTGAACCGAATACTGAGAGCCACCAGGTTGGCCTTGTGGGAAAGGTTGGCCCGATGGTTGTGATGGACCAGGTTGTCCCTGAAAACCAGATTGACCCGGAGAAGTACCGTAGGGTTGTCATGGTTGCATAACATTTGGGCCATACTGAGCATGTGACTGCTATTGTGGTGCAGCAGGTTGTCCCTGTTGAGGGTATATTTTCCCCCCAAGAGGATAAGATAGTCCTGGTGGATTCAGAGGTTGACCCGAAAGATCAGAGGGTTGTCCATGTTGGACCAAAGGTTTTCCTTGTAAAGGTTGGCCTTGTGGACCATATGGTTGTCCCAGTGGACCAAAGGTAGAGCCCTGTTGAGCTAAAGGTTGTCCCACAGGGGGTTGTCCTTGCAAGCCAGAGGGTTGCATAGGCAAAGTAGGTCTAAAATGAGAAACGGTCTTATAAGGATCAGTAGGAGGCAAATAGATGGATTACCATGTTAATCATAATGAAATGGAAATGAATAACCATGGTTACCGACAACATCATAGTGATGAAAAAAAGGATTACCAGGAGCTTGGGACTATCGAGAACCCTGAGAGCTCTGCTGCTAAATAACCAATAGATACTCTTCAAAAGTAAGACCGCTAGGAATCACAGGGGTAGTGGAAACAACACTAGAAGCAGGCATGGCCTCTGTCGAGGGAGCATAACATCGGTGAATATCCAACATCTACTCGTCAAACACATAGGTAGAAACCATAGGTGTGGTAGAGGTAGATGAGATTTCCATGGCACGGGTTTGTGAGCTACCTGGGCTAGGATTAATAGGCCACGTAGGATTGAGAAAAATAGACTTGTGGCTATGAAAAGATCCTAACGACTGATGGGTAATAATAGGTGTGGATGAAACCACACAGAATGTCGGTTGGACTGGAACAGATGTAACAGTAACCAATGAACCAGGTGTCAAAGGTGATAGCCCTAATGAAGGTAAGACCGAACTTTGAGGAGGAGTTACTATACTAGATTGTGCAATGGAGGCAACACCAGACATAATATGACTCAAGGATCTATATCCAAGTGGAAGTGACACCGATGGTGGAGAAGACTGAGTAGAAACATGAGGGACATCTTCTGAAAAAAGATGATATTCTCTTGTAGAAATAGGAATTCCTTCATTACCAATAGGTCTAGACGAGTCCATGTTTTACTCAGCCATAAGATCTTCAGAAAGACTACGGAGACTAGGAGATACAGCAGCAACAAAAAATGGCAAGCCCGACGTAAGAGGAGGAAAATCTCCTTCTTCCCCAAAACCAGACCAAGCACCAGAAGGAGGCCAATTAAACTCAACTGGCTCTTCAGGAGGAGATCGAGTAGAAAGAGGCAAGACAGACAGGAGAATAGGCTGTGAGAACTCGACAGAACTAGTGGACTGAGGAGTTTCAAAATAAACGTCTGGGAAAGAACTACCACTAGGAGGTAGTGAGGACGATGAAACTGGTGGTTCTGCCACCGTGACTATATATCAAAACAGAAAGGAAAAAAGAGAACCAATCAAAGACTCCAAGACCAAAAACAAATAAAAACAATAGGCCAAGTAATAAAACTTTAAAGAGCGTGTGATCGTAGGAGATTAATTTTATGACACTGAAACCATATTTTGTTGTTTCAATTTTAAAGAGTCGAGAAACAAGCCAGAGATGACTCTAGTCGCTTTCAATTTAAAACGAGCGTGAAAGGAAAAGTGCTCGATGATATCTTCTCTTTTTAAAGAGTCATGAAAAGATCAAAATGAATACTCTGGAATACTAAGCAAGAGGGTATACCAGGTTTCTGTGAACTTCCATATACACCTTGGTAATCAAATGAAACAGAAAATACCAAGGACTTGACATATGTGCTGGTAGTCTCCATGAATGTTGTGTTCGGTGTATCACAGTTACAAGGCGGCAGACTCGGATTCCTATGGATAAAAGGATTGCAACCTAGAGGGGTCTCCCTTTATATACTTGATGGTACGGGGAGCACAAGTCCATACTAGCGCTGTCTAAAGCCATTTGGAAAACAACGACTACTAGGTTTTAAGACGCCGGAACACGTCTCTAGCCCCGACCACTAAAAATGTTTGGTTAGGTTTCATTGCTTCCTTAGGTTAATTAAATAAATTTTAAAGTTGATCTTGGATTATGTTTCAGTTTTAAGGTCCTATCGTTTTTGGATCTCAAAATTCCTAAATGCAAGCTATATGAAAATGAACATCATTTCTGATTCAATGAATGATAGTTATGAGAAGGATAGAGATCTTTCAAACAAAATCAAACAATGAGACTATGAGAAGAAATACACTAACACATATAACAGAATCTAATGAAAATGATACTCTTTATGCAAAAGAGTATTTCACTTTCAATGTAAAGAAAGAATGCAAAATATGTTTTTTTTTTTTTTTCATTTTCAATGAAAAGAAGCACATGATGCACTAATTACATGAAAAACAAAAACAAAAACTAGATTAAGTGTTGTGTAAGAATAGAAATTGAATGACTCAATAAAATGAAAAACAAACACAAGAAAGCACTCAAACTAATTTCGCAATATTTCAAACCAAGAGAAAGTTTTCAAAATGATCCAAAACAAGCAATGTAATCTATGCTTGGAGCAATAAGGCGAAGAATCAATCAAAAAATGAAATGAATGTGCAACCAAAGAAATCACTCAAAAATATCAAGAAAACTAAGTGCAATCAATACACAAATGAGACTGACAACAATCAAACTGACTTGATTTTCGAACATAAGGCTCAGTACACTAGGACACCTAGAAACCCTAAGGCCTCAACTAACACTGATATGAATATGGACGAACGACTGAGAAAAGCAAGTTGACGGTAATCAAAACAATCCCAAAGGCATAATTACACATAAAAAATAACCCAGAAGCAAGCACAATTGACCAAAAGACTCATCAAGGAGGTCAAACCAATTCCTACAGGGGTCGGCGCGACTGTAAGGCTGTAACCTGCACCATACAGGGGTTGTCGTGATTGCAAAAAGAGAAACCTATGCCAATCGGTGTGACTATTCAAAGAAAAACCGCGCCAAGCCCGATAACTATGGGAAAAAGAGGAAAAACCAAAACCTAGTGAGCAGAGGTCAATATTGACACTCTAGAGCTAAACAAAGGATGGAAACTAAGCAAGCCAACTAGAAAAAGACATATAACTAAATCAATAATTGAAACTGACCCAAAAAAATGAAACAAAAAACTCGCACTAATCCCTAGTGGAGACACCAATTTTTTATGTAGGTAAATCCTCTCTGTAGACAGAGACGATCCCTCTATCCTTAGAGTGGGTCAAGAAACAAAGCGACATGCTAAAGTGTTGCTTCCTAATTATTGAATGAACAAAGGACATGGTAGATCAACCTACCTGGAATCCAACGTTATCGTTGTTGCTGTAGTGGTGGTGGCCTCTTGCTCCTGCCTTAGCAAATCATAATCCTTCCACCATTACGCTCGAATACCTACACATAGAACAAGAAATAAGAACATCATACAATATAATAAAATTTCATTAATAACTATTAGCCAGTCAAAGAGGGCTAAAAATATTGCATTAAACAAACACCGTAACACGAAAGTGGAAGCAAATAGTAGTCATATATATAAATGAATAGAAGGAAGAGTTACAACCAATGCATTGATGCCGCAGTCTCCTCTAGCGGGGTTTAGCCGAAGTGCATCTTAGATGCTCGTCAGGGAATTCAGATGGGATGAAGGCATGGACTCAAGCTCTCTCAGAAGTCATGGACTCAAGCTTCATCAACGTAGTTCCTTCTTATTCTATCTTCTCTAGTAATTCAGCTATAATATGTTTAATTCTCCAAGTTCAACTAGCTTGTTCTAAGAGAGATAGCTTCTAGTATAGAGGAAAAGTAGGAGGTTAGGATCCCTACAAAGGTGGGAGGGAGGCTTATCGTTTATGGAGTTCCCATAAGAGGTGGAAACCATAAGCCTAAAGGAGGGAGTCCGTGGTTTCTCAGTTCAACCACTCCCAATGAATCATCCTTGAGGTGGTTGGAGTGGAATATTCGCCTCTATTTAAAAAAAAAACATTCCATAAACAACTTGGTGTGGGTGGCAAACTGGGACAGAGCGCTAATTGGTGTAGGGCCCAGTGTTAATCTTCCTCTTTGGTGCAAGGGCATAACTGGCTACCCACGCCAAGGCAAGAACAAGGGGTTTTGAGTCTCTGCTCAGGGAATTGTCAACATAAGGAATATTACTCTCATGTAAAGGGACACAATGATGGTATTTTCAAGGCATGACACTGCTTATTGATCACGGAAATGACCCTCCAATGGGTGAGATGGGGATTGCAGGGACAGTGATAAAATGTTGTGTAACAGTTACTTTTGTTAAAATAATTGTGTATAATATTTAAATTTATTTATTTACACAAAATTTAAATTAAAAATAAATTAAAATTATAATTAATTTATTTAACACTAATTTTAAAAATATAAATTTCTAAAACATAAAAAAAGAATAAATAAATTTCTAATATTCAATCTACAATTTATGTTTCCTCAAAAACACACACAACCTTTTATTTATCTTTCATTAAAAATATTCTCTATGTTGTAACTTTTATAGATTAAGATATTAATTTTATTTTTAATATTTAATATAATTTTAGGTCACTTGGGCACCATTCATAGTTAATGTAAGTAAATCATATTATTAAAAAAATAACTAAAATTTTCCATGTGCCTGTATCTATTTTGAATTTTAAAGGATTTTGATTGGATTACACATTATGATGTCGAAATTAAATGTTAACTTTTTAAAATCAAATTTCCTCTAATTCAGAACGAGGCCTTAAACCACCTCATAGATACTCTTACAAGATATTTGGCCATTGGATTGGATATTGGTGCCATTAGGAAATTTGATGTACCACAAATGGGTTTTGAAACTTAACCATCATTAGATAATTTAAATAAGTTTTGTAAACTCTATATAAATCTTCTTAAGGTCAGACACTGTACCACCACATATGACCTTTGTAGGAAATCCTTGGCCGTTGATTATGGATATGGATATCGCTAAGAATTTTTACACACCTAGATTAGGTATCAGGGCATGTTTGATTGCTAACAGAAGAAAAAAAGAGTATTAAAGCCCAGAAAAAGATATACAATATTAAGTTCCATGAAAAATGCTTACATCCACCTCACATCTATTCTTTAATGGATGTTTGGGTTTTTTGGTGGAATTTGAATTCCATTATGGGTACTTATCCATAAGAAATGAGGCTTTGTTCCTTGACTATGGTTGGATTTGATAAACAATGGCATTGGCCGTTAAATGAAACCTTCAAGGATAGAGGGTCATAGAATAAGCCTCAAAGAATCTCATAAACATATATATGAGATCTTTGGTGTCTAAGTGAAATATAAAAAATATTAGTAAGTTTTGCACCAAAAGTTGGGTTTGGGGCAATGTAAATGAATCAACCCCATTAGAATTGAATTAGGGACCTACAAAAAGTATTAGATCAATAACAATACTATGGAAATAGTGATACCACCAAATGAATTAATTCTTAATATATATAATTAAAAAAATAAAACTATAATTTTTAAAATTTTGTTGTCCAAATAAAAAAAAAATCTCAATATAAATAGATTCTTGTATCTTTTTAGATAAATAACTTCAAAAATTTGACATCATGCATCAAAATTAAAATTTCAAAAAAAAAACCAATAACCACAATTTAAGAAGATATAAAATATAAAACATTCTTACAAAAATATTAACATGTTACTACTTACCAATCTTCGAAACTTCCGAGATGTTTTATTTTTTTAAATTGATTGAACCAAAACAAGGGTGGCTATAGAGGCAACAAGTCTGTGCCAATTTTTTGTTGAACAATATACTACATTGGTATTTTTTATAATTCGTCTTCAGAACTACTCCTAATTAGGTAAAATAAGAGGCTTTCAGGCAAAGACACGAGAAGAAGTGTTATCAACAACCACATATATGTAGTCTCACACTATATTTTATAGTCGCATCACCTTATAAGCATTCAATCGACAAGTTTCCCATAGACAAATTATATTTAGGGACCCTAGGAGAAGGATTCCTTTAACCCATTAAAAGCCAACATTTTTTACTTAAAAAAAAAAGCTTCAAAGATCTGTATCGAGGGCCAGAACCATTCCTTAGAAGCTTTAACGTGGGACAAATAATTTAAACATGTTATTATAATTAACATTTGAACAAAATTATCCAATTAAGTGTAATAAACAAACACTCGCATGAACTATAAGTGTCTCTTGCATCGTTATGCTTCATCGTTCCACTTCCAATTTGTTGGGATTTGGCTTTACCAACCAGGGTCAATACCCCGTAACCGGGGCTGGTATATTCAGAGTGGAAATCTGAAATGCTATTGTTGGCTTTCCCTATCAAAATTTTCATCCATAAAATATGCTAAGCCTGTGCAAGATTAATGGAAAGGACCTAGTTTTGAGCCCCCTTTCAATTTTTTTTTTGTCTATGGGTATGATGGTGTGCTTTCCCCTTGATGCATATGTTATAGTTTATTTATTTTTTATGATTTCAATGTGTTAGCTGTATATGTATGATAGAAGGTCTATTTCGGTTTCTTGTTTGGGTATTTTATATTGTCTAAATCTTGGATTTTGTATTCGCATGAAATGTTAGTTTTCAACCATGTAATACGTGCTATAAACATTAATAATGTCTTAAAATATTACAATGAATTAAAATGGAATTTAATACTGAAAAACTACACGAGTTGTAGGATTCTGTAATACTTCTTAAAAAATGATGAATAATTTATTATACATTTAAGGTTGAAGATCAGGTGCGGTACAATATGCTAACCTTAGCAATAACAATTCCAATGAATTGCATAGTTTCTCCCATTTGTTTATGGCCTTTGAAAGGCCCTTCCATGATGCCCCAGTGCCCAAACATGAAATTTACAAGCAGGGGGCCTGTATAAACTTGAACAACTACTTCCCAAGAAAAACCTTTGGGAAATGTAGTTCAAAATATATCATGAAAGGACTCGAATGTTTCAATAGTGCATTGTAGCTTCCTATATCAAGGGAATTTTTTCCAGATAACGCAGACCTTTCTGAAAATTCACAATTCAGAGGAAAATGCACCTACCATTACTGTTAGACCACTGATGGCGATTGTGGTGGTTTTATCGGAATAAGGACGATAGTGAGTTAGTCAGAAGTTACACCTAAGAATTTCATTGAAAGCCAATCAACTCTACTCGTTATGGCTTGATTAATGAACAAAACTATTGTTTAAAAGAAGGTATCCAACATATACATCCTGCTCAAAAAATAAATGTATCCACAAAATAATCCTATTATGCAGAAAGGAATATAGAAGGATAGAAGGAAAATTATTAATCTTGAAATCAACTAAGCGATTCAATAAATTAGTGTCCAAAAGTTTCCAATTTCAAAGCCAAAGCTTCCACAATAATCATTTAGTTTGTAATAATATTTCTTTATTATATGGCTGATGACTTCGTTTAGTATAATACTAGAAAAAAAATGCATGAGGTGCACTATCAATATATGAAAAAACCTTCTAATATGTACATCTGTGAAATGAAAACCGCTAAAATTCCATTGTATTGCATTGTATATTTTTCAAATTGAAAATGGAAAATGGTTTTATGGTGAGAATTTGCTATAATGGATATGAAGAAATTTCATGGTGAATGGAGTAGATATTAAATTAACGATGTTGTAGTATGGGCCACATTTTTCCTCGAATGAAGTCGTGAGCGAGAGGAACTTTGTCTCCATGCCAGCAATTATGATAATTCTTCATGCTCAATACTCAATTTTTATTTCAACAATTTCAGTTATCCACAAGGGTGAAGCATTATAGAATTAGTGGCAGTGTTCATACCTCAAAAGGGAAAATACATGGAGTCATTTAAATAGGCCAATATTGATGTATCTAGAGAACAAGATCAATAAAATATGTTTGCAAATGCTTTGCACAAGGATTTGGGGGTTTGGAAATAAAACACATATCAAATTCTGTTGTATGTAAGGATTTAAGGTCTCTCGAGGAAAAGAAATTTTAGAATTTTTGAGGCATAAGCTGTGGATTTTGGGACTTTCAGAGAAACATTGTAGCTTCATGTGGATTTCATGGTCAAATATGTAGGGATTCCATTAGTTGATGTTAGGAAGTATCTAGTTATTATGCTTGGAGGAAACTCTTAGGATAGGTCAATTAATTTCCTCATATAAAGAAATGGATGCATTGATGTCAGTGTGAGTGCAATTGTTGAAAAGAGACACAAGTTTTCCTAAGATTGCTTCAGTTTGTAGAATTCCTTGAAGTCATACAAATGCTATCTAATTTCTAGAAGAAGCAGATTCATAAATAAGAGCAATTTGATAGTATTACTTCATCCATTTCAATTGGAGATACAACTACTCATTCTTGTCCTCAATTTCATTTAAATATATAAATAGATTTATGATACCAGCACTAGAAAGACACAACAGATATTGATTTGTTCTTAAGAAAACACCTTATTTTCTGTCATGAAATCTCACATCTAGAACGACAATTTTATATGTGGCATAACATAGTGCGGGCTACCTCTAAATGCTACAAAAAAATGAAATTCATGAGGTGAACTATGAATATATGAAAAATCCTTTTGATATGTACATCTGTGAAATGAAAACCAATAAAATTTCATTATATTGGACTATAAATTTTTCAATTTGAAAATGGAAAATCTCATGGTAAATGTAGTAGATATGAAAGTAGTGACGCTTTAATCATAGCTCAAAACCATTGACCCCCAAAATGTCAAATTATGCCTTGGGTCACAATCCATGATTTCTATGACAGACTATCCATTTCCCATTTGGCAAGCATGGTAGAAAGTGTCTCCCTCTCCAATATTGTTATGCATGCATATGGAAATCGATTTGTACTTCATTTCTTCATAGAACTCATAGGCGTGTTGTGCAATAAGTAGGTGGTTATGGATAAAATAGGGTTGGAGGAGAGGTATAAATCTCCTTTGAACTAGGAGAGGTTGTTTGCTTGTGAATTACTATACTCTTTTGAGTTCTAGTAAGCAACAGGTACTTAAATTTAGTTAGTTTACAGGTATTTTATAAACAATGTAACCGAAATTGCAAGGGAATTTAAAAACAAATAATAACTTCATGGGAATTTAAAAGCATATAGCTAAATTACCAATAGTTTTGTCACTTATTTTTATGAAAGAAGTCCCTCTTATTATTTGTATACCTATCAATTATGTGCAAGTAGTAGAATATTTTTCTCTTAATTCTAACATAACATATTTGTATAGGTATGAATTACATTTGCAGGAAACTTTCCACTCCCCTAAGAACATACAAACAACGGTAGACCAACTTATTGGAAATTTTTGCAATATCAATACACATAAGATGTTAAAAACGTTTTGTAAATAGGGTTGATTGAAAGAGGCTCTACATATTTTGAATAATAACCTGGAGTATTGATCAGAATGGTCTGTGTATCTTTCTTTCTTGTAGGGTTGAGCCATGCCACAAATAAAAATAGTGCATGCCTATATCATTGTAGGTAACTGTCCACTCTCTTGCTAACATGAAACTAAAGGAATAACACCTGACAAAGGGAATCAAGAACGCAAAGAAGATAACATAGATAGACTACCCATGAAAAAGCGGTGTCAAGTAGGCCAAAAAAACAAATAGAATCAAGAACAAAAAGAAGAGACCATAGAAAAATTATTGGGTTCGAGAACAAATGAAGGAAAAATAAATACAAATATAACTGAATGAAATTGAATCAATCACACATAGGTAAACACACAAAGATTTACGTGGTAATACCATGACAAGGTGTCAAGGAAACCTCCATGGGGCAAGGGATTGTAAACTATATTAATCAAGAATGACTCTCCTTAAGTTTCAAGCCTCTCGGGTCATCCCAATTTAACTTGGTGTTATGAAACCAGCTCCAAAAATAGAAGAATAGAGAGATCAATGCCTTATAAATAAGCCACTTCAAGGGGGAAACCTCCTTTACATTACATAAATGAAAAATTATTAAATGATACAAATGACAAAAACTCCTTATATATATAGGAGTCCATGGGGTCACAATATAATCCTGGTTGACCTAACAATAATAATTTAAGGACACAATAATAACAATATTGGGGTTATAGGGGTACAACAATAACAATAAGGGGGCTACATTAACAACAATAAGGGACTACAGTAGTAATATAGGGGCCTAACATGCCTCTCTCCTTGAAAAAATTGTTGTCCTCAACACTTGAGTAGCTTTGGGTGCTTCCGTATAAAATTCTCATCCTCCCATGTAGAATCTAAAGTGGCTAAGTTCTTCCACTCGATGAGATAATCTAAAATTGATCGATTTCATAGCTGCCGAGTTATTGTTTCTGTGACTTCTTCAGGTTCCAATATGACTTTTCCTTCCTCATCAAGTTTTGGAAATATTGTTTGAACTGGAATTTTTTCACCTATAACCTTCTTTAAGCATGAAACATGGAAAACTAGATGCACCCCCAAAGAAGCAGGAATCTCTGATTTGTATTCCATTGTACCAATGTTTTGCAACACCTTTTAAGGACCATAGTACTTTAGCGATAATTTATTATCCTTCTTAGCTTGCTTGAGGGACATTTTTTTGTATGGTTGTAGCCATAAAAATGCCAAGTCTCCTACATCAAAACTTCTCTCGTTGAGATGTTGATATGCCTGTTGTTTCATTCGTTTTTGTGCCAAATTTAGGTTATCCTTTAAGAGTTGGAGAAATTTTTGTTGATGCTCGATGTGATCTTCCACTACTTGAACCTTAGAATTTTCTCTTAAATATGATGTGATGGACGGTGGATGATATCCATAAAGTGCCATAAATGGGGTAAATTTTCTTGCAGTGTGGAAGGAAGTGTTATACCACCATTCAACGAGAGGTAACAACTTGACCCATTATGTTTTTTTATCAGATACAAAACAACGAATATATCCTTCAAAACATTTATTTACTATCTCAGTTTAACCATTGGATTGAGTATGATAAGATGACCTATGAGCTAGTTGAGTACCCAAACTAGAAAATATTTCTGTCTAAAAATTTCTAGTAAAAATGGGATCTCTGTCGCTTAAAATAATCTTTGGCATTTCCATGTAGCTTTTGAATTGTTTCCATAAATTTAGCAGCAATCGTACTTGCTTTAAATGGATGAGATAATACACAAAAGTGTGCATAATTGGTATGTCTATCAACTACCACCATGATGATACTCTTTCGTTCACACTTAGGTAAACCTGTGATAAAATCCATTGAAATGTCCTCTGAACGTTGATGTGGAATGGATACAGGCTATGGAAGACCCGAGGTCTTAAATGTCTCAAATTATTTTTCTGGAAAACCAAACATTCTGCCACAAAATTTTGAATATAAGATTTAAGGCCACCCCAAAAAAATTATTTCTTCACCCTGTTGTAAGTTTTAAAAAATCTTGAGTGTCCTCCTAAATGAGAAGTGTGCAATTACAAAAGAATCTTTTGTTCTAGTTGGGAATTATTACAAAGATATAAGCCATATTTGTACCACAAGGAATCATTATTCCAACTAAATGTATCAAATGTACTAGGATCTTGCTGCAACTTTTGAATGACTGTCCACACTTCTTTGTCCTTCTTCCATTCATCCCTTGCTTCGGTTATCTAATTTGGTTGGATAATAGAAATGTCACAAAGCAATGCTTCCACCTCTTCATTCTTTCTTGAGAGTGCATCTGTAACAACATTTAGCTCCCCTTTTTCGTAGATGATTTCAAATTCATAACCCAACATGTTTGTGACCCATTTTTGCTACTCTTCTAAAGATATTCTTTGTTCCAAAAAGTGTTGAAGACTATCATGATCAGTTTTTATCTTGAAGTGTCTTCCCATTAGGTAAGGTTGCCATTTCTTTAGTGCATGTAGTATTTCTAACATTTCCTTTTCATAAATAGCTTTATGTAAATATTTTCCTTTGATTGGATGATTTTCAAAATCAATGGGTCTTCCTTCTTGCATTAAAGCAACACCAATTCCATTTCTCGAGGCATCACATGCCACAATAAAGGTTATTGTGAAGTCTGGCGTAGCTAAGACCGGTGCTAGGCACATTGCCTCTTTAATATGTTCAAAGAACTTAGTTGCTTCAGGAGTCCATGAAAATGCATATTTATTCAATAATGTTGTTATAGGTGATGATATTCTCTTGTATTTCTTAACAAACTTGCGATAATACCCTCTTAGCCCAAGAAATCCTTGCAACTACTTAAAGGTTGTGGGGAATTTCCATTCCTTAATGGATTTAATTTTGTTATGGTCTACCTTAAAACCCTTGTGAGATACAATATGACCTAGATATTCCACCTCTTGTACTCCAAAGAAACATTTGCTTTTTTTTGCATTAATTGTTTCTCCTCCAATAGTTTGAGAACCCTGTCAACATGTTGAACATGATCCTTCCAAGACCTGTTGTAGATTAGTATATCATCAATAAATAATAGCACAAATTTTCTAAAGAAGGGTTTGAAAATGGAATTCATCAACCATTGAAATGTAGAAGGTGCATTGGTAAGGCCAAAAGGCATGACCAAAAATTCATAATGACCCTCATGAGTTCGAAATGTTGTTTTCGGAATATCTTCAGTGTTCATTCTAATTTGATGATATCTTGAATGAAGATCCAACTTGGTAAAATAAATTTGTCCATGTAATTCATCCAATAATTCATCAATAACGGGAATGGGAAATTTATATTTAATAGTGAGCTTATTGAGCTCCCTATAATCGGGACACATGCGCCATGATCCATCCTTCTCATGCACCAATACTACTAGAGTAGAGAAAGAACTTTGACTAGGTTGAATTATACCAACCTCTAATATTTATGCAATCATACATTCAATTTCCCTCTTTGGACATAAGGATATCTATAAGGCCTGATGTTTGGAGGAAAAATTCCTAGAATAAAATGAATAACATGATCATGATCACGAATAGGTGGGAGTCCTTTGGGAGTTTCAAACACCTTGGAATGATTTTCCAAGACATTTTGGAGATATGGATAAATAGATGATTTTGATGTTGGAACTTCTAGTGGTAATAATTGTGAAATTAAGCCTCGATGTTCTTTCTTCAGAATCTTTGTCATGACATTAGAGCTTATTATCTTTCCTAGCTTCCCTGCGATACCCCATAATTTGGCTTCCTTTCCTTCCAATTTTTTTTCAAGAAAATTTCTTGAAAATTAAAAGCTATTATCCCCAAAGATTGTAACCATTATACTCCTAGTACAACATCAACACCTCTCATTGGAATGGAAAGAATTGGACTATTCAATACATATTCCCCCATTGTTAGCTCGATATTATGGCATTTTCTAGAGAAATTTATAGTTCCTCCATTTGTGAGCATCACTTGACATTCTAGTGCTGGGTATAGGAAACAATTCAATTCCTTGGCTACCTTATAATGAATAAAATTATGGGTACTACCTAAATCATTTAACACTATTACCTTTTTCTTCTTAATATTTCCTTCTATCTTGAGATTTTGAGGAGTGGTAATTCCTTCCAATGCAATACATGATATGGTTGGACTCATTTCTTCTTCTTCTTCTAGGGTTGGTTCTTGGTGTATATCCTCTTCTTTTGAAGTTTCTTGTTCATTTTATTCATCCTCTTCACAATCTATGTAAAATAATTTCTTCTCAACACACTTATGACCTTTAGTGTATTTTCTATCACAATTGTTGAAAAGCCCTTTTGCTCTTTTTTCTTCCAATTTTTGTGGTGTCAACCTTGCAGGTTGTGGAAGTCTAGGAGTAGAAACAATTCCATCTTTATAGATGTGAGTGGTAGGATTCCTTGTCGCCATAATTTTACATTCAAATTTTCTTGCCAACCTGAACGCCTTCCTCAATGTGCTCCACCATTGAACCCTTTTGTTTGAGATTTATCATTTGGCTAAAAAAGGTGTTTCTCTTTGTATCCTCATAATGTGCTTTCATTTCCTCCGTAAAAATTCACCAAGTGACAATTTTTTTATGGGAGCAGAGCCATCAATACCATGCAAATGTATTTTGTTCTAAATATAAAGTTGCAATGCATACCTTTTGTGTGTTTTACACATTACTGAGATCAAAATATTGCTCCATCAAACTTATTGGATCCTTGCCATCAAACTTCCTCATATCAATCATTGGAATATGGTGGGTCTTCCATCCAACATTAGAGTTTATGAAATCATGATTAAAATTTATTTTTTTCTCATCTTGAGTTTCCTCTATTATATTTTCGCCATTAGGAAACATTTCTTCTATCAACTTTGTCAAACCTTCCATGTCTACTTTTAGATCATTATTCATGTTTTCCATTTTTTCATCAACCTTAGCTTTCGTGATAGCTTCCATGCCATCCATGCCATTCGTCAAACCATCCATCTTAGCTTCCATGTATTTATTCAAACCATACATCTTAGCTTCCACGCCTTTCTTCAAAACTTCCATTTCATTTTTTGTCGCTCTTTGCGAGAGAAAAATTTGGTGCACTCTTTCTTGTAATTTTGATATGTCATGTTGCACTTCTTCGTCTTCATGAGTCATAGTAGATCCTTATTAAGGACAAATGGGTGTTTAATTATTTTTAGGGGGCATTTTAGAACCCAATACTAATATCTATTCTACAATATGCCCTTGGAATCAATTCACACTGATTTTTCAAACAAGACATGTAATTCAAAAAAAAATACACACCTTTTTCTTGCTTTTGAGGAGCTGGATATTAAATTGAATTATCTCTGTGATTTCAGACCTTCAATATCAAAAATTTATTCTTGTAGTATCCCTTTGAATCTTATTTTGAATGCCATAGGTCTAACCTGATTTGGATTCTTCAAGAAAAATTTATACCCAATCTCCCACAATGACCTAATTATAGACTAGTTCAGTAGAGAGAACTTGTATGACATGCCATGTGTCACTGTTACCTACTTCGGCTCAGAAATTGATACATAGGAAAAAAATTCCATGTAATTGTGGCCACTTTTTACAAAATTCCAATCCGATGAGTTATGACGATTTTCCCACGGTCAACTCTTTGATATGAAATTGGGAAGCCTAAAAAAAACCCTAACTTCTACAGATCATATCTCCGAAAATATAGCGAACCAAGATCTGAAATTACAAGAAGTTCTTAAAGATTTCGGCTTCGCGTGATACAAATGTCAACTTCTGAACCTTCATAGAAAGAAAGTTGTAGTGAAAATTCCACAATGACCTGTTTGGAGCAGCGAAACCCTAGAATCCAAAGCTCTGATACCAAATGCTATGGAGCCAACTCCAAAAATAGAAGAAAAGAGAGATCAACACCTTATAAATAAGCCATTTCAAGGGGGAAACCTTTTTTACATTACATAAATGAAAAATTCTTGGATGATACAAATGACAGAAACTCCTTCTATATATAGGAGTCCATGGGGTCACAATATAATCCTAGCTGACCTAACAATAATAATGTAAGGGCACAATAATAACAAAAATAAGGAACTACACTAGTAATATAGGGACCTAACACATGGGCTACTTCGATACATAACTACCTCTTCAGTTAAAACTCATTGTTCGGTAAATTCCAGTTAATTACAATTAGTTGTCATATTTTAACAAACTCCACCTTGACAAAAAATTTTCTAATCCCTTGCCCATTCCCATTGATCATTTCTTTTGCAAGCCAAGATAAGTGAGACACCATCTTAGTTTCTCTATTGTAACTTACTTTGTGAATATATTTACATGATTTTCCTATGTACGAACCTTCTTGAGAACTACTTTTCCACCTTTGATTACATGTCTCACAAAGTGATACCTTACATCGATGTATTTGGTCTTGCTATGATAGGCTAGATTTGTAGCAAAATGAATAGCTCTCTGACTGTCACAGAACACATTCACTTTCTCCTGTGTCCTTCCAATCTCATCAAGCAGAACTTTTAACTAGATTTCCTCTTTACAGGCATTTGAAGTAGCTATATACTATGCTTGAGTAGTAGACAAAGAAACTATCTCTTGAAGCTTTGACATCCAACTGATTGCTCCACTTGCAAGAGTAAAAACATAACCTGTAGTAGACTTCCCTTTTTCCAAATCACCTGCATAATCAACATCCACATATTCGTAGACTGAACCTTCATGACCATCAAAGCTGATGCAATGGTCACTTGTGCCTCTCAAATAACGAAGCACCCATTTCACTGCTCGCCAATGTTCTTCTCCTAGATTTTCTATGAACCTACTGACAACTCCAACTGGATGTGAAATGTTAGGTCTTATAGATACCATCGCATACATTAAGTTTCCTACCACATTTTCATATGGTACATGAGACATATAATTATTTTATTCATTAGTTTTGGGACTTAAATCCAAAGAAATCTTAAAATGGGAAGCTAATGGAACATTAACAGGTTTCACATTTTTCATACCAAAAGTTTCAAGTACTTTATCCACATTTCTATTGTGATAACCAAAGATTACCATTCTTCCTATCTCTATGTATCTCCATGCCCAAGATATGTTTTTCCACTCTAAGATCTTCATATCAATCGTCCTAGAAAATTGAGCCTTTAACATGTTGATTTATTCCATTCTTTTGCTTGCAATAAGCATATCATCAACATACAACACCAAGATAATGAATATGTCATTGAAACTTTTGAAGTATACAAAATGATCATAATCACTTCTAATAAAAATATGGCTCACCATGAAGGAGTCAAACTACTTGTACCATTTCTTGGGGGGGGCGGAAACCCCCCCTGTTCGGGGTCTGAGGCAGCGCCCCGAGAAAGTTTTTTTGGTCCTTATTTTTTGGTGGGTGGACCCTCCCATGGTTTTGTGCATGGGTTTGCACATGGTTTTGGGGCATGATGGTTTTCAGCCCCTGGTATTTTATAGATCTGGTCAAGGGAACTATGGTTATGTTCTAATCTAGGGTTAATGGATTGGGGTTTATGTATGCTTCGACATGTATATATATGCGTTGTAACACTAAAAGGAATATAATGAAAAATCAAGCTGGTTGTCCCGATTTGGGATATAGGAAAAAATATCTGTGTATATATGTTTTATGTTTTATGCTCTTGCTATTGTTTATTTTTTGTTTTTAAGATTCGTTTGTAGACAATTTCTATACAGGGTTAAAACCTACATTCTGGTTGATCCATATATATCTCTTCATCTAAATCAACATGAAGAAAGGTTGTTTTAACATCTAACTGTTCTAACTCAAGGTCAGGTAATGCTGTTAGTGCTAACATAGTATGAATAGAAACAAGTTTAGTGACTTGTGAAAACATTTCATGAAAATCAATACCTTCAACGTGAGAATACCCTTTTGCAACTAGCCTCGCCTTATATCTATTAATACTTCCATCATTGTTTCTCTTCAACTTGAAGACCCATTTGCACCCAAAAACGCTTCTCCCTTCAGGAAGTTCTACAAGATCCCAGGTATTGTTTTAGCTAAGTAATACATTTCTTATTCCATAGCCTTTTTCCATATCTCGCTATCTTCATCATATATTGCTTCCGAATAACAAGCAGGCTCCCCATCTGAAGTAATCAATGCAAAAGATGAAGCAGAATCTTCATACCTTTTAGGTGTTTTTCTTTGCCTTGTAGACCTTCTTTGAGTGACTGGTTGCTAAATTGGTTATGGAATCGCTCCAATATCCTTTGCTTCTTCACCTTTTTCATGAAAAGTCTCTCCTTCCTTTCAACATTCTAGAAAATGTTTAGTCTCCAATTGAATTTTATGATTTGGTGATACCTGTTCCTATTCAAATTTTCCAACATCTCATATTTTTTCCACAGAAAAAATCCAACCATCTATTAATATAGAAAGTTACATAGCATATGAAAAAGCATTCCAGAAAATTGCGTTTCTCCCTTTACCAGAAAGAAACAAAGTTTCAGCTGAGGTAAATAGTGTGTGCATATTCACCTATCATCCTATTCAAAACACAGAGAGAGTCCTCCTCATAATTTTCCACCCCCTGGGCTTCCTTTAAGGAAAAACACCCGAAAAAGAGGGAGGAAAATAGAGAGATAATTTTAATCTTGAAACTTCAAAAATTAAAACCGGGTAGTATACACTATTCTGGTTTCCAGCAAGTATCATAGTATAAGAAATATGTTCGAACACCCAAGCCTCCTTTGTGAGGAAAACAACCCAGGGTCAAAAGAAAAGTTTCACTGTTTGTTCCAAAAATTTAAACTGTTAAGCTTATATACATAGCATAAAACAATAGTAGCAAAAGAACAAAGATCTTTTAGACAAAAACAGGATGTTTGATTGCTCGAACCAACCTATTCTCCAATTCAACAGCTATCCAAGTCCCCATATCTTTCTCAGTGCCTTCTTTAGAAAGGCGGTCTGCATCTTGGTTCCATTCCTTGTAGATATGGCAAACATATATCTCATTAAAAAAACATTTCAAATGGGATATCTCATTAAGCAAAGGAAGTAAAATGTAGTTTTGGCAATGTTGGGTCCCATTGAACCACTTCACTATGTTCAAAGAGTCCCTAAAGATCTGTGCCTCTCGTAGGTTCATGAGAGATAACCAGCATAGGAGATAATGTACAACTTTTAGTTCTACAAAGTTGTTGGTCCCCTAACCCAGACCAATTGAGGATTTAAGATTTTTTCCAGATGGGAGATGAATAACTAGCCCTGCTCAACACCTTCTGTGTGGATCTGAGGCCCCATCGAAGTATGCCCAAGGAACAACCACCCTGATAACTTCCTGCTGAATTACACAAGCTTGCTAAAGGAGGGTGGGATTGGAATGTGATCATAAATAGATGCGTCTTCAGTTTCCAACTTACAAATTGGAAAATGAGAATCTTTAAAGATCACATGGTTCCTCGCAATCCAAGTTCCCCAAGCAATCAACAAGGGAACTGTGCGCACCCTGTCATTTGGGGCTTCCTGCCACCACCTTTGCCAAGATTCCATCACCTCTTGTCCTTCCCACCTCTGGGGGATCTTAAGCAATCACAGAGTTTCATTCCAGAGACTAATGTTGAAAGGGCATGTGAGGAAAACATGTTGCACCATTTCCAGACTATCTCTGCATAGTGAGCACCACCCAGGACCTATCTTCCCCCCTACGTTGCAAGAAATCCCAGGTGGGGAATTTTTTCTAGAGAATGCACCAGAAGGACAGTCTCGACTTTTCCGGTCCTTTCAGCTTCCATAAAGGTTTGAACCACCAATCTAGTTACCCCTAGCCATTTTGAGTCATAAGCCAATTATAACCAAATTTTGGGGTGTAGATCCCGAACGGAGAGTGAACCCATCTAAGCTCATATTTTTTATCCTGGATCCTTATGTTTGAATTCTAAAGGTCCAATACATAGTTCCTCCACTCCCCCAACCATATTTCCTCCAACTACAAGACATTCCCTGTCAACCATTCTTGTCTCCAAGTGGAATATTTTTCATGATTTGCAATTTGGTTAAGGCTAAATAGACCTCTGTTGTTCAAAAACTCAATAAGATCTCATGTTAATGCAAATATCTCCGAGCAACCTACCCAAGGGTCTTGGCCCAGTCTAACCCAGGTGCCATCCCGCACATGCCAAGCCAAACCCTGCTCAATGATCTTAACTGAAGCAATGGTTTCCTTCAATACAACAGAAGAATTTTTCGATGATTTTTGAGGCATTCTCAGCCATTATAGGATTGGCATTTGATCAATGTATTTTCATTCTGTAACAGAGGTCCAGAGGTTTTCCGCTATGATAAGTCTCCATGCTAGTTTTGCTGCAAGAGGCTTCGAGAAGGAGAAAATATCTTTAATTCCCCAACCTCCCCATCCTTTTGGTCTGAAAATTTTCTCCCATGCCACCTAGGGAGTCACATGTTCCACTTTTGGCCATGCCCACATGAATCTGCTACATATTTTATTGATAGAGGCCAGAATAATTTTTGGGACCCAAATTAGACTAGCCCAATATACTGGGATGGCCATCGCCATAGATTTTATCAGAACCAGTCTTCCAGATCTGGACAGCCATTTGAAGCTCTAGTGGTTCATTCATGCCTCTATCTTTGCAATGATACATTTCCAATCCTGCATAAGATAAGAGTCTGGTTTTAGTAAAAATATGAGGTACTTGAAAGTGTCCTGTAGAGATTTGACTTCAAAATGCAGTACCGCTTCTATCCTGCCCACTTCTTCCCTAGAGAGGCTAGATGTTGTCAAGGACGATTTTTTTCCATTTATGAAGGGACCTGTTGCTTTCAAGAAGAGATCCAGAATCTCCTTTATGTTGGAAATACTAAGAGGGGGGTGAATCAATATTTCTTTTCAATTGTTAATTTTACCAGTTAGATCGCTTATATTTAGAACACAAAATGAACAATAAGTATAAATGATTTTATTAATTTCTTCTTAATAAATCAAGTACAATATATATAGGGCTCCAACCCTAGATGAAGAAAAAAATCTTCAATCTCCCAAGCTCCAACCTGTATTTTCCAAGCACCGACTGGGAATTCCAAGGCTCCAACCCTGTCAATTCTGAGGAACCAACCTCAAGGGCCCCAACACTATATCTGGTACAGGCTCCAACCTGTTCTCTTGAGGACTCCAATCCTCTAGGGCACCAACCCTATCTTCCAAGGCATCGACCTTGTCTCTATGAAGCTCCAACCTCTTGGGCTCCAACCCACAACTTCACTTCCGAAAAATATGTTTGGTTATTCTTGACAACACCTAATGTCTTCTTCAATGAGCCCTGTCACACTTAGTCTCCATGTTGCATCATCAATGACCACCTTTTCTTCTTAGAAGGTGTCACCACTTCTCTTCATCGTACCCAACCAAATTCTCCAAGTCACCTCATGATCACATCAATAATGTATCATGATCTCCAATAATATCTCCAAGTTCACCTCATGATGACATCAACAATGCATCATGATCTCCAATAATATCTTGAAGTTCACCTCATGATGACTTCAATAGGTCTGTAAGATGTTCTATAAAAATCCTTCATGATGTTTGGTGGAGTATGCTTCTCAACATAATTGTATACCCCAAATTTTCCTAAATGGGCTTCGGCAATAATATAAATCTTCACTAGGCTCTGACATCTGCTTTGGAAAATACTTCACAAAACTGAGCTATACTCCATAGCTCAAGGCTGCAATAAGCTCAAATGTGAACAAGCCTCAAATTAAACTGTTGATATCATAGATCCAAATCAAATGATCTAAGTTGACTGTCTTAGGTAAGTGATACAATGAATTTCCTTCAATAAGTGATACTATGATTAATCATATTTGCAACTTCAAGGTGACACTGTAGATTCGAGGTTATGTCTATATATTTGAGCCACAAGAAATGATTTATCAAGGCAAGTCCGAGCTTCCAACTGCAAGTCTGGTCTGATCCTCCTAGAAAGTTCGAGCTTCTTTAATGTTACATGCTTGAGATATATATATAGAACTGTTCTTGAGTTTTTATTCTTGATCCACAGGCAGACTATCACATGCGACTGTCTTAACGTTTATGCCATCACAGGTTCAAGGCACTGCAAATCTCCACAAGACTGTCCATATACTAAGTTTTATTGGTGACAAGTTTTATTACTGATATAACAGCTAGTAGTATGAGCTTTTATGCCACCACAAGATACCTGTCCACGCACACAAACTTGTCCTCCATTTCACAAGTCTGATTCTCCAAAACTCAGGTCCGAGCTAAGGTTTCTGTAGCTCTTTCCATAGATAACTGTCCACGATTCTCTCAAATTATAGTTCTATCCTCTGCCACAGGGTCCAAGCTTGTTTACTACTATAATGGAGTATATAAAATTCAATAGAATCAACCTAAAACAATATTTTAATGACCTCCTCGTCTTCCCTTCCTTTTATACTTCCTCTCTGAAATATTCACCGAAAATTTCTTTCTTGATCAATGAAAACAAACTTGTATTTATAGTGATTTTGCGTCATAATGAACATTCATGTCTATTGGAGGAGAGGCCGACATGTATAGGAGGCTTAGGTCGGCTTCAAGGGCCAGATATATACCTTGAACTTGTAAAATTCATATCTCCCAAACTATTTGGAGTTTTTGGGCATGTAAGGGCTCATTAGAAAGGAAAAATTATGCCCTAAAAGATGGTACATGATTCAAATTGCGAAGTTGCCTCTAGGGTGGTGAAAAATGATTTTTTAGTGATACTATCCTTGAAATTTAGTGCAGAAAAATATTTGGGACAGAATGAGGAGTGTTTGAGACATCGTGTGGTTATTAATGGCTTCTCCATCTTTTGCACCAATAATATCCAACAAATTCATCATGTAGTTTCCAACCATGTCATCAAGACCTTCATGGAATGACATCATTAAGTGTAGTCTTCTAGGTTACCAAACAAGGTACATGATTGACACTTGGCACCTTAAGAATATTTTCCATCTTGACATCATGTTGGTTCCAAGCTTCTTCATCAAGAGTAAGCACATCATTATTCATGGCATCCTTATTAACCAAGAAGAAATTGTAATCATGATAGTATCTAGCATCCATATCAAGTACCTAGGGCTTCCTTCAATAGTGGTTTGACTTCTTCATGACTTGACATCTTCATTGATAGTATCCTAGTCAAGCAAGAGTCATGGCATCATCATCTGGAACTAGGCATCTCAAGAATATTGACATCTCGGTCAATGCCACATTGACATCAATGACAACCTGATTAACAATATCACCCTTTTTCATTGATGGCAATATTCTTGCCCTTCTAATTTCTCTCCCCCTTTGACATCAATGACAAATGAGGTGCCCAAATACTCCCCCTGTCAATTTGCTTCTTTTCTTCATGAATTGTAGTCCTTCATAGGTATGTTACTCCCCCTACCATGGTTCTCTTTCTTCTGGAAATATGTTCCATGATAGATGTGTTTTTATTTCTTCATGTGATGTACCATCTCCCCTTGTCTACACATATTCCTTTAGCTCATGAAGGATTTCTCACCTTGTGTGATCAAGTAGAAGGAATGATCATAATATCATGTTTTTCTTCAATGGAGTTACTTCCGAGAGATGATTTATCAATATTGTCCATGTGTAACTCATCAAGGATTTCATAGGGCCCACTCACGTATCACTTTCTGTAGGAATACTCAAGAATCACAAACTCCCCCTAACTGTATGCATGGTCTCTTTTTGGCAGGGTTTCAACATCAAATACTTGGAATATCAAGGGTGACTTCATCTAGTCAACAACATGTGTTGTTCGCTGGAGTGTTCAAGAGACCTCCAGACCCAACTTGTTTCCTTCTCCATAATTTTGTAGCTTTCTTCTCTGGCAAGGTTCTAGCTTGTGCAGGGGCCCAAGTCAAGTTACAATCGTGTGCCATATGTCCAATGTTATGGCAATTGAAGCACTCTATTTTGTTCATGAATAAGAAATCATGACTTCTTCTTGAAAAAATTCTTTGAGGAGATTGATGGGGACCATTATATTTGTCTTTGTGATATGTCCTACAGTCTTTTTCCATGTGCCCAAAGTTTGTACAAGAATAGAAATAACCAAGAAATATACTTTGGTACCTTGGAGATGGAGTTTTCCTTGATGTACTTCTGAAGTCTTTTTTCCTTGGGATTCTTTGATGATATTCATTGCCTTTTGTATTCTTGACACCATCTGCAAGTCTCCTTGGAATAGAATTTCTTATGTTGTTGTCTTGATTCTTCTTCTTACCCTTGCTAGAACTGGGAGCATCAACATTTCTTTCTAGGTTCCTCACATCTTTGTTGTTCGAAGCATTATCATTCTTGCTTGAGGATTCACCTGCATAGCCAAGACCTAATTTATCAAGGGGAGACCTTTGATGACTTAGGATGTCATCTAGGGTTTGAGAGATTTTCAAGTTCTTATTCAGCAAGTCAACTTCCTTTTTAAGAAAGACAATTTCTCCTTTCAACTTTTCACAATATTCATCTTTCATAACTAGTTGCTTCTTCATTTCTTCCATCATACTTTTCTTCTAGTTGGAATATCATGGTGTTTCTCTCCTTTTTTTCTTCATTAACTTGTCCTTCTATGAATGCCAAAGTTTCCATCACCTTCTCAGCTTCTTGCGCTTGTTTCCTTGATTCTTCTAGTTGAGATCTAAGAGAGGAGACCTCTTCCTTGTATTGACTAGTCTCTGCTTCAAGATTTTTCAAGCTCTTAAGTCTTTGTTCAAGGCGGCTTGACAAAGTTTCTTCCCTTTTATTTTCCTTATCCAATTGATTTGTCATATATATGAGTTCTTCATGATGCTTTATTTTGTTTAGGTAAATTTCCTCTTTAAGTTTGGTGAGCTCCTGATCTCTTTCTTGTACATGAATCTTAACAAAGTCAACTTCCTTCCTTGTCTTGTCTTGGTTACCATCTTGTGCTTTCTTCTTAAGTTCCTCATTTTCCTTTGTCAAACCATTAATCTCTTCCATGGAATCCATAAGTTTATTCAGGAGATATTATTCAAAGTCTTCTTTGTTCTCTTCATCTTCTAGGTCTTCTTTAGCCTTGTTGTCATATCTCTTATCTTCACCTTCCTTGATGGATTCTGGACTTATTTCTTGTTTTCCATCATCTTCTTGACTGGAGATCATTGTCAACACTCCTTTTGAGTGGAGATCATGAAGTTTGTCCCATATGAATTTTTTTGAGAAACATTTTTCAAAATTTGTCTTCACAGAATTGGTAACCCATTCAAAATTGCCTTCATTGCTCTTGTATTGTACTCCTTGGATTCTTCATCCATCGTGTCATTAGTAATCACTGATTTCAAAACTTCAATTCCTTGAGTCTTCAAGAAATTTCTCATTCTTTCCACCCATATATCAAAATTTCCATTGAACAATGGAGCCCTCGCAAATTGATTTACTTCAATTTCAATGTTTGAGGAAGCCATATCTTTAAGAGGATTGGAGACTTTCTTCCTTGGCTTTTCCATTTGTGTTCTAATGATTAACCTTCAAGTTGTTAGGCTTTGAGTGAAGGTATTGGCTCTGAAACCAATTGTTGGAAATACTGAGAGGGGAGTGAATCAATATTTCTTTTCAATTGTTAATTTTACCAGTTAGATCACTTATATTCAGAACACAAAATGAAAAATAAGAAGAAATGCTTTATTAATTTCTTCTTTACAATAAATCAAGTAAAATATATGTAGGCCTCCAACCCTAGATGAAGACACCAATATTCAATCTCCCAGGCTCCAACCTGTATTTTCCAAGCACCGACTTGGACTTCCAAGGCTCTAACCCTGTCAATTCTGAGGCACCAACCTCAAGGGCTACAACCCTGTCAATTCTGAGGCACCAACCTCAAGGGCCCCAACCCTATATCTGGTATAGGCTCCAACCTCGTCTCTTGAGGACTCGGTTCCTCTAGGGCTCCAAACCTATCTTCTAAGTTACTGACCTTGTCTCTATGAGGCTCCAACCTCTTAGGCTCCAACCCGCAACTTCTCTTCCTCAAAATATGTTTGGGTATTCTTCACGGCTCCCAATGTCTTCTTCAATGAGCCCTGTCACACTTAGTATCCACGTTGCATCATCAATGACCACCTTTTCTGCTTAGAAGGTGTCACCACTGCTCTTCATCATACCCAACCAAATTCTCCAAGTCACCTCATGATCACATCAACAATGCATCATGATCTCCAACAATATCTCCAAGTTCACCTCATGATGACATAAACAATGCATCATGATCTCCACTAATATCTACAAGTTCACTTCATGATGACTTCAATAGGTCTGTAAGATGTTCTATAAAAATCCATCAAGGTGTTTGGTGGAGTATGCTTCTCAACAGAATTGTATACCCCAAATTGTCCTAAATGTGCTTCAGCACTAATATAAATCTTCACTAGGCTCTGAGATCTGCTTTGGAAAATACTTCAAAAAACTGAGCTATACTCCATAGCTCAAGGCTGCAATAAGCTCAAAGGTGAACAAGCCTCAAATTAAACTGTTGATATCATAGATCCAAATCAAATGATCTGAGTTGACTGTCTTAGGTAAGTGATACAGTGAATTTTCCTTCAATAAGTGATACTATGATTAATCATGTTTGCAACTTCAACGTGACACTATAGATCCAAGGATATGTCTATATATTCGAGCCACAAGAAATGATTTATCAAGGCAAGTCCGAGCTTCCAACTGCAACTCTGGTCCGATCCTCCCAGCAAGTTTGAGCTTCTTTAATGTTACATGCCTGAGATATAAATAGAATTGTTCTTGAGTTTTTATTCCTGCTCCACATGCAGACTATCATATGTGACTGTCTTAAATTTTATGCCATCACAAGTTCAAGGCACTATAGATCTCCACAAGACTGTCCATACACTAAGTTTTATTGGTGACAAGTTTTGTTACTAATATAACAGCTAGGAGTATGAGCCTTTATGCCACCACAAGGTACCTGTCCACACACAGAGATCTGTCCTCCATGTCACAAGTCTGATTCTCCAAAACTCAGGTCTGAGCTAAGGTTTCTGTAGCTCCTTCCACAGAAAACTATCCATGATTTTTTGAAGTTACAGTTCTGTCCACTGCCACAGGGTCCAAGCTTGTTTACTGCTGCAATGGAGTATATAAAATTCAATAGAATCAACCCAAAACAATATTTTAATGACCTCCTTTTCTTCCCTTCCTTTTATACTTCCTCTCTGAAATATTCACCAAAAATTTATTTCTTAATCAATGAAAACAGACTTGTATTTATAGTTATTTTTCGTCATAATGAATAATCATGTCTATTGGAGGAGAGGCCGACATGTACAAGAGGCTTAGGTCAGCTTCAAGGGCCAGATATATACCTTGAAATTGTAAAATTCATATCTCCCAAAATATTTTGAGTTTTGGGGCGTGTAAGCACTCATTAGAAAGGAAACATTATGCCCTAAAATATGGTACATGATTCAAATTGCGAAGCTACCTCTAGGGTAGTGAAAAATAATTTTTTAGTGAGATTTTCATTGAAATTTAGTGCAAAAAAATATTTGGGACAGAATGAGGAGTGTTTGAGACATTGTGTGGTTATTAATGGCTTCTCCATCTTTTGCACCAATAATATCCAACAACGTGATCATGTATTTTCCAACCATGTCATCAAGACCTTTATGGAATAACATCATCAAGTGTAGTCTTCTAGGTTACCAAACAATGTACATGATTGACACTTGGCACCTTAAGAATATTTTCCATCTTGACATCATGTTGGTTCCAAGCTTCTTCATCAAGAGTAAGCACATCATCATTCATGGCATACTTATTAACCAAGAGGGACTTGTCATCATGATAGTATCTAGCATCAATATCAAGTACTTAGGGCTTCCTTCATTAGTGGTTTGACTTCTTCGTGACTTGACATCTTCATTGATGTATCCTAGTCAACCAAGAGTCATGGCATCATCATCTAGAACCAGGCATCTCAAGAATATTGACATCTCGATCAATGCCACATTGACATCAATGACAACCTTGATTGAAAATCTGCCCCTTTGTCATTGATGGCAATATTCTTGCCCTTCTAATTTATCTCCCCCTTTGACATCAATGGAAAACGGGGTGTCCAAATACTCCCTCTGTCAAGTTGCTTCATTTCTTCATGAATTGTAGTCCTTCATAGGTATGTTACTCCCCCTGTCATGGTGCTATTTCTTCTGGAAATATGTTACATGATAGATTTGTTTTTATTTCTTCATGTGATGTACCATCTCCCCTTGTCTGCACAAATTCCTTAAGCTCATGAAGGATTTCTCACCTTGTGTGATCAATTAGAAGGCATAATCATAATATCATGTTTTTCTTCAATGGAGTTACTTCCGATAGATTATTCATCAAGATTTTCCATGTGTAACTCATCAAGGATTTCATAGGGCCCACTCATGGATCACTTTCTGCAGGAATACTCAAGAATCACAAACTCCCCCTAACTGTATGCATGGTCTCTTTTTGGCAGGGTTTCACCATCAAATACTTGGAATATCAAGGATGAATTCATCTAGACAACAACATGTGTTGTTCACTGGAGTGTTTAAGAGAATTTTGGACCCAACTTGTTTCCTTCTCCATAGTTGTGTAGCTTTATTCTCTGGCATGGTTCTAGCTTGTGCAGGGGCCTAAGTCAAGTTACAATTGCGTGCCATATGTCCAATGTTATGGAAATTGAGGCACTCTATTTTGTTCATGAATAATAAATCATGACTTCTTCTTGCAAAATTGCTTCGAGGAGATTGACGGGGACCATTATATTTGTCTTTGTGATATGCCCTACATTTTTTTGCCATGTGCCCAAAGTTTGTCCAAGAATAGAAATAACCAAGAAATATACTTTGGTACCTCGGAGATGGAGTTTTCCTTGATGTAATTCTGAAGTCTTTTTGCCTTGGGATTCTTTGATGATATTTATTGCCTTTTGTATTCTTGACACCATCTGCAAGTCTCCTTGGAATAGAATTTCTTTCGTTGTTGTCTTGATTCTTCTCCTTACCCTTGTTGGAACTGGGAGCATCAAAATTTCTTTCTAGGTTCCTCACATCTTTGTTGTTTGAATCATTATCATTCTTTCTTGAGGATTCACCTGCATAGCCAAGACCTAATTTATCAAGGGGAGACCTTTGATGACTTAGGATGTCATCTAGGGTTTGAGAGCTTTTCAAGTTCTTATTCAGCAAGTCAACTTCCTTTTTAAGAAAGACAATTTCTCCTTTCAACTTTTCATAATATTCATCTTTCATAACTAGTTGCTTCTTCATTTCTTCCATCATCCTTTTCTTCTTGTTGGCATATCATGGTGTTTCTCTCATTTTCTGCTTCATTAAATTGTCCTTCTATGAATGCCAAAGTTTCCATCACCTTCTCGCCTCCTTGTCCTTGTTTCCTTGCTTCTTCCAGTTGAGATCTAAGAGAGGAGACCTCTTCCTTGTATTGACTAGTCTCTGCTTCAAGATTTTTCAAGCTCTTAAATCTTTGTTCAAGGTGGCTTGACAAAATTTCTTCCCTCTTCTTTGCCTTATCCAATTTATTTTTCATAGATATGACTTCTTCATGATGCTTTATTTTGTTTAGATGAAATTCCTCTTTAAGTTTGGTGAGCTCCTAATCTCTTTCTTGTATTTGAAGCTTAACAAAGTCAACTTCCTTCCTTGTCTTGTCTTGGTTACCATCTTGTGCTTTCTTCTTAAGTTCCTCATTTTCCTTTTTCAAACCGTTTATCTCTTCCATGGAATCCATAAGTTTATTCAGGAAATATTATTCAAATTCTTCTTTGTTCTCTTCATCTTCTAGGTCTCCTTTAGCCTTGTTGTCATCTTTCTTATCTTCACCTTCCTTGATGGATTCTGGACTTCTTTCTTATTTTCCATCATCTTCTTGACTGGAGATCATTGTCAACACTCCTTTCGAGTGGAGATCATGATGTTTGTCCCATATGATTTTTACTGACGAACATTTTTCAAAATTGGTCTTCACAGAATTTGGTAACCCATTAAAAATTTCCTTCATTGCTCTTGTATTGTACTCCTTGGATTCTTTTTCCATCATGTCATTAGTAATCATTGATTTCCAAACTTCAATTCCTTGAGTCTTCAAGAAATTCCTCATTCTTGCCACCCATATATCAAAATTTCCATTGAACAACGGAGCCTTTGCAAATTGATTTACTTCAATTTCAATGTTTGACGAAGACATATCTTTAGGAGGATTGGAGACTTTCTTCCTTAGCTTTTAAATTTGTGTTCTAATGATCAACCTTCAAGCTGTTAGGCTTTGAGTGAAGGTACTGCCTCTAAAACCAATTGTTGGAAATACTGAGAGGGGGGTGAATCAATATTTCTTTTCAATTGTTAATTTTACCAGTTAGATCACTTATATTTGTAACACGGAATTAACAATAAGAATAAATGTTTTTATTAATTTCTTCTTTACAATAAATCAAGTACAATATATGTAGGCCTCCAACCCTAGCTAAAGACACCAATATTCAATCTCCTGGGCTCCAACCTATATTTTCCAAGCACCGAATTGGACTTCCAAGGCTCCAACCCTGTCAATTCTGAGGCACCAACCTCAAGGGCTCCAACCCTATCAATTCTGAGGCACCAACCTCTAGGGCTCCAACCCTATCTTCTAAGGCACCGACCTTGTCTCTATGAGGCTCCAACCTCTTGGTCTCCAACCCGCAACTTCACGTCCTCAAAATATGTTTGGTTATTCTTCACGGCTCCCAATGTCTTCTTCAACGAGCCCTGTCACACTTAGTCTCCACGTTGCATCATCAATGACCACCTTTTCTTCTTATAAGGTGTCACCACTGCTCTTCATCATACCCAACCAAATTCTCGAAGTCACCTCATGATGACATCAACAATGCATCATGATCTCCAATAATATCTCCAAGTTCACTTCATGATGACATAAACAATGCATCATGATCTCCAATAATATCTCCAAGTTCACCTCATGATGACTTTAATAGGTCTGTAAGATGTTCTATAAAAATCCCTCAAGGTGTTTGCTGGAGTATGCTTCTCAACATAATTGTATACCCCAAATTGTCCTAAATGTGCTTCAACAATAATATAAATCTTCACTAGGCTTTGAGATCTGCTTTGGAAAATACTTCAAAAAACTGAGCTATACTCCATAGCTCAAGGCTACAATAAGCTCAAAGGTGAACAAGCCTCAAATTAAACTGTTGATATCATAGATCCAAATCAAATGATCTGAGTTGATTGTCTTAGGTAAGTGATACAGTGAATTTTCCTTCAATAAGTGATACTATGATTAATCATGTTTGCAACTTCAAGGTGACACTATAGATCCAAGGTTATGTCTATATATTTGAGCCACAAGAAATTATTTATCAAGGCAAGTTTGAGTTTCCAACTGCAAGTCTGGTCCGATCCTCCCAACAAGTTTGAGCTTCTTTAATGTTACATGCCTGAGATATATATAGAAATGTTCTTGAGTTTTTATTCCTGATCCACAGGAAGACTATCACATGTGATTGTCTTAACTTTTATGCCATCACAGGTTCAAGGCAATGCAGATCTCCACAAGACTGTCCATACACTAAGTTTTATTGGTGACAAGTTTTATTATTGATATAACAGCTAGCAGTTGAGATTTTATGCCACCACAAGGTACCTTTCCACACACACAGATCTGTCCTCCATGTCACAAGTCTAATTCTCCAAAACTCAGGTCCAAGCTAACGTTTCTGTAGCTCTTTCCATAGATAACTATCCATGATTATTTCAAATTACAGTTCTATCCACTGCCATAGGGTCGAAGCTTGTTTACTGTTGCAATGGAGTATATAAAGTTCAATAGAATCAGCCCAAAACATTATTTTAATGACCTCCTCATCTTCCCTTCCTTTTATACTTCCTCTCTGAAATATTCATCGAAAATTTCTTGCTTGATCAATGAAAACAGACTTGTATTTATAGTTGTTTTGCATCATAATGAAAAATCATGTCTATTGGAGGATAGGCCGACATATATAGGAGGCTTAGGTCAGCTTCAAGGGCTAGATATATACCTTGAACTTGTAAAATTCAAATCTCCCAAAATATTTTGAGTTTTGGGACGTTTAAGGGCTCATTAGAAAGGAAAAATTATGCCCTAAAATATGGTACATGATTCAGATTGCGTAGCTGCCTCTAGGCTAGTGAAAAATAATTTTTTAGTGAGACTGTCCTTGAAATTTAGTGCAGAAAAATATTTGGGACAGAATGAGGAGTGTTTGAGACATCGCGTGGTTATTAATGGATTCTCCATATTTTGCATCAAAAATATCCAGCAAATTCATCATGTACTTTCCAATCATGTCATCAAGACCTTCATGGAATGACATCATCAAGTGTAGTCTTCTAGGTTACCAAACAAGGTACATGATTGACACTTGGCACCTTAAGAATATTTTCCAGCTTGACATCATGTTGGTTCCAAGCTTCTTCATCAAGAGTAAGCACATCATCATTCATGGAATCCTTATTAACCAAGAGGGACTTGTCATCATGATAGTATCCAGCATTCATATCAAGTACTTAGGGCTTCATTCATTAGTGGTTTGACTTCTTCGTGACTTAACATCTTCATTGATAGTATCTTAGTCAACCAAGAGTCATGGCATCATCATCTGGAACCAGGCATCTCAAGAATATTGACATCTCGGTCAATGCCACATTGACATCAATGACAACCTTGATTAACGCTTAGACAACGACAATCCTCCAGGCTACCATTGCTAAACAGAAAAATATCATCAACGAATAGAAAATGGGTTACAAAAAGATTAACCACCACTTAATTTCATCTAAGGTCCCCTTGTCTCTTAGCTTCATGGATCATTAAAATCAAACCTTCTGCTACCAACAAAAAGAGAAGTGGGGAGAGGGGGAATCCTTGGCAGAGACCCCTTTGAGGATTGAAAAAGTCTGTAGCTGCTTCGTTTATCAGTATTGCAATTGAAGAAGTTGAAACGCACCCCATGACCCATCTTAAAAAATCAAACCTGAAGCCTAGATGGGTCAATAGGAGTCTCAAGTACATCCAACTTATCCTCTCATAAGCCTTTGAGAGATCAATTTTGACGATAACTCCTTTTTTCCTACTTTATTTGAGACTATGAAGAGTTTCTTGAGCTACCCCAACTGCTTCATGGATTTTCCTACCATCCAAGAAACCAAATTGTTTCGACGAGATATGTTTGGTGAGGAAAGGTTTCATCCTGGAGGCGATCACTTTTGCTATAATCTTATAAATATAGCTGCATAGAGAAATGGGATGGAACTCATCAAATGAAGCAGGATAATATGATTTGGGAATGAGAGCTAAAAATTTTGCATTAAAAGGCTGATAGATGGATCTAGTATGGGAAGAATTCTCTACCACAGCTACGAACTCCTCCCCTAAAAATTCAAAGAAGTGTTGAAAAAATTCAACCATCCAACCATCATGCCCTAGGCTTTTTTCCTTCTGCATTGCCTTTAGAATATCTTCCACCTCCTCTTTCGTAATAGGTTCCATAATGTTATCATTCCCTTCCTCATCAATATAGCTAGGGAAAAATTGAGCCACCCTGATAACCTCAGCTATGGAAACCTCCTCCGGAGCTCTGAAGAGTGATTTAAAATGACTTAACCCTAGAAAAGTGATATCTTCAAAATATTGTGCCATCTCACTATTATCCTTCTGCATCTCCCAATTTGTGTTGATATTTTTCCTCCCTTTAGCATAGTTCTGAAAAAAATTTGTATTTTCATCTCTAGCTTGGAGCCAGATGGCTCAACTTTTTAGACGCCAAATTTCCTCTCTTGTCTGTAGGATGTTTCTCCTAACAATTTCCAATTCCCTAATTTTGTTCCTAGAATCTAAATTAGAGTATCCATCTCCTTCTGGTTTTTCAAGGAAATCCAACTCTTCATTTAATTTCCTTAGCTCCTCATCCTCCTTCATTTTCTCGGTATTCGCCCAGTCCCTTGTTTCTTTCTTGATTCTCTTCAAATTTTCCATAAAGTGCTGACTCCTGATTTCAGATTCCCTTATGCTTTCCTTTCTCCATGTTGCATGGAACAAAGAGTTGAAGGATTCTTCTTTTAACCAGGAGGAGTTGAATTTAAACAGATTCCCCAGTTTTTTCAAGACTCCTTTAACTTCTAGGAAAATTGGAAGGTGGTCCAATAAACCCCCCTCTCCAAACCAGTGCCTGAACACTAAGGATATTTCCACCAGGTCTTCACCTAGAAGGAAACGGTCCAAATGTTTGGCCACCCAGGCATCTCCCAATCTCCTATTCCTCCATGTTGGCCTTGGATTAATTAAGTTAGCATCCACCAGCCGAGAGGCTACCAACTTATTTGTAAAGAACTCATTAAGCTGATCTGCTCTTGCTGAAGGTCCCCACGATTCCGAGGCTACTAAGGAGAAATTTAGGTACACACCTACAATGAAATTAGGGTGTCTGAGATAAGATTTCATAAAAAAAGAGTTCCAGACCTTCTCTCTTTCCGTGTAGTGACCATAAATGTTAAGGAGTAAAATAGGATGACAAAGCTCATTTGAGTACAGTTCCATCGCCGGAGTGTTTTCAAAGCCCTAAGTTTACATCTCCTTTAATATTCCAGATTTATACCACGTCAAACCCCTGGATCTACAATTTGCATCTAAGTCTTGAAACACCCACCTCGGGAACATCCTTGAAATGATTCCTTTAACTCACTACAAGAAAAAAGCACATTGGTGAGGGTCATGCTTGTGATGGACCTTTAAGGTCCATCACCAATGTCACATATGGTGACGGTCATTAAAAAACCGTCATTATAACTGTATATAGTGATGGCCCTTTATGGTTCGTCACCAAAAAAATTTTCAATGACACTTTTGGTGACGGTTGTTAAAGGCCCATCACTAATTCTCTCTTTGGTGACACTTCTAGTGACGAACTTTTAATGACCCTCACCGATGCTCTTTTTGTTACTTTTGGTGACGGTCAAAAAATGTCTGTCATCATTGATCACTAAAAACCGTCACTGTAAGTGTATATAGTGATGGTCCTTTATGGTCCATCACTAAAGACATTTCACTTTTGGTGAGGGTCGTTAAAGGCCCATCACTAATTCTCTCTTTGGTGACACTTCTAGTGACGGACTTTTAATGACCCTCACCAATGCTCTTTTTGTTACTTTTGTTGACAATCAAAAAATGTCCATCATCATTGATCATTCCAACGAGTTTTTGATGATGCTATGTGCCTGTTAAAATATTTTTTTTCAAAAGATAATGATTTACTACCATTATTGTTGAGAATTTTTTATAATATTTCCAAGGCCATAGTGGTTAGGGTCATTCAATTTTTTAAGAAGTAATAAGCGTGTATCATTTCCCTCAAGTAATGTCTAGTCGAATAGAGATTTCATATGAGTCAACACATGATTCATATCTATAAAGTTTATTATCTAGAAAATTCCATTTAGGTAAAGTTCCACTATTGTGTGTAGGAAATATATTATTTAATACATAATCGGGCTCTGAAAATTCTATTAATGAGAAAGACCTAGCAATCCTCAACAATCTAGGCACGCCTTAAATTAATGCTTTGGCACACACTAACATTTCTTATTACCCCACATGTCTTGGAACATCTTTGTACCTATAACATCGTTTGATGACATTGACGCCCAAGCACATGGTGGCATGCGCTAACACAACATGGAACTCTCCTAGCATGTGTTGGCATGCTACATATAGTCCCTAGCATGCCCTAGAAAACCTTGGTTGAATGCATTGACATACATTAGCACTTGGCACACAATGCCACTTGGCATGTATTGGGACCTATTATTAGTGTGCCTAGCATACCCCTTTTCAAAAAGATAAAGTACTGACTTATTAACCCTCTTATTGGTTCTTCCTTTTGTTGCCTTGACACATATTGATATACCCTCGCACCCTGTGCCACATCCTTAGCACCTAGCATGTATTGGCATATCTTGGCACTATTAATTGGCACATGATATAATTAGCACACCCTGGAACTCCCAAGCACACTTTGGGAATTCTTAACATTTCTTGATATTCCCTAGCATGCCTTACCAATGCTTAGCATACCTTGTAACTCCCTCCTTGGCATGACAACTAACATTGACCATTAACACTAGTCTCTGGCAGTACACGTTCCTCATATTCATTAACTTCCATGAAATTTTACCTAGTTCTCCCTTAATGTTTTTTCCTAGTACTCCTTAACACTCATCAACATGCATTATCACTCTCTAGCACACCTTAGCACTCTTCAACATTCCCTTCCACTTCATAACATGCATAACACTAGTCCCTGACACATATTGGTGCTTGGCACGTGTTGGCGCTTGGAAAGTCTTAGCATGTATGGAATACATTGAGATGCCTTGGTATGATTTAGCATGGTTTAATATTAAATTTACTTGTGATGATCAATTGTTGGAAAGTAGATGAGAAGCAACAAAGGAATACTTGGCACTTAGAATGCACTAAGACTTTGCACTTGGAACTTATTGCCGCCTAGTGTTAGTGTGCCTAGCATGCCCCTTTTGGAAAAGGTAAATTGATGACTTATTAACCCTCTTATGTGTTCATTTCCTTGTAGTTTAACTTTTTTCTCCCTTTTGTTGTCTTGAAAGTCCTTGACACGCATTGACACACCCTTGCACATCTTGGCATGCCTTATCACTTGGCACATCTTAGCATGTTTGACATGCATTCCCACTATCTGACACATCAAGGGAGTGAAGAGAGATGTAGTCCTAAAGTAGGTTGAGTACGAGGGCCGAGTAAGGGTTGCTAAAGGGAGGTCATGATCATCCTCCAAGAGCAAGATCATCATGTGAGGGTTCAAAAGAGTGTTTCATACCTTAATGGTCACTTTACGCTAGGAAGTAGGATGGCATATTGTTGGTTCTCTTCTGGTAGATCAAGCTTAAGAGAGGTTTCTCATGAGAATCTGGGGATGTTATTTCAATGGTGTCTTTGTGTGAAGGCCACATCAAATTCTGAAATGTTGAAATTTGCAACAAGAAACAGTGAGATTGGAAACCATAAAGGACAAAAATAAAATGTACCCACACTGGTGAGGAATTTTGATGCACCAGGAGTGAGGAATGTGGGGCATCTAATTTATTTTTCCCTTAAATAAAGTGGACAATAAATTGTAATTTCATCTCATAACAACTTGTGTCAGTTAATTAAGTCATGATGACCGAGTTAGCTCAATAAATTCAAGTTGAGGGTCTAATATGAGGCATCTAGAGGGATTCTAATATTTTTGGGGTCTAGTTGAAGTTGATGCATTAGTGGAGTGCAAGTGTAATTAACTCAATTAAATGAGTTAAAATCAGTTTAACTAGTTCTAACTGAGTGATGAGCTAGTGAGAGGTCCAGTGAATTAAATTAGATTTAATTCACAATGAGTGATCAATCATATATCTGATATTTCACTATTAATAGTTTCATGCATGTTAGTTTCGAGGAATACCCAGTTGAGATAGAGGTTAAAGGGAACATAACTATCAATTTTATTCAGAGAAAGTTTCCCATGTGAAATTATAAACTCATTGGGATGCCATGATGGATTGTGCAATCAAGGAAGACTAATTTTCCTAATTAATAAGGAGTTAATTCCCTAGGAATTGCATGAGCAAGGCAGGCTGAAGTAAGGATGAGAATTGGCTAAGTACTAGACCGAGTTTTCCTAGATCAACGGGAGACAATTGACAGAGTGCTGGAGAATCTCATGAGAGATTAAGCATTGTATTGTTTCATGATTCCTTGAATTAATACACAATAGAGATACAGGGGTTTTGATTAGTTTCTTTCCCCAAATACATCATGTTGTTGTGCGATTGATAATTTATTTCTCTTACTTATATATGATTGTGCGATCGTGTTTTGTTTCCGTAAATTGTAGGAAGGATTCAGTATCTTGTTATAGTAGATTACAAGATCAGATTGAATCTCGTTGGTTAGATTTTCTACATGGTATCAGAGAAGGAATTTTTTGGGCGGTGAGTTTGTAGAGAATCTTTGAATATTTTGGTGTGAAATTTTCGAAAACAAATAGAATATTTGGATTCCTTGCGAAAATCTACCCAAATTGAAAAAAAATCGGTCAAATCAGAGCTCGGATGAGGGAGATATCATCGATTTAAAATCAAATCTTTTTTAGAAACTTTTTGTAACTTTGGGACAATTACACTGTGCACAAGTCAAGAACCTATATGCACTTGAGGTACCAGATGCATGCAAAGCTTTGAGGAGAACGGCAGAAGTTAGAGACTTGGTGGTTTAGAGGGAGCATAAATTACCTCTCAACATGCATCCTCATGAGAAACAGTCTCAGAAGGTTGTGGAGTAGCTGCCACAATTGGAGAAGCAGAGAGGAGACCAAGTGGAAGCATCCACTCAAGAAGAGACCTCTATGAGGGGGAAATTTCGAGCCAGATGGGAAGAGGGAGAAGCCATACCTCGAGGTGTAAGGTGGGGTTATGTGTAGACATAATCCCAAGATAAGAAATTTGGGCAAGGTCCATTGAGATGGCGTGTCTCATGGATCGAACCTACCTACGAGGAGCCCACAGTACAACAGTAGTAGGAAGGATCAGTTAGATTGATGTAGTTAGATTTTAGCAAGACATAAATCATAGTGATAGAAGTCAAATACTGGAGCACAAATAGAGTTAGCAATAGTTCAAAGGGCACGGATGCAGATGTCAGCAGCAATGCAGAGAATCCAGTACTAGATAGGTGTAGTAGCTAGTAGCAGTCAGAAGACTCCGATGACAGATGCATTATACTAATTCAGTTGTTCAGAGGCTATTCAGTTTTAGGATTTGTAGGTGCAACACTAGAGAAGTGTAGCATGCAGAACATTCCAAAGGTACCAGATGGGGATAGATTGAATTCCTTTCTTATTGACAGGGAGTGTTGAAATTTGCAACAAGAAATAGTCAAATTGGTGACTAGAAAGGAAAAAAAAAATGCACCCACATTGGTGAGGAATTTTGATGTACCAGGAGTGAGGAATGTGAGGCATCTAATTTATTTTTCCCTTAAATAAATTGGACAATAAATTGTAATTTCGTCTCATAACAACTTGTGTCAATTAACTAAGTCATGATGATTGAGTTAGCTCAAGAAATTCGATTTAAGGTGATCAAGGTGGATATTTGTGGCCACCCACCTATTCCACTTGGGCCCTCACCATTGTCTCTTTCAGTTTTTCAGTTTCCTTAATTATAGCACAATTTACTATTTTTGTCAATTTTTTGGGTCCTGAACTTTCGAAGCCGTTTTGAGGCCCCAAATGATGTTTTCTGGGCATGAAAGGTTTGGAAGTTTCATAGAAATCATATTAGTAGTTGTAGTCCTCAGAGAGATATTTCTAACGATGTATCATGTGCATCAAACGAAGATCATATGACCAAGTTACGACCCCAGGAAGTTGGCTGCCCAACTAACCCCAACGGGGCCCATAAAATCTTGGTGTTACATCTCCTCGAGATAGGGTTTTGGTTGTTTAGGGTTTTATCTTATTTTAAATAATAAAAAGACCCTTGATCCTTATTGTAACACAATTCAAAGGAACATAACTATCAGTTGTATTTATAGAAAATTTCCCATGTGCAATTATAAAGTCATTGGGATGCGATGATGGATTGCGCAATCAAGGAAGGTTAATTTTCCTAATTAATATGGAGATAATTCCATAGGAATTGCGTGTGCAAGGCAGGCTGAAGGAAGGCTCCTTGCTCTTCATGGAATTTCACCGATGGGTGGAGTCCCGGTAGTTTAGGAAGTCACTTGTAGAGTATAGGTTAATGAATAGGTGGTAAGTGACCCTCGAAACCCTTTCCCTTAGATAAAATAAAGAGTGGGAAATTCTTTCCTTTTAAGCAAGGGAATTATATTCTAGGGAGAGAGGAGGGGGATTTAAGGGTTGAGGGAGAAGAATAAGAATTATGAAGGAAGTTCTTAATCCCTAAAATCCTTTGGGAACTTGGATTCCCAAATGGTCCTTGATGAAAGGCCTTTGACACCAAATGGGACCACATGGGGCCAAGTGGACCCAACCCAGGTTCGGGGATGGAATTTAGCAACCAATGATGTTCCTATCCTGGATAAGGTTATGGGAAAGGATCAGACAAGTGTTTTTACTTCGATAGGTCAAATTGATCCTACTAGGTTCTATCCTTGGGAACACCTAGGAAAAACTTGATCCTAGAGCTAGGGCTTGAGGTATCTGGAGATTCCACCATCGGAATTGGCTCATGTTCTGAGGAGAGTGAGGGAACCCAGCAACGCAACTGCCTCTAGGAGATAGAAGATTTCCTCTAGCTAGATTCTTGGGAAATTGTTGCCCTAGGTGACCTAATGGGGCTAGACCTAGGCAATGTGAAAATTTCTTAATATAAGAAACCCTATTGCAGTATCTTGATTTACTTTTCCTACCTGAATTAGGTTACACGTTAATTTCTGAAATATTCAATAAATTAACGAAGTAAATAGTAAATACAACTAGCAACCTACACATACGGATCAAATATTGAATAACATGCTCATAGACAAAGTGACACATGGATTTTATAGACAACTATCCCCGGAAAAAACCCAATGTGGGAAAAATGGTGCAGTTAGCTCTGGAGGGTTTTCATTATTATGCAAAATCTAAGTACAACAATCCTGGGCACCAAAACTGGTTCACCCAATAGAGAACTAAAAACAACAGTAATACATTGCTCTGAATCCCTCTATGTCAGCCTAACTGGCCTGCGTCAGCCTCTGTGCTACTCAGTAAGGGCCTGCATCACACCTGAAGGGCTTACACTGCCCTGACTGGGACTGCATCAGCCCTACGTGGCTCCTGCTATCTTTGCGCTACCCCTGCTGGGCTCTAGCTGGACTGTGTGGCTCCTGTACCCCTGTTGCTCTAGCTGGCTGGAATGCTTAAACAAAAAAAGCATAGGTAAGAAAGAAGGCACTGGCCAAAGGCAATGCATAACAGTCATAAAAAATGAAGAAATGAAATTAAAATAGATCAATGTCCACAAATAAATGAAATAGCTCAATGCGACTAGAGAGTAAAAGCTTTGACAACAGCAATAAGTGCTTATAGAATCAACTAAGAGAACAGAGGAGTCTAATTCATGAGGTTAAAATGTTGTATAATTGTTGGCACAAGAAAACTGTAGAATTTTTAGAGTAAATCTCTGCAGGTACCATTAGTTGGTGATCATCGATAATCATTTCATTTCATCAAATGCCCCGATGAATGGGCCTTACAAGCTATTTGCGTAGAAAAGCCCCATAGAAGCTATGTGATGGAAAAATATTCACACTATATTGAAGAAAACACCTACCAAATAAGGATGAAATTTCAAATGGGGCAAGAAACAATAGAGAGATAGAAATCGAAAAAGTTAAAATGCTAGGGAAACATGAAAGCAACTAGGTAGCATGGTAGAAAGCACAACAAAGAAAATTATAAAAATGGAAAACCCTACAAATTAGCACCCATCCAAACATCACCACAATTTTTTCTTCAACTCTAAATCTCCAAATTCTTCAAATTATATCCTGTATTCAAACCTGATCCTATCTGTTAGCCATTCTGAAGATAAGGCTAAGAACTTACTACAGAACCATCACCTACATGTAGTCATGATCTTATTCTGTGACCAGACAGCCTACTTTCGTGAAGACATGGAAAGGTAAACACTCTCAGCCAAGATTTTCCATACAGCCCAGGTTGAGCAACCACATATACATCACTAGTTTTTTCTCTTCAGATTTGTAACTTAGAAGAGCTTTGTATGACCACCTTCGGGTTGCTCCCAAAGTCACCCAAGCAAGCCCTCTCAACATCATCCTCTTTCTGTAGTACCTAATTAGTAATTTAATTAACCATAACAGTTTCTTGATCATGTAGGTATTTCAAATATATTTCCAATAAGCATAAAGCTTTCATGTTAAACAATCAAGTCAAAAGACTTTAGACTATGATGCAAAAAATACAAAGAAACCTCACCAACACTCAAAGGAAAAACAAAGTCAAACCTCTACAAAGTATAAATAGATATCTGATAAACTTCATTCCACCACAAAAATGTGCTTAACTAAAGAAAATTTTAATTACTGTGCTTTCAAGACAAAGCTTTCAAGGGCAGTGATGTTATAAACATACCCCTACACCTCGTGAAAAATCAATGTGTATAAATAGACCATCATAAGGCTCATTTTAAACATCATTATTATCATTTTATAAATCATTTTTATTAAATCAACAAGAAGAAAACAACAATTGCATTCAGTTCCATTGAAGCAAAGTATATGGAAATTTCATATACTTATTATGAAGCTATCTAGATTTGCAACTTGATTGTAGAGTCAACCAATCAGTTGTTGAAGCCCAATATTGTCTCTTGTGAGAATGAAAGTTACATCAAGCTCTATGAAAATCCAATGTGTCATGCCCATTTCAAACACATTGATATTCAATACAATTTCCTAAGATTCCAAGTTCATTAGGGAGTTAGTAGTGTTGGAACACATTCTGAAAATGTTGCATATGGTTAATAGTTTGACAAATATCCTAACAAAGGGGAAGTTTGACAAGTTGGGGGAGAATCTTGGGTTATTGGAATTTTTTTTTTCTCAAGAGTGTTAGATTACCTAGTTGGTCCGAGTTGGTCTCGCCTCAGCCTTGAGAAGTTGAGCAGCACCAGGATTCCAGAGCTAGATTGTGGTACACCAGTCAGAAAGATTCTTAGATATAGCTAGAAGCTTATAATGACACCTTCGAGGATAAACGAATTAGTTGTTGGGTCACACCCACCAAGTATGGCACACTAGTTGAGGAGATTAACACCATCATCTCAGGTGCATTCATGAGTGCACACTTATGGAATGAGGCACCTTCAAGAGAGGAGTTATATCTACTATGATAATGCACTACTCTAAAAGAAAATCCTTGCATACAAGGCAAAGTTATGAGGGAGTTGTTCATGCTCAAGGGAGATGCACCACTAACACTATCATTAGCCTGTTTTCTAACAACACCTTCTCTTAACTTATAAATGAAAATGATGGGCATAGTAGTTAGACATTTGTAGAAATAGATAATAAGAGTGAGTATTGTTAGCTTGTAGGTTGTAGTAGGAGCTTTTGTGAGATGACAACTTGCTGTGACATTCTTCTGTTTGAGTAATAAAGACTTCTATGCAATAGCTGTTGGAGCCTGCTCTTTTTATCCTGAATTCTTAGATTGCAGATTTGTGTAGAGTGGGCCTAATATATTTATTGTTTTAATACATTGTACTTCTTCTCTCTCCCTTTCTCTCCTACCTCGCTCTCTCTTCCCCTCTCTATCTCTCTCGACCCTCCAATCCTCTCACTATATCCCTCCCTCTATCCTTCTTTCTGCCCCCCTTCCATCTTTGTGTCACTATCTCCCTCTCTTACCCTTCTCTACCTCTCTCACTCCTCTCCCTCTCTCTCTCTCTCCATTCCTTCTCTCCCCTCTCCTTTAGTTTATCTCCATCTCTCCCTTGTGACTCCCCTTGTCTCACCACCTCTATCAATCTATGTCTTTATTATTCCTTCTCATATATATCTAGAGTTAATATATATCATGACATATTGGGACCTACGATTGGGTTAATTACGCCTTGTTGGCAAGGTTAAAATGGTTAATATTCAATAGAAAAAATGTAGATCAAATATTTCATCAAAAAGAGGGAACCATACCCTATCTTCCAGGCTATGCCTATCAGTCGTTTGGCCTCTTCTTTCTCTCACATGAATGTAGTCTTGCTTGACTGGAATAGAAGAAGGTTTTGCATTATCAACTATTTGTTTGGGACAACTTTTAGTTGTTTCAACACTACTACATTCTTCAAGCTTATCCTTTAAACCATCTTAGTCTTTTGTACTCTCTTCAACTTTGTAGTGCTTTCCATTCCTCTCAGTCACATATGTTTCCTTGGTTTGTTAAGGGACAAGGTCAACAACATTAGGATGTTTTTGCAATAAACAAGGGTATTTCCAGGACACAGTCAGGTGGAGCAAGAGTATAAGAGCCAAATTTCTCATGAATGTGGGACACTCGAACTTAAGATTTTCTGGAGCAGTCATGAGGTGCAGTCTGTTTATTAAGACTTCATCAGATGGCCATTCTCCGGACTTAAATTGTGTGACAACACTATGGCTGAGTTTGAAACTGGAGATTGAACATACATTTGGTCTGATTGCAATAGACATTTTCATCAATAAATGTAAAGCAATGGCTAACAAATACTATAAATTAATAAATAAAGAAGACATGGCAACAAGCAACAATACTTACAAAATTGTTACATTGAGATGCAAATAATAAGCAACTATTGTGCACAAATAGAGACCAATGAAACTATCATCTTAACTCCTAACCCCTTAAACACTAATTCCCAACCCCTAACCCATTTACCCCCCTAAACCTCTAAACCCCTGACCCATTTAACCCCTAAACCATAAACCTCTAAACCCTTAACCCCTAATCCATAAACTCCTAACCCCTAACCCATTTAGCACCCTAAACCCCTAGTAAACCCCTAACCCATTTAACCCCCTAAACCCTAAACCTATAAACCCCTAAACCCTAACCCCTTAAACCCTAAACCTTTAAACCCTTAACTCTAACCCCTTAAACCCTAATTCAATTAAATAAGTTCCTAGAATCTATGGGTCCATATGAGCTAGGTTGTGTCTCTTGTGGAGGTAACAGTTGTTATTTTTACTATGGGTGGATAGGGTTTGTTCTAAGAAAATTCGAATAGAATTATAATGTTGTAGTTAAGGAGGTTTCCTGACATGTTCAATCCATAATGTATGCCCTTAAGACCGTGACAAATATGTGTAGAAGAAGAGGGGTTGGGACCCTTGGAGAGAGGTTTATCTCTACAATATATACCAAAAATTTGGAAGATGGTTTGCAGAAGTATGTGCGAAGATAGAAAATACAAAGGAAGATGGAACCTGAGTAGAAGATTGGGTAGAATAATTCTGGCATATTATGAGGAATGGATGGACATGAAGAGGAGTTGATTTTGGTGGATTGTCCACAGAGTTTTGGACATATATCTGAAGAAACCTATAAACAATTAGTCAATCAACTTTTAGTGGATGTTTTGTGACCCTAGTTCAAGCATATACAAAGTGTTAGAAGGATGATAAGAGGAGTAGTTCAGATTTGTTCATAGATTGGACAACAAAGAAATTGGTACACAAAAATAGTGATTTTGAGAGGACTCAAATCACTATTAGGTGGAAATTTTGAAGATCCCTAGATGAGGGCAGTGTTGTGGGCACTAGATCAGTAAAATAATTGACCATGGTTGGGAAAATTAATGGTAGTCCAAGTACAGTTGGAGGGTTGTTAGGTGACTATTGAAGAAGAGCCCCAAGTCTTGTGCTTGTGAAGGAAAACAAGACTGGTAGAAGGTTAGGTGTATTGGGCCTAACGACGTGCAAAATTTGAAGAACTAAGGAGTTGGAAATGAATAGATCACTCATAAAGCAAGGCCTGGCTAGCCCTAATGCACAAGGAGTGAACCCTCAATATAAATATTTTGTTTGTTAAAAAAACTCAATTGTGTCAATGTGGAATATTATACATAAGAGAAAATAAAATGATATTATCCACATCAGTGCTTGAAATAACCTCAAATTAGCCATGGGTAGTGAGACAAAGGGTGAATGTGGGGCACTATTAAAGTTACATCATGTTTAAATTCCTTTTCCATTGTGAGGTTGTTCTCCAATAGGGTTGAATCATCATCACAAGGAAGCATGGCACAATTTTGTTGGGAAGCGATTAAAGTTGTAACACAATTCAAGTGATTTACACCTCAAATGTAAATGAAATCATTATATGTTTGTGTCAGGTTGTTAGAGAGGTAATTTATAGACAATGCATTCAATGTACTTGGACTTCATCTTTTTATGGCGTCGACTGTAACATGGATTTGTATTAGGAACACTTCATGCAAATGAAAGGGGGCCTTTTTGTTTAACCACATACACTCAAGAGTATCAGATGTTGCCCTTCATATCTCCCTTGGTGCATTCAAAGTGGGTTTAAATTTGCGTCGAGTTGAAATGAATCATAATGACCTTCCTCTTTTAAATAACATCTACTAGCGTTTCCATTTGTAGATGCCCCCATTTATTATGAGATTCAAGGGATGTTCTATTGTCTTTATCAACATTTGGATGAGTCATTATCTACATTCTTTAAATACATGTCTAGAAATTTTTATGAGGGAGGTACTTGGATTTAGATCTTTATATAAGGCCTTATGTGCCCTTCCCCTTAAGAACTCTTCCAAGGGGGTCACCTCCTTCTATATTTCCCTGCCTACTTAGGGTCAAATTGACAAACCAAGATTTAAACTTCTTCAACTACCAAATTAGTGGGGCATTCTACCTCTTCTTGACCTAGACCTCAACGAGATACCAAATTAGTGAGGAATTGTACCTCTTCTTGACCTAGACCTCAACGAGACATCTTTCTTCAAATATACTTTAAGGATTTCTCACCATATATCACAAGTTGGATGTCATAGGATATGTTACGCCATTTTCTATATGGGCTTTTAGAGGATATTTTAAAATTTGATTGTCAACTCAACCCCTACGATTCCTGTCACATTGATCATTTTTCATCTAAGGTATATGGATCTATATGTAATTCATGAATGTATCATTGGTTTGATGACACCTTGCCTTAACCATCTAGGACACTATGTGTAGGAAGAAGTTCCTTTAGCTACCACATTTAGTTGGATATGTATGATCCATGTGTATATGATATTATGTCCAATGTGTACTATTTTTATTGTGTTCACTTAAACACTATGTTCTAACTATTGATTGATTGACTATAAGTTTTAATATGAGTTATTCCATGGTGTTTCATAATTTTTCTCAGAGAAGTGTGTCATCTTGATGGTTTGGATATATTCTTGGTGATTTGAGTAGGTGCTATACATTGATCTTATTGTACCCCTTAATTCCTTTAATCAAAATTTATCCCATGTCTCTCTTAGCAACACATGTGAAGGCCTTCTAATTGGGTATTTTTAAGCTCTAAATGAACTTCCTCAAAAATAAGAAACTAACTATACCTACTTAAATTTATTGATAACATTATTCATAGATTTAAAGATAATTTTCACTACCTTAAAGGTTGATAGATATTTTGAGCTCATGTTCATTTTCCCTCTTTATATGAACATTCTTACTTATATTAAAGAGATATAATATAATTTTGATTAATTAGGATTCTTACTTATATTAGAGAAGTATAATATAATTTTGATTAATACTCTAATTAGTTTAACATTATTTTTACTCACATAAAAATAAAACTTGATGAAAACCTAACCGACCATAGAAATTTATTTGACTACCTATTAAAATCTAATTTGGTGGCTACTATAAAATTAAAATCGACCTATTAAAATTTATTTTCCCGCCGATATTCTCCTTGCCAGGTCTAGGACAGAGTTCAGTGCTCCTTCTCTGCTCATAATTTTTATGATTTCGCCGCAGATTCCATACCCTTCTTTGACATTCAATTCTTCTATCCACTCTACCAGATTTTTAACTCGAACTTATTATATCAGATCTAGGTTCACTCTTTTTTTATCTTTATTTGAAATCTTCTTCTCCTGATTTGGGGCTTTTGCTGTAATTCAAAGCAGAAAACATGTTCAAGAACTCTGAATTTGGATATAGTAAACTATATTAATTTTTCATTGTCCTTCAGCCTTTACCTGCTCGCCTTCATCCAAGAGGCTCGATTGATATTGCCACTATGGTGAAAATCCCGCCAGTCAAGTAGCACAATAGGCTGGTCTTCGTGGGATGGATGGCTGGGATCGTTGGCTTCACCAACGAATGAGGTAAGGATTGATGGATTGAGGAATGAATAGATAAAGAGGATGTTATAATGTGGTTTGATTAGTAAGTATTAGTAAGTAGTCGAGCTTCATCTATTTTATTTGTGTTTTTGGTGGTTATAGCTTTTGCATATGCATGTTCATACTCTTCTTGGGCTCTGCTACAACCTCTTCATGCCTTCGAAATTTTGCCCATAGAGTATTAATCTTAATGCACAGCTGATCCAACCATCCAACCTCAGTGTTAGTTTCCCGACTGGATAAATTAGGGGCATTCGCCTAGCATCGGTGGGATTAACCTTTCCATTCCTCAGTGCTTTAATCTGTTGGGGGTTAATGTTACTAGGTCGGCTTGCTAATCATTTCGAGTTCTCCAATAACTTTGATACAAGGGTTTCCACCTTCATGTACTGTCCCTCATCTTCTTGGATTTCCACATGAGGGAGCTGGACGAAGCAGATATGTAGACCCTGTGAGGACTTTATGCATTCATGACTGGATAACATCCATTTGCATGTAATGAATGCAACAGTGAATCCATGGTGTGCTGAGAGGCACTGGGCGAACTCGGTGAATGGGATAAGATGGCCCATTCCTCTACTGGGAAAAATGGCGACATGAGGCTTTTGGCTTCCCATTCTCCATGTATCGTCCGCATATGGAGATAAAATTGCACCCTTAGAGAACTCCAATAGAGAGAGTCTATATGGATACGTTTGACAGGTATTTTTCTGATCTTATTTCTATGATTTTTATAGTTAAAAGTTCAAAGGATTTAAACTTGTATACTTAATTTTTCTCATCTTATCAATAAAATTGTTTGTGTCAACTTAATTTGTTTCCTCCTTGACTTGCCAAAAAGGAATGTCATGCAATACTTGACTACGCCCTACCTCTTCTCTAAACAGGTCGATCTCCCCTTACTTATAACAACTTGGAATTATTCCACTCAAACAGTCTCTATGAATGACACACAACAGATACGAATCTATTTAGGCTATATGGATTATTCCGTGGTTCTGGCCAATCTAATAAGACTTTTTTTTCATTATGGAAATGCTCTTTGAACTGGAATATGAGAAAAAAAATCATGACCAGAAAGGTATTTAGCCTAAGAATTCTCGGGTAACTTAATCTCCAAGATTTTCTGAGATAGCCTCCGTTGTTACTCGCACATGAGAGATTTCCAGCCAAAACTTCAGCCTTTCGATTCATCTAAAGATATCTTTGCATTTATTCTCCTAGCTGCAAATCAGATCCAAGATGTGTGTGCATGATGTATCTTCTAATAGCTCCAACCTCCATATTTATATAGCCTTTCCTAGGGCTAGAATAGCCCTCACAAGGCCGACTTGAGCTAGGTTGGCTGACTTGATTCTTGGGAGTCTTCTAGACTCTTTTATATACTAAAATAATTTTCTTTTCTCGATACAAGTGATAAAGACCGAAACTAGTTATATTTTCCAACACCCTTTGCATTTGAGCTTTGAAGGCTTCATCAAAGATTGCATTTTGTGATTGCGGACTAGGCTTAGGTACAAATATTGCCCCCTTTTGTTTTGGCTTGTATGATAAATTTACGTTTTGTTTATCTTGCTTTTATTTCTCTTGAAATGTCTTTTTCTCTTCAGGTTTGCAATCTTTTCAATACCTATTTTTCATGTTTTTTGTTGACAAAATAACTATCTCGTTCTTTGGTTGATTTCTGCATGAGTTTGGATTTTTCTTACTAACTTTATGGAAACCAACTTGAGACATGAATTTTGGCTTTGGTGGAGCAACGATGTTGGTTAGCACAAAGCTTCTCTCTTCTTTTGATTGCTTGATCATCACATGGAAAGTTGAAAACTTGCAACTACAAGTTTGGTTTCAAAGAAAACTTTGCATTTGAAGGTGTTAATCCAAAATCTATTTACAATTATAATATCCTATGCTCAAGATCACCCTCTTTGGCAACCCTTTACTTAGATCCCATCTTGCACATAATCTGGATTAATAGAGGAATCCCTTTTGTCTTCAATAAATGAATGGGTAGATTTGGAGGTCTTGATCGTACTAGATTGGTAGCATATGTGTCTTTCGAGATTGAATTATGGAAACTAGGGCTGCAAAGAGTCCCCCTAGAATCAGGGTCATTCTAAGATGTTCTTATCTTCAATGTTTTATCCATTTTATTAGAGCCCTTGAAGGCTTCCTAGTTCTATTAAATTTGCAAATCAATGCATTTTCCTTGTGATCCTCCAAGGATTCTAGAACACCGTTTGAATATACGATTGTCCTAAAAATTCTTTTGCAAGACACATTTTTATACCACTTTCAAAGGTGAGAATGGCCTTCACTATGATTTTCCACATCTCTAAATGACCTTGAATGTGTTGAGAAATTTACAAAGCCTCCAACATGGGGCTCAATAGGGCCCCTTCTCGTGCCATGCACCATATCGATTGCTACAAGCAAAATGCTGGTTGTTGATGAGATTTTTTTTGATAAATGCTTCATATATCCTAATGTGGAAAGCATGCACCTTTTAGATATAAAAAAATTATTTGTCGAATCAAAGTCAGAATACAACATTCAACTACTCAAGCTTCTATTGGCCAAGTAGCCATGAATGAGGGGTATCTATTTTCGGCAATGTTACCCAATGCCTAACTCCAACTGTTTTCACTTGCATTGACACAAACACGAGGATGAGCACAAGTAGAAGAATATCGTTGGAGAGGCTTCAACCTTGTGGGAGAAATATTAAAACTCCGCTTTCATTGACTCAACAAGCCACTGTTGTCTTTGAAGCCACAGTTATTCATTGCACCCCTCTCTAAACAACCATTTAAGGAGAGCCCAAATTAGGAGCTTGTGAACAGGAATCCTCCATAGGTTGCGCATTTGTAGATGTCTTCACCTTGTTTATTAGGAAATATGTAAACACTCCTTCGTCTTTAGTGGGGGTTTTTTCTTCTTTCTTAGCTATTGACAGGCACTCAAAGAGGTTTTCCTGTAGTTTTTTAGAAACACTTTCCAAATGGGAGAAGCCAAAAGATCTCAAAAAAATGACTGGATTTTAGTTTGAAATGAATGGAAATGAAATTCTAGTACCATGGATGAGTAGTTGAAGAAACTGTGGATTGGGAGAAACCTTTTCCTCTTGCTGCCACCCATTGCCAATCCCATTTTTAGCCTTATGATTAATAACCATGCTCACAAAATTGTCCACAATAATTTCTTTACACAGTATTTTGGTAGGCTAATTCCTTGGCTTGCATGGATTTCAATTGCCCAACCTACTAGGTTTATAACACCTTATGTTGTAGTCAAACTTTCCTATTGTGTTGTCAAACTTTCCTATTGTGCTGTCAAAATTTTGCATTGTCTGAGAAATCATCAGTAAGATGACCATCTATTAAAGTCTTTCATTTATTTGTTTTGTTTGTTTATGGATTACTTTGGTATTTCTACATTCCATCTACCTAATTTGTAGTCTACATCATTGTGAAGATTATCCAATAGTGCTTGAAGTTCAAAATGTATTTCTAAAAGGTTGTCAAGATTACTTTTAAACCAAGTAAATTATAGCTGAATTAACATGTAGATTGTAGCTAGCTTCTAAAACACATTATTGAATGGCTACTTTAAAACTAGTTAAACTAAAGATGCCACTATAAGAACCATTGGTTAAATAAGAGATCTGTCTTACCCCATATGTCTCTGTAGGGAGCTTTAATATTGTGTGCTATGAATAAATAAGATATCCTGTGGTTGTTGTCAACTAAATGAGATAAATATCAAGAGTGGAAATCTGCCGTTGTTGGTAGGTGTTATATTTGACTAGATGGAAGGAGCTCAAGCATATATTACGATTGATTTAAGTTTTAGATATTGCTAAATTTGGATAAGGTTGGGTATCTCCTTGGACTCATTTATTTCTTGATGGATTGGTAATATGCCCTATTGATAGGGGAAAATGTCTTCTCAAACAGCAACAAGATTTAATCGTTGACAACCAGCTTCAATGGGTTTTAATGGTTGAGATAAATACAATCGACTAATTCAAGCTTCAAAGAACTCTACTGTGAATGATATGAAATAAAACAGGCTATGGTTTAGCAAAAAATATTAGGCCGAATTCACCAGATCATAGCATCACAAACTATATTAACTTCAGAGAAAGAAAGGCTAAGTTAAATGATGGAAATCGAAATAACTAATCTATACTAAATTGATAAATGGAAATAACTGTTATCCTAGTATGCAGAAGAATAGATGCATGTACAGAATTGGTTTCAGAATCATGAAAAATAGCAAAACATTTCACCCATAATAGATTATTAAGACAGAGTAACATACTTGGACAACTAAAAGAAATTCTTACTAAGCATTAAAATTTAAAAGCCATCGATTCGTTTCCAAAAGGATGGTCACTTGAATGTTATCACTTAGAGTCTGTGGAAAGTACAGTAGTGCTAGAATATAAAGTTTGATGTGGAATAAAGTCACCATAGTGATGGAATAAAGTAGGATTCATAGCATAATGGAATATTGTCCCATATATGACCAAAGCTTGAAAGTGGTCTCTTAAAAAATTCCATTTTCAGTGTCCTTTTATTTCAACAATGACTTCCTTTCCAAATCAGAGACAACATACAATATGTAAAGTGTTTCTCATAACAAGGTCATGAAAAATGGAAAAAAATTTCACCCATAGTAGATTATTAAGACAAAGTAACAGACTTGGACAACTAAAATAAATTCTTACTAAGCATTAAAATTTAAAAGCCATCGATTCGTTTCAAAAAGGATGATCACTTGAATGTTATCACTTAGAGTCTGTGGATAGTGCAGTAGTGCTAGAATATAAAGTTTGATGTGCAATAAAGTCACCATAGTGACTTAGGAGTGGCAGGTGTAGGGGTGGCTATTTACAACCCTAGAGGACCACAACAATTTACTTATGCCGGGGGATTGGGAGAGACATCCAAAAATCACACTAAAACCCTAGCATTGTTTTAAGGTCCTATGTTGTGTGCAAGGAAGGTCAAAAAATTGGTGGTAATTGGAGATTCCATGGTGGTAATTCAAGAAATAATCAAGCATTCAACAACAAGACCTTCCAACCATGTCCAGATTGCAAGACCTTCCAACAAGACCTTCCAACGATGCTTGAACAAATTCAAACAGACGTCGTGTGAAATAGATGTTATTTAATAGGTCTGCTAGATATATTCACTGTAAAATAAATGCAATATTGTTCCTCTCAAGACTTCTCTATAATTTTATTCCAAAAACAGAGATCTGCAGGTCTGAATTTGTCTTCAAAACTGCCACTATAGATCCAAATTACAAGACTGTTGCAAGGTCACATTTTTCACCACAGGTCCAAATTAGAAGGGTCTAAGTTGTAGAGAAGAGTCTCAGGTCTGAGCTTCTAGAAAGGTCGAAGTTACAGGCCTGTTAGGACCAGAATTTCAGGCTTTGAAAGGGCCGAAATTTTAGGCCTGAATTCAGTTCCGAAAATTTTTATTTCCATAGGTGAAAATAGGTCTGCAAGAGATATATACTTCTAGCCCAAAACGTTGTAATTATGATCTCCCTTTTAATCTCCTTGGCCTCCTATTTTATCTCTGAATTCTCACTGTATTTTTCACTGAAATTTTCATTCCAAAATGATGAGCATGACTAGTTATTTATAGTTGTTTCTGTATGAACTGAACAGTCGTGTCTTTTGATTAAGGAGCTGACATACTGATTTGAGCCGACCTGTGCATAATTTTTGGCATTTATTTAAACCAATTTTAAGACTGATACAAGGGGGCAATTTTATGGTTAAGTCTAGGCCTCAGCACTTGATAGGAGCACCATACAATATAGCGGTACTTATTGTATCTTCTATTGTAGTGCAGACCTATTTTAACACCTCCTTTGCTGAACACTTGATAGTTGTAGGGGATCAACAAAATTATGTTAGATCCCTCCTTTATGGCTCAAAGACTATTTTTGTCATATAAAATTCTGCATGTCAAAGCCTCTCTGCTCCTTCACTTCCCACAACACATTTTCAAAGCCTCTCAGCCCTCCTGCATTCATTCAGATCACCAAACTACACATATGTTACCTGAAATAGTAGTGCTCTAGACCTCCACAAACAAACATACATATACAGAAAAAGAGAGATTTTATTCCTGAGTAGTGGTCATTATAGGGCTCTAGTTAGCTGGATAAAACATGCACGCAGAATAGAAAAGACAGATTTTCACCATGGAGTGTGTTGTTGCCATCATTCTTAGGCAGTTGATATGTTTTCCCATTTAGTGTGAATTCTCCATGCTTGATACGGTTGGCTACACGACCCACCAAGGCACTAAAGCAAGGTCTACTGGAGCTCATGTTCTGCATTAATAAACAATCTCATATTCCCCATGGTAACACATACATTTGAGATCCATTCCAATATGTGAGTAGAAACTGTAAATTTATCTTAAAATTCTAGCATATGATGGCAGTACTAATTTCCAAAGGGAAATGAAAATACATACCATTGATGAGTCAATATTGTCATAGCCAAGAAGTACGTCTGCTGGATGGCCTGAATGCATAAATACCAATACTTAATGAGCTAGCTCCCTCTGAGTAAATGATGGTAAAGCAATTGAAGGGTAGGGTTTAGGGATGATTACTTTTAGCATCAAGGAGAGCGAGGGAGATGAGGGTAGCTCCCCAGTTGGTTAGATTTATATACAGATCGCCTCTGCGAAGTTGAAAGAAACTTGGGGCATTGATCTTTATGTAGGGATGACCATAATGAGCCAACTTGCCTTTCCCTTCCAAATTTCTTGGATTCAATTCCTGTTTGTGACCTTGACTGCTAGCATGGAATTTGAAAAGGTGAATGAAAACTTGAATGCACCAAAAATGGAAGAGAATGGATGACAATTTCACCATCATCGATTGATTGACTGATCAAAGGATGGATGGATAAGATAAAGCAGAACATTCAATGATATATATAGAGAGACTCACATAGTCAATACTAGACTAGGGTGTGTCTGTATGCCTTAATATAAGGTCATGGTGTAAGACATAACATGGATTGTGTGCAACTATAGACAACCCATGCACTGTGGCTACCAAATGTAATCTTTGGAATCTAAACATGTTACATTTTTGAGTTTTTGTCTTATTACCCCAAATTTGTTTTTGGCCGAATCTTAATTTTGTTATTTAAAATGGAATTTTGACTAAATATATGGATTCAACACCTTGAAAAAACCCTAGTGCAGTACATTTTTGTTTTTTGTAGATTGAAGGACCTAAACTAATTCAACATGGTTTTGTGGATGCCATTTCTAAAGTTGGGCTAGCCAAATTCCTTTCTGACCTTTCTACCACCTATATAACCAAGTAATTTTCTATCACTTGTATAACCTTGCCTTTTTATAAAAAAAAAAAAGAGGTTCCTACACTCAAAGAATTGGCTTTTCCTGGCGATGGGGCAATTAGAATGTTGAAATTATATAACCTTTTGGATGATTAGAAGATCCAATTTTACCATTGATAGCCTGAACTAAGTTCAAATTGCGGTTTTGGGTGTAACATGTTGGTCAGTAGAAACCCATTTATCAACTACATTGTCTAAGTAAAGCCTAGATAATATCTAAGATGAGGAGGTTGGACCTATTTCAGGCTGTTGTACTCAAGCTAACGGTCAAACATAAGTTTATGCATATACATGTGGTTCAAGGTCTCCTTTTACTCACATTATTCTCTATGAATTAAGGAATGTATGTTGCCAAGGAGGAACACCTGCTGGTCTAGGATCTGATACAACCAAAAAGTTACTAGGAACCCCCAACAAATTACTAGGATCTGATACATGCTTTAGATTGCTAGGATCTAGTCTAAGAACACGCAACAACGAGAGGTATATCCACAAACCAGTCCAAGTAAGATATGAAAAGGGCTCCTGAAATGCCTCTGAATACCAAAGCACTCCAATGTTTATAATGACATACTGATGTCCAATTCAAATGCTACCTAAGGATTTCAAAAAGGTTCTAGTGCCTTTGTTCAAGGGTTCGTTGTATGTTTCCAAGGGTTTCAAAAAAAAACTTTCACTAGATATTAACAAGCCTTATGATATTTTTTACCACCAACATTTCTGCCACAAAATTTCTGTAAGGTGAAGACACATGAAGATTTAAATTGGTTCCTACTTGAAGGAAAGATGAACTGTTCTGATTGATGGGTATTTAGAGTTTTATTGTTGGCTATAATTTGCTTACAATGACCCTAGATGTAGCACAAACAAGTAATAAAGATTATTGTTGTTCACAAGGCTGAAAAGTTGTCTGAAATCCCACAAATTATCCCACAACAAGCTTCCCAAAAACCCCACATCATTGTTGGAAACATTTTTTGATTACACCTGTATTTTTATACTTGTTTTCATGCTTCCCTATCTGTCTAAACATTGGTATCAGAGCCATAATCGTGCTGTCATTAACCCTAGTTCTATTTGTTGGTGAAAATTTACCACAGTTGGAGGTATCAACCATTGGAAAGACCAACACTATTGGGTTCCAGAGAACCACCAATCAAAGGATATATCTACTGTTGTATCTTCTATTTAGGGCTCTTCACATGCTACCATCGAATTTGCGGTCATTTTCTTCTATATATCATCTTCATCTCCCCTCATAATCCTACAAGAGTATGTTACATGACCTCACATCCTCCCAGCAAAAGTTGATCTTATATGCCGAGCTATATTTATGCTTGGATGGTGATCTGTTTGCTTTGTTTGGAGACCATGGAGGATGACAACATGCTACTAAAAATGGTTGTATTATAACAAGATTATTGATGTCAAACTGTTCATGGAGGCTACCACCAAATACTGCAAATACTGCAATAAGGGAGACTTTCCCATGATATTTTTGGAACCTTAAAACCATGTTAAAATTGTTTGAAACATGAGCCCTAAAAATAAAACAAATGCTACAACAAAATCACTAAAATGTGATGGAAGTTCTACTATAGGACTTCTCTACTGCTGCTCATACGCTGTCTGAAATAATCAGGTTGAAATTTAGAACCTAACTATCGCTGGTCTAGTATGCAAAATCCAATTCCTGTTATGAGGCATATGATGAAGCCATTGGCTAGGTTACATGTTGGCAGTGTATGTTATGTTGATCTATTACTTTTTCTTTTGGTTAGAAACTCAGAACTTCACCACAACATCATACCAATATGTAAAATTTGAATTAATTGTTGTGAGACAACTAGCATCTAGGATATTTGTTTCTATCCCATACTTTGCCATCAACATCTAAGTTGTATTGCCTGTGCATGTGTTGAATGGAGTAGCTATTGTGGCATCTTTATGATTTTCCGTGTCAAACATACTATTCTGACATGTCTTCTCTTTTTTGGGGAAGGTATTGCTACATTGTATGTGCTAAGGACACATGTTCACCAAGACAAGTCAAATACTTCAAAATGTTGGATGTGTTTTGTATTATTGTTCTAGAACATATTCTCTTTGCCTTTGTTTTGTATTATTGTTCGAGAACATATTCTCTTTTTCTTTGTCTTTATTTCACACGTTGTTTTAGGATATTTGAGTGTTTTAGGTTATTTAGGTTTTTGGCCCTAAAATTAGTGATTGAAATGCCAAATAATCACTTTATAATTGTGGATTTTCTTGTCTATTTGAGTTATTTTACATAAGCAATCTTCATAAGTAGATCTTAAGTAGATATTCTACCCTTAACTCTATTTCAAAGTGTTGTAAGAATTTCTGAGGACCTCTTCTATTCCTTGACTCGAGGTGGTGGATTCCCCATCTTGCTGAGGCCTTTCTCTTTCATCTAGTCCTTCATTTTCCATTGAATCTGATTCAAGAGATTCTCCCACTGGATCTCTCTTGGGGGATTCTTGTGGTGGTAGTCCATGTATCATTTTTAAAAGTCTAATTCTTCCCTTCACCTACTTTTCATAACTTCCATAACCATTAGGTAGGGACCTCCAATGTCGATGGTGTTTTGTTTGTTTAGTAAAAGATTGTTGAGACTTTAATTTATTGAAAGTTGTAGAATTTACAATCTATGAAGTTTCAAGATATAATTTTTAAAAGTCTAATTCTTTAAAGGGTGCTAGCTCAATGGAAGAGCACCTGCTTTACAAGAAGGAGGTTGGTGGTTCGATTCCATCGTGCCCTGATATTCATATATAGGGAATGACGAAGATCAGTTTTTGGTGACGGATGTTCTTTTGACCATCACCAATGAGCTTATGGTGACATTTTTCGACCCTCACCAAAATATGAAATGGTGACAGTCAACGAATGCCACCATATATACACATCAATAGTGACAACCATTAAAGGACCATCACCATAAATCATTGTTGTTGATATGAAATGGTGAGGGTCATTGGCTGTCATTATAGTCATTATTCATGATGGACCTTGATGTCACCAATGAGTTTATGGTGACGGTCAATGAACGTCACCATATATATGCACCAATAGTGATGGCCATGAAAGTTCCATCACAAAAAATCGTTGATGTTCATATGAAATGGTGACGATCACTATCCGTCATTATAATCAATATTAGTGACGGACCTTGAATGTCACCACAACACATACCTTTGGCGACGCCACCTTTGGTGACGTTCATTTTTTTGGTGACGGAGGCTATTGTCCATCACCATTTCCCATATGAAATGGTGACAGTCACTATTTGTCACTATAAATCATTATTGGTGACAGACCTTGAATGTCACCACAACACCTATACTTTCGGCGATGCCACCTTTGGCGACGTTCAATTTTTTGGTGACAGAGGCTATTTTCCGTCACCATTACTCATATGAAATGGTGACAGTCACAATTCATCACTATAAATCATTATTGGTGATGGACCCTGAATGTCACCACAACACCTATACTTTCGACAACGCCACCTTTGGTGACGTTCAGTTTTTGGTGACGAAGGGTCTTTTGACCCTCAGCAATGAGCTTATGGTGACCATTTTTGCCCCTCACCAATGTGCTTTTTTCTTGTAGGGACTTCTTCTCCTCGCCCCAAATTTTTTTGAATCAATATTACGTCTGGATTTTGTGACTTCACCAGCTCTCTTAGCGCTAGTTTTTTAGGCTGAATAGCTAAACCCCTACAGTTATAAGATAAAAAGATCATCGTAAACCCTGGGTGGGTGACAGTGCCACTCTAAGCACCCCAAACAGATACATCTAATTCCCATCTGCAATATCAATATTTTCTTTCAACTAGGCCTTGGACAGGTTCGATTTCCTACCTTTCATCTTCCTTGGTCAAATTGAGATACGATCAGACGCTAAACCCCCAACAACAATCCCTTTCTAGGTTCTATTTGCAAGAGGTCTAAGATTGTAGGGGAGGGCCTCAAGAGGACTGGCTAGAGTATGGCCAGGGCCAGACTCACCCTTAGAGGTTAAGGGGGATGACACAGGAAGGGATGGTAAAGTCATGATTATACTATCAATAGAGTCTTGGATGATATGCAAATTTAAAAGTTCATGAGGGAGATGCTTGGATGGACCAGGCTTAGACTTATCCAAAACAGAGGAACAAAAGGATGTGCATAAGGAAGAAGGAGGAAGAAAAGGCATACCTGTTAGAGTCGCACCAACTGCCCTTGATTCGGATTGGGGTACCTAGGAGGACACCAGAACACCATCCATTTCAAAAAGGTTGTGCAGGGAGATTGTGGCCCAGAGACAATAGGCCCTCCTTATCAGCTCCCAATCCTGCAGCATCTTCCATCGAGGCCTCCTCCTGTTCCTTCTTTTCCTCTACTCTGACTGATGCAATGTTCTCCTTGAAAAAAAATTTCTGCATTCTTCTATGGTGGTGTCTGAGAGGGAAATCCTTAGCTAGGTGACCATATTTATAGCACCTGTGGCAACGAAAGGGAAGGTTCCTGTAATCCAAGGTCTGTAGATACTCCAAATCCCTATACTTCAAAGTCATTGCATCCGTCAACCCTTCTTTGAGACTTACAAGTATTCTCACAACGCTTAGATCTCTAGTTTTAAGAAAGGATCTGTCGACATCTGAAAACTTACAAGAGTGTTCCCAATGGAGTGAAAAGTAGAGTCTGTCCAGAAAGGCATTGGGAGCCCTGACAGCTTAACCCACACAGGAGATTCTACCATTTTTTCCTTTTGAGCGTTGAACAGAGGGGTCCATCTCCTAAATAGAATTGGTCTCTTCCCGAAACACCAGTTCCTTTCTAATACCCAATCCAAATGATCTTTATGCTCAAGTCTGATACTGAACCAACCCCTATCCAGGATTTTGATTTCTAGATGGTTCCCAGGGGCTTCTTTCCATTCCGACAAGGTCCAATCTGTGATGTAATCCACCGAATACTTCCTTCCATGGACTCTGCCAACAATAATGGTCTAAGTGGCCTCCATGACTTCGTCTATGTGAATGTCCACTCCAAGGACACAGCTAGGGCACTCTTATTTTCTTCTGATAGTCTTATTCTTATTTCTTTTGACTCGCACAACCTCCTTTATCCCTTCTTCCTCACCTTCCACCTCTCTATCGGGTGCATTCGTAACTTCGGCCACAGGTGACCTTGGTCACCCTACTTCAGCTTCTCTAGAAACCCCCCTAGCTGAGCCCCTTACCAAATCCTACCATGCTACAGGGCCGAAGTCCTATCCAACCTCCTGGGCTCCTTCCAACAACCCTTTTAGCTCCCCTTCTACAACATCGTTTGATGAAAACCTAGATTGGTTGAAGATCTGGGGCTCAACCCAGACACGATGAGACAAACCTTCTCCCAGAGAAGGATCCAAGCAGGCCCCTTGGTTCACCAGAGAGAGTGGGAGATTTGTGAAATTTAAACCCTGACTCAGAGAGGGATTTCGATTCAAGAGGGATTCTCCCTTAGCTCTTCCTCTATTAGGATCTAGGACTTGCTGCCTTTCCTCCCCAAGGGCTTTCAGACCTGCCAAACCCTGAAAACTGTAATGTACTACAATATCTTCTAAACCTCCAGTATAGGTAGGAAATAATGGAATACCTGACCCCGAAGAGAAAAGTGAGGGTTGAATGTCGCGCTGTTGCAAACCACTGCCATAGCCTTCCAGAGGATTCAATGACTGTGCATGGCCTTTGGAACCCCCAACCTTCCACCTCCCACTCAAGGTACTCTGTAGTATCTCTTCTAGCAGTGCTGCCCCATTTGAAAAAGCATAAGCTCCTCCTACTTTATTCAAATTTTGGGAATTCTCTGCAACTCTCGGGATGAAACGATCTATATTTTTCTATGACACCTCGTGACCCTAGCAAGTGAGCAATTCTTTAGGCGCAGGCTCTACGTCCATGTACTCACTATTGAAACCCATTGCTACAGCCGATTTGTCTCCTTAAACTAACTCCATGAGAGCGAAAAGTCCGTGCTTGTTCAGAAACCCTAACCACCGAACGTCATCTTACAAAAATGATCAAGGGTTTACCCCTAACCTCCATCGTGAACACGTTTAGGTTGGAACGGCCTCCCCCCTGCATTCCGTGCATCCCGTGGCCAAACGGTGAAGTCCCAGGTGGGCATAAAACCCTGATAGTGTTGTACGTTTGTCACATTGCTTGCATGCATGCATAATGGTTCTGGTTGCAGGATCAGACCTACAGGCCCCTAGGGTTTATGCCATCCCTCATCCTAGACCAACTGGTGCCCACGATGTATTCAGATTCTTCTTAATAATAAAACCCTCAAAGATTTGTTGCATCAATTTTCCTGCATTGGGTTTTTTCGGGGACATTTTTATGAATAATCATGTGTGTCCTTTATCATATGTGTGCTATGTTTTAGTAAATCTCCAACATCTCATCTTAGAAGAGAAGAGTCATCAATTGTTACATCTCTACTAATGACTATCTTCTGTGAACAAGGATCCCACAACCTATATCCTTTCACTGCATAATCATATCCAACAAAGACATAACATTTCGATTTTGGATCTAACTTTGAACACTAATTTCTAGGAGTAAGAGCATATGCATCGCAACCAAAAATCTTCAAATGCGAATAATCACAAGATTGACCCAACAAAACTTCTTCAGGAATTTTACACTTTATGGAAACTGAAGGTGATTTGTTAACTAAATAACAAGCAGTAGATACTTCTTTTGCCAACAACTCCTTTGGCAAGTTAACATTGTTGATCATACTTCTGGTTCTTTCCATAAGAGTTTGATTCATACGTTTAGCAACACCATTTTTCTGAGGAGTATAAAATGTATGTTTATGTCTAGCAATCCCTTCATCCTTACATAATTGTTCAAATTCTAAAGAAGTAAATTCACCGCCATTGTTAGTTCTTAAACATTAAATTTATTTTCCTATTTTCTTTTCCACCATAGCTTTAAATTTTTTAAAAACATTAAATACATGAACTTTATTTTTCAACATATAGACCCAAAATTTATGGGAGAAATCATCAATAAATTTTAAGAAATATAATGCACCTCCATAAGACATAATAGGAGATGGTCCCCACAGATCAGAATGAATGTAATCTAAAATTTATTTACTATTATGATTACCAGTATTGAACCTTTGTTTACATTGTTTTCCATACACACAATGTTTACAAAAATCCAACTTCAAGGATTTCAAATCAGGAAGAAACTTGCGATTCATCAATACCTGAATACCTTTCTCACTCATGTGACCCAACTATTGATGCAATAGATGAGAACCTTCTTCTAATTTTTTTGATACAATCGCTACTTCACCAACTTGAGTGATTCCTCTAAGTCTATACAAATGTCTGACCTTTTCAGCCTTCATAACTACCAAGGCTCCTTTTGAGAATTTCAACACTCCATTTTGACCTGTAAATTTATACCCATTCGATTCCAAAACTCCCAAAGAAATCAAGTTTTTTATTTAATTCAGGTACATGCCTAACATCAAATAATATTTTAACTATATCATCATACATTTTAATTGTTACATTTCCCATCCCAATAGTCTAACAAGATTCATTGTTTCCCATAAACAAAGAATTACAATTTACAGCTTCATATGAAGTAAACTAACTTCTGTGCGGACTCATGTGATGAGAGGCACCAGAGTCTAACAACCACGTTTCAACATCTTGAGAGACATTACAAATAGGTAGAGCTTCAACAGTTAAAAATTCATCAATCATACCAAAATTAGCCTAATTTAATTCCTTATTCTGGTTTTCCGACTCCTTTTGTTTCCAACAGTCTTTCTTGTGGTGTCCAATTTTATTGCAATATCAGCACTTGGCTTTACACTTCTTTCCACCCTTAGATTTTGATCTAGAAGAACCCCTTTCTTTCTCCCCTCTTTCCTTTGACCAACCTCTGGCTACTATTGTTTCTGGTGCAGATGTTTCAATACTTGATTTCCTTCGTACTTCTTCAGATATCAGAACACCCACAATTGATTCAAATTTCAAAGAATTAGCAATGCTCAAAATGATTGAAGTTACGAAGTGGTCCAATGACTCGAGCAGAGAACAAAACAAGGTTATAGCCTTGTCTTATTCCTAAATTTTAACTCCCATATCTGATAGCAAGAAAATAAGTGTATTAAAAAGATTTAAATGTTCTGCAACTTTTGTACCCTCATTCATCCGAAGATTGTACAATTGTCTTTTCAAACAAATTCTTTTGGTCAATGATTTAGTCATATACAAAGTTTCTTGTTTTTCCCACAAACCTTCAGTCGTACTCTCTTCAAAAATATTAAAGAGAACTTTGTCTACCAAGCATAACCTAATGGTACTGAGGACTTGAGCATCCAAGTCCTCTCTGTCTGAATCTGTCATGCTTGCCAATTTTTTCTTTACCCTGTTTTATGCTTTGTGCAACCCTTGTTGCAGTAGTAAGTCCCTAACTTTCAGTTTCCACAATGCGAAATTTTTCTTCCCTGTGAACTTCTCCACCTCTAACTTGACATTTGTCATTTTGGCCATTCTTTCCTACTATGGTTTACTGGTTTTCCTTCTTTCTTAAATTTCCACTTAAATCTCCCGCTATGGTTTTAACAAATTTCTAATCTTTCCCCTTCCTCTTTTGAGCCAGTTATGGTTTTAAAAAACAATTTGCATTTTCTCCCTTTTCCACTAAACCAATTTAGTTCTTCATAGAAAAAATTTTGTGATCTGTCAACCTGTTCATTTTCTACCTTATTTTTTTTCACAAAAAAATATTGCTTGTCCTAAAAAATATATATTGTCTACCCCTTTTCTTTTTTCTTTTTTCTTTTTATAAAGAAAATATTCTAGAAAAAAATACTAGTTTTCTTCCCGCAGAAATATTCTCAGAAACAAATACCCATTTTCTTCCCACATCAAATTAGATCTAAGGTAGTTGGATTCCTCTAGTTCATATAGCGAGCCCAACAACAAAATTCAATTTCTTCTAGCAACACATTCGATTAAATTTCGGCTCATTCATGAACAACAGCAGAGCGACTCCTTATCTCTAGGAGCCGCAATAATTTTTGGCCTCTGCATCCAGGCTCGTCTCTGTAGCCAAGCTTGAATTGGATAACTTTCTTTGCAACCCACCTCTCCTCAGCGATGGGTAGTTCTTGCAACCTAGACTCTTCCTTCCTCGGATTTCTCGACGACGGACATACATGAGCTCTGATACCACTTATTGGGTTCGAGAACAAATGAAGGAGAAAGAAATACACATATAACTGAATGAAATCAAATCAATCACACATAGGTAAACACATAAAGATTTATGTGGTAAAACCTTGAAAGGGTGTCAAGGAAACCTCCAAAGGTCAAGGGATTGGAAACTTTATTAATCAAGAATGACTCTCCTTAAGTTGCAAGCCTCTCGGACCATCCCAATTTAACCTGGGCTACTTCATTACATAACTACCTCTTCAGTTTAAATTGACTATTCGGTAAATTCCAATTAATTAAAATTAGTTCTCATATTTTAACAAAAAATACCCATGAAAAAGCGGTGTCAATTTGTGAAAAGACCAACGATGATAAAGCCCGTATGCAAGTTGAGATGTCACTAGATTTGATAATAACCTAGGTTATGGTCAAACAAATACCCCATTTATTAAACCATTTATTATTTTACTGCTTCCAAGTCTTCTTTCTTTTGCACATTTCGTCATTAAACACAACCTTAGACCATCTACCCTCTTCCATTTGCTCAATTTTTTTTAAATACCTTATGACTCACACCATAGCAATTACTTCAATAGGAGCAACCCTTGTTTCACTTAACAAGATAGCATAAGGAATTGCACTATTAATTTTGAATTAGGTTGTAATGAATCGCTTCTGAATTTTCTCAATTTGTTTCTATTGCATCTCGGTTGTGTTGTTGGTCTACAGTTCACAGCCTTAGAGAATCATCGGGATCACTAGAAGCCCAAAAACAGTTAGAGTGGTTTTCTAGTCCCATAGCTTTGCCTCTCTACACATGTTTTGAAGAGCATAAAACGCTTTCCAACCCCCCAAAGTTATTTTCTTAAATTTTTGTAAAAGGCCCAAACTCTTTTCTTTCTACAACCATCCCAACTTAAATTTTTGTAAAAAGCCTCTAGATATCTTTAAATGTTGAAGTGCAAAAAACTATTTTAAAACATACTCCAACGAAATAAAAAACAGTTTTAAATACAATAATAATACTTTTAAATACAATAATAAGTACAATTTTTTTAAACAAACCAGATATAAAATACATTTATATAATTTTTTAAGCAAACAATGAATAAAATACATTTTGTGTGAAAAATTTTCAAACTAAATAAAATAAATAATGAATGCATTATACATGATGCTAAAATTTTCTTTTTAGAATATTATATTTTTAATATGATCTAAATATTTGTATAGTGAAAATTATATAATTTATTTAATTATTTTTAAAGAATTGTAATTCTGTCTTTATCATATATTTACTAGATAATTTTCCAATAAAAATAAATTATTATATTATATGTAATTTTGATTAAATTATTTTATATAAAAAATATAAATAACAGTAATTGACAAAGGCTTTTGCCCTCCTTCCCTTGTTATTTGGTCGCAAACCGTCCAGTGCATCTTTCTTAATCAAAGTCTTTCTTCCGGTGGCCGTTGATGTATCTCAAAATTTCTTTCAATTCATTGTCTCTCCTCCACAGCATTATCACTCGATGATCGGCCTGGCTGATCTGAACCCGCAGGTTATTCAGCACTTTTTTGGGAAGACTTTGGGGAGAAAACTCGAAGGGAAGATTAATACCGCAGGAGGCCGGGAGACCAGAGACAGCAGCTAATTTTAACGTTGGGGAATTGGGAATCGACAGTCTTGGGAATCTGATCGAGCCAGTGGTTCCAAAGATGGCGTTTGCACCAGTGAGCAAAATGCATGGGCTATGCTCCAAACTGAATGAATAAAAATGAAAGGAGTTGTCTTTAGTGCGACTTTTTGAAGTTTTAGGTGTTGGAATCTGGTGAAATTTTTTTAGGTAAAATCTTGGTTTTTGTTATTCAAACTGGTTTTTTGACTCTATATATGGATTCAGCACCTCAAAAACCTTAGAGCACTTTGATTGTGCAAAGTTAGCAATCAAACTTCTCTTTTCAATAAATTCCTGCCGGAATTTAAAGAAATTGCACCGGAAAAAATCACCCTAAAAACTTTCAAAAAGTGACGACTCCAAAATGAAAGGCTAAAGGCCGTTGGCCCATTGGTTACTGTATTCGATATAGAATGTTTGGTTGTCCGTTTGTGGTTGGTTATTTTCAGTGTTGAAGATGTGGTTTAATAGTTAGAAGGTTTGGTTGTCTCTATGTGGTTGTTTATTTTTTAGTGTTGAAGATGTAGTTTAATAATTAGGTAGGGAGGTTTGATCTATGGGTTTATTAAAAATCTTATTAAAATAGAACTTATAACTTTACTCTTTCATTCTTGATGATTTGTTACAATTGGGTTTGCTGAACATATATTTATTATGTAATCTGCTCTTGTCAGTGCTCCAATTTAAATCTATTGAACTTGTCAGATAACCTTATCACCTCCAAGATCGATTAGAGATTGGTAATATAAAGTCGTTGGTGTCTTTGAATCTGAGTTATAACCATAGATTACGTGCGAGATTGGTAATTTCAAGTAGTTGTTGTCTTTGGATATGAGTTATAACCATATGTTTGGAGCCATACCTGCTAGACTTGGTAATGGCAGTGCTCTTTCAGTGTTGCAAATGGATGGAAATTTCTTATCTCAGACAAATTCCTGCAGAAATTGGCTAAAATTCATCTCTGGCTTCGCTGTAAGTACTTATTTCCCTATCTCTGTATTCACTTAATACTTCATTTCACATGTTCCTCTCTATCCATAGCTTTCCATCTCCACTCAAGCTTTTGACTGTATTAGATGAATATTATTCCTATTTATTTCTTTGGACTTCTGCTCGATGTTTGGAGTTGTGATGAAATAAACTCATCCCTCTACCTACTTACTAGTGTTATATTCACCCTTCCACCTTTCTTAATCAAACATTCCTCTGGTTTTTATTTTATTAAATGAACTCTGTTTATAATTATATAGGGTTGAGAGTTCCCTTAAAATTTTCTAAAATTAATATATATATATATATATATATATATATATATATATATATATATATATATATATATATTCACCCTTCCACGTTTCTTATTCAATCATTCCTTTTGTTTTATTTTATTAAATGAACTATATTTATAATTATATAGGGTTGAGAGTTCCCTAAAAAATTTCTGAGATTATATATATAGATTGCATAAGGTTATTATTTGCACAAACCCTAAGCACCCTTTAAGATGATAGGTGATAGGTGGGATACTCTCGCTGGTCAGATTTTCTACAATCCCGTATGGCATGTTTGAAATGTGCTCTATTCCGAGATAATTATTGAGACGGCTTAAATAGAATGCCACTAACATTTGTAATCTGCGGATTAGGGTTCTTTTGCAATCTTCATTTGTCTCTTTATGGTTCCTCTGGGGTTCTTTTTTGGAGTCTTTCATTGTATAAGTTTTAGGAGATTATTAGATTAGAGGTGATGAAATTATAAACGTGTTTTCTTTTGCATAGAATTTCAGAATAGATTATTCTGCTGAAAATCTATATAAAGCCATTTAAAACTACCAATTTTTTTAAATGGTGGAGCAATCAACCTTAGTAAGCTTTGGGGTTTCAAAAATGTAGTGTGCAAGTGCCTTACTGCTCTGAACAATTTATTTTTGTATGGGTTAAAATACATGAAATATACCGTGATTAAAACGATTTATTGTATCTAATTGTCCAACCTTGCTCTAGTGTTAATGAGTAAAATGCAATTTGGTGATTGATTTAATATGTATACTCCGTTATTTGGGCTGTGCAAGTGGTAGTTCTTTCAGTGCAATCCTGCTTTAACATCAATAATATATCCAATGTCGTATTCTACTAGGGACTACTCTCCCCCACAGTAATTAAAGTAAAACTACACTAATTTGTTTGTAATCTTAGACTGTAATGTGTGCAGGCTTCTCTTTTAGCAGTTGGAAACGATCATGTTATGCTCATCCTCAATAGTTATTTAAGGTAAGGCTACATTAATTTCTTTTTAGTCATTCATATATAGATATTAGACAGTAATGTGTGCCAATTTTTTCCAGTGGTAATAATCTCACCAAAACATGATTTTCTTATTAAAGGTTTTGGATGGAAGAGGATGTTGGTTTCTTCATCCCTCATATCTAGTTGTTAGTAATTTAGGCTAAAGAAATCAATAACCTTATTATGCAATTTTTATGCAAGGAAGATAATAACGTTTTATATTATAGATGCTATTTGAAATATTACATCATTCTAGAATCTATAGATAATGTGCAGAGTTGTAAAATAAATCTAATAGGATAGTCTTGAGTCTTAAGGGGAGAGAAACTACACTGTTGCTTGTATGAGCATTGAGAAGCATATAGATTATGTTGCAATGTTCACTCTTAAGTTTGTATTTTGTTTTTTTAATAAAATTTCATATAATTGTTTTTAGGGTATATTTTAGAATGTTGTATGTTACTTATTTGGTAGAACTTGTGATCTTAATTTTGTGGTCATTGGAAAAGTAGTGTCTTGATTATTTTCTTATCTTGGATACATGAAATAAATTTGTGTTTCCCATGAAAGATGAGATCTAAGAATAGTTGAAAGAGAGCTTTTAGATAAGGGAAAGTAGACACTCACAAATTTGTGTAGAATGTAAAACTAAGGGCATGAAAAATGAAAAAACGTCATCAAATTTTCATTTTACGGGTGAAGGGAATTTGAAATTCAATGCCTAACAGCCTCCATGCTCTCAAGTCCGAGGCCAAATGTAAAGGTGCTCAAGGTGTCTCTAGAGGTCAAGTATCTTCAGTTTGGATAAAACTTATTCTGGGATCATATTTTGAGTGTGCAAATGAGATTCCTATTCATGCACTAGGAGTTTGCTAATATTGATGGCTCCAAGGTACAAGAATGGGTAGTAAAACATTGGATGTCAATCCTAAAATACCAACCAAAGATAAGTTTCCTTATGAATACGTGGTTTGACATACATTTTATTCATTAGGAGGATGCAAACCTCATTTTATGGTCTCCATGGCTAGGAGGCCTCAGTTTTTTACACCTCCGCCACTGGCATGTGGGTAACCCACTGAAGAAGGTTCCCTATATGTGTACAAGCGAGGCTAAATAGTTAGGCTAACCACTAAAACTTTGGACTAAATAGGCTATCTCGACTATTGGGAATGTTATTGGAACATTCATCGGATGCACATACTTTATGTTCCATGGATAAGAGGGTGGCCAAGGTGCTTGTTGAAATAAATTTAGCTTGTGGGTTGTCGCCAAAAATTGGCCTTCTATGGGGGTCTACATAATTTATCTAGTGATTTGATTTTTGTGGAATTCCATTCATATGTTTGACTTGTCATCAAATGGGCCATTTATTGTAAAAATGGTTGAGGTGTTCTATGGGTATGGTCGAGAAAGGTGAAAAGGATACACAATGCCTGAATATGCTATTCTCGACAATTGGCAATGCAAATTGTTCATTGAACCTAGGTAACTATTCTAGTTCACAATCCAAATCCCTTTATTTCGATAATGATGAAAATTTATCTAAGGTTGTTTCCTTAGATAATTCAACAACTTGTGATGACTCTCTTGATGATAATTATCAACATCTCATCCAGGTGGATATTGGTGGCCACTCGCCTATTCCATTTGGAACCCCCCCATTGTAACATTATTTCTTTTAGTTTTTGTAATTGTAGCACAATTGACTATATTTGGAATTTTTTCAGGTCTTCAACTTCCAAAACCCTTTTGAGACCCTAAATGACATTTTTTTGGAAAAAAAGAAAACATGAATCTTTGGCCACGTTTGTACTCACAAGTTGTAGTCTTTGGATAAATATTTCTAATGAGGTATCGTGTGTGTAAAAAGAAGATCGTATGAGAAATTTATGTTCCTGAGAAGTTTATCTACCAATTTACCCCAACAGGGCCGATAGTTTTAGCGCTTGATCTCCTAGGGTTAGGTTTTTGGCTGTTTATGGTTTTCTATTGTTTCTCAATAATAAATAGGCCTTTGAGCCTCATTGTAACATAGTTCAGAGGCATGTAGCCAACACATATCTTATCAAAGATAAGATAGCATCGCTCGAGCTATTTTTTTTCCATTCTGAATGTAAGCGTCTTTCAGTTATTTGTTATTAATGAAATGAAGATTTATTTTTTCTACATCTATGTGTTTATGTTTATATCTGTATTTTGTTACATTTAGATATAAGTATGGATCAATGGTATCAAAGCAGTGTGTTCTTTCTCTATTGTTCTTTGCATGTCCCCAACGAAGTCTGGGAATAAGAAGTTAGGGCTTTAATTGGTGGGACCTTTGCAAGAACAACCTCATGAACCCTGATGACCTCTAATGGAGAAAGAAAATAAAGATGAAGGAGTAGGAGATACTTTGAAAACATTTCTTGAATAATCCATCTAGTGACAAAGGAACGTGATGATCGACAACTTTTCCTAGATCCATTGGCAGATGCCCACAAGTGGTGGATCTTCATCTGATAGCCACTCTAGAGGCACCACTCCCTTAAAGGTCAAATTCAACTTTGAAATTCCCATATTCGAAGTCCAGATAGATGAAAACTTCATAGATAGATGGTTAAATCTATTGGAAGGATATCTTTTGGTTCATGGTTTTTCCAATTGGGAAAATATTGCTTTTGCACTCCCTAAAGTCGCCCCTCATTTGAAGGACTAGTGGGAAAACTACTATGAACAAAGGGATGAGAGAGAACCCTCGTTGTTTTTGGCCACACACACTTGGAATTCTTTTCGATATTCCATAAAAGAACAATACTACCCCGTAGGGAGCTATGAGGACAAGTACATACACTAGACTACGTTGTGGCAACAAAGGGATCAAGATGTGCATGAGCTGAAAAATATTTTCCATACCTTGTGCACAAAGTTAGGTATCAAATATTCAAAGAAATATATGGTTCTTAAGTACGATATATTCTTACACAAATATATTCAAGAGGAAATGGTTTTCCTGGATATCTCATGGCTTGGTGCATCATACCTCTATGCTAGAAGATTGAGTAGAAATTCAGGTAGAAGAAGCAAGAATTTGGATCTGTGAACCTAAAGCAAAGTAAAGGCACCCCTAAGCCATAGATAAAAGGGTAGAGTGAGGATGTGACCCCACAAAATGACTCCTTGAAGTCACAAGCCAAGAATAATGGGAAGGCAGAGAAGGACACTGACAAGTGGTGCCAGTTCCATAAAACTCCCACTCACAACATGGACGAGTGTCGTGAAAAGTAGGCATTGGTGGCCGAGCTGAAAGACTCAGACATATAGGCATGATTTGATTCTCAGTCAGAACTTGATAAGGGAAATAATATAATTGATGAAAAAACCACTGGGATGATAACCACCACTAAGCTCCAAAAGGAGAAACTTGATGATGAAGAGGAGGGGGAGTTTCTCTTCCACTCAAAGATGTGGGTAAAGGGTTCACTAATGAAATTCATCCTTGATAATGAGAGTGAGAAGAACCTTATCTCATTTGAATTCGTTAAGAGATTGAATATGCTGACAAGAACACACCCATAGCGTTACAACATTAGTTGGTTCCACCAAGGGCGAGATATTTGTGTCAGCTAGTAGTCTTGCTTTCCATATCACATCAAGCACTTTTGCAGATGAGGTATTGTGTGACCTTTCACCTCTTCAAGTTTTTGATGTTTTATTTGGTCACCAGACCTATGGAAACATCATCATGTTGTATATAAATCCATACCTCACTCTCTTATTATTACTTTGGGTAATAATTTGTATAGGATAACAAAGATGGCCCTGCCTACCACCTTCTCTTTGATCTCTACTAAAAAATGTAGTAAGATAATTTCCCAGACTTAGAAATTTTTCCTCCTTATGATTTTCCCTCAGAAAAAGAGGAATATTATGGCGACATACAAAACCTCCAAATAGGGCTACTTCGCACTACAGTAGCAGATGGACAAGGTCATGGAGGAGTATAAGGACATATTCACCTTTCTCACTAGGGTACCCCTTTGATTTGGATAACGATGAAATCCAGAGGAATATTCGTGAGTTATGGTGCTTAAGTACCATATCTTCTTGCACAAATATATTCAAGAGGAAATGGTTTTATTGGATATTTCATGGCTTGGTGCATCATACCTCTATGCTGGAAGATTGAGCAGAAATTCAAGTAGAAGAAGCAAGAATTTGGATATGTGAACCCAAAGCAAAGTAAAGGCACCCCTAAGCCATAGAGAAAAGGGTCGAGTTAGGCTGTGACCCTGCAGGACAAATCTTCAAAGTCGCAAGCCAAGAATAATGGGAAGACAGAGAAGGACACTAACAAGTGGTGCGAGTTCCATAAAACTCCCACTCACAACATGGACGAGTGTCGTACAAAGTAGGCATTGGTGGCTGAGCTGAAAGACTCAGACACATAGGCATGATTTGATTCTCAGTCAGAACCTGACAAGGGAAAGAATATAATTGATGCAAACCCACTGGGATGATAACCACCACCAAGCTCCAAAAGGAGAAACTTAATGATGAAGAGGAGGGGGAGTGCCTCTTCCACTCAAATATGTGGGTAAAGGGTTGGCCAATGAAATTCATCCTTGACAATGAGAGCGAGAAGAAACTGATCTCATCCGAATTTGTTAAGAGATTTAATATGTCGACAACAACGCACCCATAGTCGTATAGCATCAGTTGGTTCCACCAAGGGTGAGATATTTGTGTCAGTTAGTAGATAGCACATCAAGCACTTTTGTAGATGAGGTATTGTGTGACCTTTCCCCTCATCAAGTTTGTGATGTTTTATTTGGTCACCATACCTATGGAAACGTCATGTTGTATATGAATCCATACCTCACTCTATTATTATTACTTTGGGTAATAATTTGTATAGGATACCAAATATAGCCCCACCTACCCTATTTTATTTGATCTCTGCTAAAAAATGTAGTAAGATAATTTCCCAGACTCAGAAATTTGTCTTCCTTATGATTTTCCCTCAGAACAAGAAGGATATTATGGCGACATACAAAACCTCAAAATAGGTCTACTTTGCACTACAGTAGCAGATGGACAAGGTCGTGGAGGAGTATAAGGACATATTCACCTTTCTCACTAGGGTACCCCTCCAATGTGAGGTCAAGCACTACATCAATCTCACACCTGGTGTGCTGCTACCCAATGGAATGATCTATCGATGCTATATTTTGGATAACAATGAAATCAAGAGGAATATTCATGAGTTATTGTAGAAAGGGAACATCAAGCCAAGATCCTCACTCTGTGGGAGCCCAATCATGTTGGTACAGAAGAAGGATGGAACCTGGAGGCTCTATATTTAATATCAAGCGTTGAATAAGATCACTATTTGGAATAGGTATCTAATCCATCCCATGGATCGATGACCTTTTGGACTAGCTCAAGGGATCCAAATATTTCAGCAAAATTGACTTGAAGTCCGGTTACCACCAGGTACCAATCGAACCCTCCGATGTGTGGAAGACTACTGTCAAATTGAAGGAGGGCCTTTTTTAATGGTTGGTCATGCATTTCAAGTTGAGGAATTCCCCGAGAAGTTTCATGCGGAAAATGGAAGGCCTCTTGCTAACCTTCACCAAGTCGTTCATGGTAGTATATTTAGATGACATCGTGATATTTAGCAAAATTTGGTAAGAAACCCTACAACATATTTGACGGGTCCTCCAAACCTCGCGACAACAACAATTGTGTGCCAATTTGGAGAAATGCCCTTTTGGTATGACCTGGGTTCAATATATGGGGTACATCATTGATGAGTGTGGTGTGCATCTGGACTGGTTATAACACCCTCCACGCACATCTACCAAAGTAATGAGCCAACCGAGGTAATCATGCGAAAATAAGCTACTATGATGAGATTAAACCTTGTAGGTGGCCTTAAGGAAGTGGAATCGATGGAAACATGTCACACAGAAATTGTACATAACCAATAACACCCCTAATGTCCAACCCAAAAATTTAGGCATCCTGCCCCTAGGTCCCACTAAGCTTTTGAGCTCTTTCATCTCTAGACGCATGCACAGGCTCACATTTCTACATATTGGGGGCTCTAAATGCATGCACAAGCCTGCATGATTGTGTCTAATGAATTTTTCCAACAGAATTTTGCCAGAGCCTATGATATTTAAGGAACTATTTTTGCCCAGAATTCTGGCCACTGCCTAGAACTTGTTGTAGTTTATGGAATCTGTTAAACACAACATGATAAGCATAATAAATGAAAAAATAACTCCAATACTAAGCCTCACCATCCCCAACTAAGACTGGCATTCTATCAAACAGTTGGCATGAAATCCTAACTACAGGTCTAAATAACAAATCAGAGCATAGGGGTCTCATACTTATCTGAGAATCACTAAGAAGGAATTTCATTTACATCATTAGATACAATATCATCTATTAGGTCATAGATACAATGTTCATTCATTTACGAATCAAAACATGATGAAATCCATACATCATAATTGCTAGAATACATGCCCATAACTAGAAATATAACAACAACAATACCAGTAATACATCAGACATAGGATCCACATATAAACTGGAAAATTTACACATCAAATTCCAAGGAAATTAGATTCTAATTAATGAATATAGAAACCAACTGGGGATGAGACTATGATTTTCCAACTAACGATAGATTGGATGAGCCAAATCTTTCTTTAGCCAATCAACTTCATGCCATATTTAAAGCATGAATGTGGGATCTCATAAAACACCTCAATAAAAAACAAATTAGGGCCTCTAGAGGCCAAACCACCTCAAACCTCAACTAATTATTTCACCTCATGGTTGAACATCACTAACCATCACCATATTGCTCTCTAACCATGCTCTCCAGGGTTCTAGAGCACTTGTTCCAACCAAGGCTCAAGGGTTAGTAACTCAACCCACTTGTCTCTGAGCACCAAAGTGTTGGTCCAACCAACTTTATAGGACTAGTAACTCAAAAAAACAGATGTCTGTCGTGCTCAATAGCGTTTTTCTAATAGAGGATGCAGGAACTAATAACTCAATGCACAACTAAAGTAATCATGATAAATAACCAAAAAATAATCAATGGAAATAAAGCCCAACTACATGACAATCCAGGAAATGGGAAGGCTAGGAAAATCCATTGTCAATCTAGGCAATCCTCCATACCAATAAAAAATCATAATTAAGAAACCATATGCAATACCATGCATGCAAGATATAGTGAGAAAAATATACATGCAATTCGGTACCTACACTCAAAACCTATTGTAGATGTTGGTCCTGATGTCCTATTGCACTTTCTTGCTCTTCCTTTGCCTTATTGATCCAAATCTCCAAGTATGCCACACTCTCCAAGAGTGCCCAAGAGTATGGGAGACATAATAGAAGAGAGCTCCACCATGTAACTGGAAAAAGTCTCAGAAAAGATCTTGTCAACTGATCCTTGGAATCCTATTTATCATTGAGGCCTCTATTTTCTTCAATTTCCATTATTCCTCTACATTTTCCTCCTGACATGCAACCTATGACCTATCACATCCCTTTTGTCATATTTTCCATTATTTTCATAAATAAAATGCCAATAATGTCTCTTTCCTTTCCAAAGCCTTTTCCAATTTCTTTTAGCCATAATAGCTGAAATGAACACCCACTAGGATTTTTTCCCCACCATTTAGTTTGGAATACATGTCCCATGACCTTGGTCTTATATTTTTTTACATGGATTTTTAACCAGGGATTTTACAGAACCCTCCCCCTTGGGTGAACACCATCCTTGGTGTTCAATGACACCTATAACCAACAAGACCACAGAAAGAAAAACATACTTCCCATGGAGCTTTATAGCATATATGACTGCAATATTGGCAAAGACATCCTGCTGAAAACATGAAAACCCTATCGTTTAATAGAGCTTTATAACAGAACTCATTACAATATTTAAAATAAAAACCACACTTTCTTTAACCAACAAATAATCATATTTTCTATGGATCTTTATAAATCCAGCTTGATACAACACTTACAATAATGTACCCATACATACATATTCAAATTTTCTCAACCAACAAATAAAAAGATATGAAATCTGCATCCACAATAAGAGAATCTAGAGGCTCACACCTCCACCCTCAAGGTAATACTAGGATTCACCTCCTTCTCAGGAATTCCAAAATTGACTGCCAAAGTCAAAGATGCATTTAATGTCAAACACTACAATCTTGTGCCACTTTTCCTCTCAGTGAATAGTTGCTCACTCACTGTTCTGGGGCATACTCCCAATGTGCATATTATTCCATATGGAAATGCTAATGACCAAAAAAAACTCATTCCCAACATTCCCTTCTCTGCTACATAGTCCCTTGGGCTTTCCGGTCACTAGCATCCATGCAATCACACACTTTCCAAGTTCCACTGGCACATCCATAGACCAGATACTAACCCCACAAGAAACCTTTATTCTAGTGTCTTTCCACTATCCATTTTTATCTTAGCATGCCACATATCACAATAATTTCACTTTGTTGATGTATCTCTCAGTATTAGATGTACATAACATAAGCATAGGAATAGTACAAGCATAAAAAATTAATCCATATCCACATGATACTAACCTCATAGATCTGTGAGGACTACTCTTCCTACTTGATTCCACATAGGACCAAGAACCTCTTCATGCCATTCACCTCCATAAGCAATCATACCTCCACAAGAATCATCCTTGAAGACCCTGTGATATAATAACATAGATAGATAGATAGATAGATACATATATATAGTCATCATAAAAAAATCATGATCATTTCAGACAATGACATACATGCACACATATATACATATAAACATTATCATTAAACAATCATGATCCATGAAGACCCTGTCGAACATGACATACATACATACATACATGTATACATATATAAACACTAGCATAATCATGATCAAAACATAATTAGCATATAGCATGAGGTAAAGGTTAAGACAAGTTCCTTTATCTATGCACACAATGCACAACATTGAGAACAACTATTCCCAACATAGTAAAGGCATCTATTATCTTAGACCCATTTCTTTACCTTTCATGTTACCTTTCCATGATTTTCCTACCATTTTCCATTTACACTACTGAACCTAACCATTCCAACTAAATTTCATACTATTACCTTTAGTTTCCCTTACTCATGCACTGTGCTTCTTTCAGGTCTTACATTACATGCTAAGTTCCATTCATCTCTCCCAAAGATTCATCTAATTTCCTCTTTCCCAACCAATTCCCAATAATCTCAAAACATAAAAGGAAATAACAAGAAAAAACAAGAAGAGGAACATGAGAAACCAAAAGAAATACGACACCACAACCAAGTGGCATAGCCATGCACTAGACACAATCAAGACCAAAAATCAAGCACAAAAAATTAGAAGAGACCAAAATCACAAGACCAACAACAACCATTATGACTCAATCCCCATGGGTCCCCAGTGCTTTCGAAGGAAAATTTATCTTGATCCTTCAAAAATATTTCATGGCAGTCTCTTTTTCCATGCAATCCCCATATCATACTGCCATAATCGCACATTTGTCAGTGCATAAATAAATGTAACAACAATCTAGTTACCTTCCCTTGTTGTGTCAATCATGCTTCCTTGTAACTGAACACACACATGTCAGTCACATGTTCCAAATATCAAGACAACATATATATTAATTTGGAATCAACATTTACCAATTATAAAAACTATTCCATAATAAACAATCAACTCATACTCATCATTTATAATACATGATGCCACAACTATCACCTATTTACACTCAAGTACATATCAACGGTATCAATGCATATGTTTTAGTGCAATCATCTTAAAGCAAGGTCATTTATTCATGCAATCTTATAGACACATACTCATATGATGCGATTATCTAAATATTCAAACAAAATATAAACATACCATGTTTGATAAATCAACTAGATGACATAAGGGACATCAAACACTCAACACTAGATAGATGACATAATCAAACAATCAAGTATCAAATACATACAATAATTAAACTCATACCTTAATGTATCTCAAGGGAGGTTATCTTCTTTGCACAATCTATCTAGATTAGTACAACATAACTTCACAACACCTAAACTCAATATAAATAAGGTCAAGATATCCATAAAAATGAATAGCTAACTGTTCACATCATAATCTCATAAAACAATTTCATTCATGGATAACAATCAAATATGCACATTCAACCTAGATTAGTATGACATAATATCACAAATAAGTCTACTCATAACTGAATTTCATAACCCTAGCCAACTTCCTAGGCCAATCCAATTAGCATGATACATATAACATAAATATATTAATGTTATAACAGTAATCAACAAGTTAAATATCATATATAAACAATAAGTTAAAATATAACATGCTCACCAACAACATATAACATAATTATCGAGTTAATACCATGCTTTACTAACCAACACATGTACATATGATCACACTAATTAACTCACATCTATCATGTATGTAACCATAAAATCAATATAATGAAAGGCATACACATAACCATAATGCATCTAACTACTTTGATTAACTAGAATTTATCACATATGCAACCATAATAATGATATAATGACAAACATATAAGTAACCCTAATTCTTACAACAACCATGAATCACATAGCGACATGCCAAGCATACAAACTTGTATGATGGTATACTCTTACCCCAAAATCCATTATTTCAATTTCACTTTAATGATTTGCATCTCCTACTCTATCTCAGCTAACACATTAGCATCATAACATACCAATATCATCATGATGACCTAATTTCATACCATTAATTGATGGAAAACAACCTTAACCATGACAATGCATGCATAACACATATAGACACTAGCATGAAAAACAAATGCATATACGTCCATATAATCATGATGACACATCCCACAACAAAACCATAAACCTTCACATGGAGACATGACTACAACCATGATCAACACCATGCAAATGAAACAAGCACATGGACTAGAAGCAAAAGGAACACATATGCAACCGACTTGAATTCATGACCAACACACTCCCCATCCAGTCCAAGGGGTGAACCATGGTTGGATAACACTCTATAACTCCCTCCTCCCACATCTACCCAATTAACTAGCCAACCCGGGTAAACATACGACGAGAGGATACTATGATGAGGTTCAACCTCCTAGGTGACCTTTAGATAGTGGAATTGACAGAAACACACCAAATCGACATTGTACATCAACAATAAATTATAACACCCCCAAGAACCAACCCATACATTCAGGCATATTTCCCATGGGTCCCACTGACCTCTTAACCTCTTAGACCTATGGATACATGCACAAGGATGCATGCCTTCATCTGGGAGGCTCTGGATGGATGCACAATCATCAATGCCTGCATCCAAGGACTTTCTCCAGTAGACCTGTGCCATATTCTATGAGATTTAACACATGTTTTTATCCCAGAATTCCGGCCACTACCTAGAACTTGTTATAACTTCCGGAATCCATTAAACACACAATAAAAAGGCTAATAAATTTAAAACTAACTCTGGTACTAGGCCCGACCATCCCCAATCGGGACTGGAATTCGGTCAAACACTAGGCATCAAATGCAATCTACAGGTCTAAATAACATATCTGAGCATAGGGGTATCATACTTATCAGAGAATCTCTAAGAAGCATTGTTCCATTACATTATTAGCTGCAGTATCATATATTAGTTCATAGACACACTTTCATTCATTTACCAGTCAAAACATGATGAGAGCCATACATTGTCACTATCATAGTACATGCTCATAACCATCAAAATGAAAACAAAAATGCCAGGAATACATCAACCATAGAATCCACATATAGACCAACACATTTACACACAAAATTAGAAGGAAATGAACTTCTCATTAATGAATATAGAAACCAATCAGGGATGGGACTACCACCTTCCACCCGACCATATATTGGTTGAGCCAAATCTCTTTTGAGCCAATCAACCCCATGCCATATTCCAAGCATGAACGTGGAATCTCATAAAAAACATCGATCAAAACCAAACCAGGGTTTCCAGAGGCCAAACCACATCAACCCTCAACTACTGATTCCACCTCATGGTCGGACATCATTAACCATCACCAAATTGGTCTCTACCCAAGTTTTCCAAGGCTCTAGAGAATTTGTTCCAACCAAGCTTCCAGGACTAGTAACTCAACTCCATTTATTTTCCGGATCCAGAGTGTTTGTCCAACCAAGTCTCTAGGACTAGTAACTCAACCCACATAGGGCTCCAAATAATTTTTCCAACCAAGGCTCGAGGACTAGTAACTCAACCCAACGACAGTCCATGGAGCTCCAAATAAAATTTCCAACCAAGTCTCCAAGAACTAATAATTCAACAAAAAACTAATGGAATGATGAGAAGCAACCAAAAAATAATCAATGGAAATAAACACACAACACCATGGCTATCTAGGAAATGGAAAGGCCAAGAAATCCAAAATAAATCAAGGTAATCCTCCATGGAAATGACAAATCGTAATCAAGAAACACCATGCAATACCATGCATTCTAAATCTAGTGAGAAAAACATACATGCAACTTGGTACCTTCACTAAAACCTCTTGTAGATGTTGATCCCAATGTCCTCTTGTGCTTTCCTACTCTTCCTTTTCCTTCTTAATCCAAATCTCCAAGTATGCCACACTGTCCAAGAGTGCTCCAAGAATACTCTAATCTCCCAAGAGTATGAGAGAGGCAATAGAAGAGAACTCCACCTTAGAACTGAAAAAATTATGCGTAGAAATCTTGCCAACTAATCCTCATAAGTCTTTTATCAAGGAGGCCTCTATATTCTTCAATTTCCATTATTTTCCTTCATTTTCCTCCAAACATGAAATGTGTGACCTTTCACGTCCCTTTTCTCCTATTATCCATTATTTTCATAAATAAAATTATAATAATGTCTCTTTCCTTTCCAAAGCCATTGCCATTTCCTTTTCCAATTTCCCTTGCCCATAAAATTAACACCCACTATGATGTTTTTCCCACCATTCAACTTGGAATACATGTCCTATGACCTCAGTATTATATTTTTTTTTACATGGATTTTTTAGCCATGGTTGTTACATTGGCTAGCCCAAAAAAATCTAACAGATCTCTGCAAATTTTTTGGTTTTCCCAATTTCTACCACAAGCTTGTGTTGAGATTATCTCATATTACTTTCGCTTTGAGTTAAGCCACCAAGGGCGGAGCAAAATTAAAGTTATTTTGGTCTGAATCCCAACAAAAATTGTTTGTTGAATTGAAGCATCGCCTCTGCTATGCATTAGTGCTCACACTAGTAGACATGAAACAACCACTTGATATTGAGACTGATGCCTTTGACTATGCTATTGGTTAAGTTCTTACTCAACAAAGGTATCTTGTGGAATTTCAAAGTGATACAATTTCAGATACAGCCTGAAAGTATCCCACCTATGACAAAGAGATGTATTCAATTGTGTAGGTTTGTTGACAATGGAAGCATTACATGATGGGGAAGGAAATTTTCATCCACAGAGACCACCAACTACTACAGTTCATACATACACAACTGAAGTTACTGAATGGTTGACATCATAAATGGTCCACATATATGCAACAGTTCCATTTGAACATTAAGTACAAGAAAGGAAAGGCTAATAATTTTACAGACTGCCTCAACCTATGACCGATTATGGCACTTACCACTGTGCTCGACCCTTATGGATAGAAGACTTTGGAATGGGCACATCTTTACAAGAGTGATCTAGAATTTGGCACCACATGCCAGATGCTCTTGGAAGGTAAGCAATTTCTAGACTTTCACTTCTAGGCTGCATTGTTATGACACTCAAGACATGTCTCTATTCCTTCAAATGAGGATGGAAAGATTATTTTGGAGTCACACTATATTCAAGTTGTTGGAAATTTTGGGGTAAAAAATATATTGGAATCACTGCATATGTATTTTTATTGGCTGAAAATTTGATAGGATGTTCTAAAGTACATCAGATCTTGCACTCCTTGCATCATTTCCAAAGCTATAATTAGGAATAAATTCATGTATACTCCTCTTCTTAATCGTAGCAAACCCTGGGAATAAATCTCCATGGATTACATGTCAGGCCTTACTTCTACTAAACATGACAATGACTGTGTTTTAGTGGTCATCTACAAATTCTCTAAGATGGCCATTCTGGCGGCCTACAAAAAGAGTGTCACAATAGAATCCATTGCTAAAATATTCTTTGAATGAGTATGGGTACACTTTGGGATCTCACAATCCATTATCTAAGATCATGGCAATAGGTTCAAGGTGCATTCTATTCAAGCCATTAGTCGTTTCTTGATACAAATATCTCTAAGTCCATGAGCTTCTACCTCCAAAGTGATGCCTATACAGAGGTTTTGAACCAGATGATCATGCACATATTATGCATGTACAACTCAGAAAATCCATGAACATGGGATTCAAGCCTACTAGTATATCCAACACAACTACAATAGAGCTCTCCATATCTCAATTGGCCACAACGCATTTCAAGTGGGACTGGGATTGGAGCCACTATCTCCCATTAATGTTGGCATACCACTTGTAGCTACTAAGGATGATTAGACTGATGTCTAGTTCGAAGCTAACAGAGATAAAAAACTTCATTTAGCACATTGAAGACATCTGCTAATAGTTCAATGGCATATTGGACATAGCAAATTCCAAGTACAAATAGTTTCATGATCAACATCAGGGGGTACACAATTTGTAGGTGGGTAAAAAATTTTGGTTAAATTTGTAGAAAGAGTGTCTTGCTGTGGCCCACCGAAATCTTTCCCCACTTTGATATGGGCCTTACACCATCACCATTCCATTGTTCCTTGGCATGTACCCATTATTCAATGTGGATTGACTACGACCATACTTTCCCCCATTGTTGGACACATGAGACATTGCAGGAAAACTCACACCAATAGACCTAAACCCATACTGCATGGAACAACTCACAAATTATCAGATCATGGAAAATAAAATCAAGAACAATCTCCCATAGAATATCCAACTATATCAGGTTGTCAAAGTTGGCCAACTCGTGCACCAACGCAAGTGGATTACTAGGGATCGAGTTCAGTAGAAGTTTCCCCGTCTCATGGAGGAACTAAATGAAATGGGGACCACTGCTTCTTAAGGGGGCTAGAATGATCTAAGTGGATATTGGTGGCCACCTTCCTACTCCACTTGGACCCCCACCATTGTACCATTATTTCGTTCAGTTATGTAATTGTAGCACAATTTACAAATTTTGACAGTTTATTGGGTCCTAAACTTTCAGAGCTGTTTTGAGGCCCTAAATGAATTTTTTTTAGAAAATGGGAAAATTTGAATGGTTAAATAATGTTTGTAGTAAAAAAATTTAGCCCTCATATAAATATTTATAACAAGTTATCATGCGTGGGAAACGAATATTATATGACAAATTTACGACCCCGAGAAGTTTATGTACCAATTTACCCCAACGAGGCCCATACTTTTGGTGTTTCATCTCATAGGGTTAGGTTCTTGGATTTTATGGTTTTACATTATTTATAAATAATAAATAGTCTTTTGAGCCTCATTTTAACATCATTGAGAGGCATGTATCTAACACATCTCTTCTCAAAGATAGGCTACCATCACCAAAGCTAGCTATTTGCATTATGTATGTAAACATATTTCATTTCTTTGATATTATTCAAATGAAGATTTATTTCTACTGAATATTTGTGTTTATGTTTATATATGTATTTTTTTCGTTCCTGCATAAGTTTGGATCAGCCCCACTTCATTAACCTGATAGTGCACTTTGGTTTACAATTTTTTCATCAATTCTAAACTCCATCATATTTATCGTCCCTATGTAACCTTCTACGAATTTTCTTCCTCCCATGTCATATTGTTGAAAATGCAACAAGATGATGGAGCTTAGTGAAATGAAGTCGCCTTCACTAAGTAGGCCCGCAGGCTATTTTTGGCGCAAAGTCTATTTTTAGACTATGTCTATTTTTAGACATATGGATCATGGTCTATGAGTTGCAGGATGCTATTTATGGATGATTGGTCGAGTTTGTAAAAATAGATGGACCTCTATTTTTAGACATTGGGCGGTTTCTATTTTTAGAGTGCCGGGATAAAAATAGAACAGTCGAATATTATTAACCCTTAATAATATTTAGACTATAAACATTATCTTTTCCTCTCGGAGCACTTCAGTTTGATGCTTGGATGTGGCACATGTAGCTGACAGAAGGAAATATGCTTTTCCTATGGGTTAGTTGAGCTATTGCATGATTGACTTCAGTTAGAACTCAAGTGGAAGAGTTTGGTGGAGTTGATGAGACAGTTGGTGGAGTTGTGTTCGGTTTAACTTAGTTGAACTAGTTGTATTTAGTCTAACTGGAAAATACACTAGTGATGAGTGGTGTGAATTAATTAATAATTAATTCACTAATTATGAACTCATAATTCAACAAAAGAACACATCAGTTAACTGCAATGCATGGACAGTTCAGTGGAGACCAGTGTTAGAGGTGGGTGAAAGGGTGAGTCTACTATCAGTTGTGACTATGGCTCTCCATGAGATTTGCACACACATGGATTGAGATTGCCAATGAGGATTGCGCAGTACAAGCCAGGTGGATTCAAACTTGGATCTCACTATTATTCATCTTGGATTGCGCAGTAGAGGCAGGCAGACTTGTGGAGGAGATTTGAACCCGTGACTTGTTCATCTTCCGTGCTTGTTTGTGTGTAGCATGTGAGATAGTGCTGAGAGCTGTGAGAGCTTTGTGCTATGTATTGTTACATGTTCTCTATCATTATAATATACAGATAGTTGGGGGTTTTCATCTATTTCTTTCCCCATTACATACTGTGTTATATGTGTGCTTGATTATTTGTTTATGTGCGCATGCGACTGCTTCTATTTCCACATATTGATGATCAATTGTAGAAGAGGTAATGTATTATGAATGAAGCTTAAATAGTGTGTAATCAGGATAATCTCGGTGAATAATTCAGAAAATTATTCAAATTTCTACACATATAACATCCCTATGTATCCAAAACTATCTCAGGGCTCGTCGAATATTGGGGGGTCTATTGAGGGCAACCCCTCTGTTATAGATGCCTCATCATCCAATTGGTGAAAATAAAAATAGCCTTTTTGAGTCCCTGCATGTGAGCTCCTCCCCAAAAAAATAAATTGGTAATGACCTCGCTATTCTCATGTGGAACCTATCTATGGACCAGGTCTCCCTCACTATCCACAAGGAGCATACTTCCCTTGCAATTTCGGTTATTAGTCCTAACTCTACCATGGATTTTGTGATTAGTAACAAATGTAAAGATCAAACCTAGGGCTAAAAGGATGTTTGCAGGCCGATGGATAAGAATTTGAACTATGTGGAATATTTGGATCTCCACAAGGTTATTATCATTGATTTTGATGTTTCTAGGTCTCTTAGCTATGTTGGGTGCTATTTTTCTCAACGTTGTGCATATTGTTCATTTATAAATGAAGTTATCTTAACCTTGAATTTATGCTATCTGGTAATTATGATATGATCATGATTATGTTGGTGTTTATGTATGTGTACATGTATGTATGTATGTATGTCATGTCTGAGAGGGTCATCATGGATCATGGTTGTTTGATGCTAAATATTTATATGTATATATGCGTGTATGTATGTCATTGTCTAACACGATGATGATTGTTTTATGTCAATGATTATATATGTATGTATGTATCTATGTCACTTTTTGACAGGGTTATTAGGGAGCATTCTTTTGGAGGAATGATTGCTCATGCAGGTGAATGACATGAAGAGATTCCCGGTCTCATAGAGAATAAAGTGGGAAGAGTATCTCTAATATATATATAAGGTCATTATCATGTGGATATGAATTGATGTTATATGCCTTTACTATCCATGTGTTTATGTTATGGATAGGTAATGCTGAGGGGTACATCAAAGAAGTGAAATTAATGTGATATGCGACATACTAGGATACGCATCGATAGTGGAAAGGAACTAGAAGAAAGGTTTTTTGTGGGGTCAATCTGTGGACTATGGATGTGGAGTACTATTGTTGTGTATATATTGTGCATGTTCTATATTCAGTGATTGTACCTATAGTGATGTGTAAATGTAACATACATAGTATTGTGTACATATGATGTTTTATCTCTATTGTATATATGGTTTTGTGTGTATATTGCATATGCAGGGCTAGGTATAGATGGTGCTATGTACATGTTAGATATGTGGTGTTATGTACATATCATACTGTATGCATGTTGGATATGCGATGTTGTGTGTATATGGTGCTATGCGCATGTTGATATGTGGTGTTGTGTATATATGATGCTATGTACATGTTGTATATGCAGTTCTATGTACATATGGTGTTGTGTGCGTGTTGTACATATGGTGCTATTTACATATGGTGACGTTTTGTGCATGGTTTTAGATATAGTTTTGTGTGAACGTGGTGATGTGTACATGTTGTACATGTGGTTCCATGTACATGTTATGCATGTTGCATTGTGTACATGTGGTGTCATCTACATGTCATGCATGTGGTGTTTTCTACATGTGGTATTGTGTACACATTGTATAGGTGGTGCGATGTACATTTGGTGTTGTGTACACATTGTGCAGGTGGTGCTGTGTACATGTGATTTTGTGCACATGTTGTGCATGTAGTGTTATGTACATATGGTATTGTGTACATGTTGTGCATATGGTATGGGCATACATGTGGTATTATGTGCATGTTGTATATGGTGTGTTTCAGGAATGAAAAATATGTATATGTATTATGATTGTGCACCGGGCATCGGTGTATGTAGTGTGTTGTGTCGTACACCGAATGTAGGTGTATCTATTGTATGTCGGTGTAGGAATATTTACTATGTTGTATTATACATTGGGTGTATATGTACATGTAGTATGTCAGCATGGGTGCGTGTATTATAGAGCGTTGTATGTCGTCTGCGGGCATACATGTTGTGATTTACACTGTGTGTATGTGTATGTGATTGAAGATAAGTAAAGGTATTAGGTGCTTCTCGGGTATGGAAACTGATATGATTTGTGTGTAGAAGGAAAAAAGGAAAGTAAGGAATGATGAAGGACAAGTGTCGGTATTCTATTTCAGTCTTTTTATGCATGTAATATGTGATTCTGACTTATGATGGTTACATGTGATTTATGATTATGGTTTATGGTGATTTCATGTGATTCATGACTTTAATTTATGATGGTTTTGTTTTGAGATAACAATATGTGATATGTTTATACATGATGATTGATCAAACAACTAGCTTGACATGTTGTGAGATGAAGTGAACAAGGTTGCAAGTGTACCTTATTTACGAGCTACGAATGAGGTATGATTTGAGTTTATTTGAATTTATTTTTAATCTAATGAAAATTATGTGCTTGGTACAAGAAAGCATGGAAATGTTTGGTTGGGTGGTTGAAACGGATTGCAATAATTAGGAGCAACATCAAAAGAATTTAAAAGGGTAGTAGTATGTTGGTAAAGCACTTTCGGAGTAGGGCCATTGTGGGACACTACTACCCAATAGTGCCCATTGCTTACCATGAGCATGCTATGACCAATATGATGGTTTTGAGGAAGGTATATTCCTTGGTTGTTTGAAGTTCAAATGTGAGGAAGCCTTGCCAAGGGATCGATTTCCGAGGCTAGGGGATGTCAGGGAACTTGGAAGGTGAGTGACTGAACGGAAGGGGATTACTAGATTTCCCAAAGTACTGTGTACCAAAGAAGGGAAGGCCGGGGATGGATTTTGTTTGTTCATTAGCATTGACATATGGACCAAATACACATTGGGATTGTTCCTTGGAATAATGAGCCAGTAACTATTCATTGAGGGTACAATACCACATGATTGTAGCGCTGGAAATTGGATGCAGCTTTGACTATGGAATTGGATTCTGAACTTCCTAAGAAGGTTGATCCTTGTATTACTATGAGGGTGGAGGTTTTAGCCTCTAGATTCCCTTTTTTATTGATACATGCATCATATCCTTTTATTTTTTGGTTGAGAAAATGTGTATATGTGTATATTATTGTAAATATTGTAATGAGTTTTGTTATAAAGATCTAGTATACGATATGAGTGTCATGGTGGTTTTTGGTTTTGAGCAAGTTATTCATTGTAAATACTCAAAAAATTGTGTTATAAAAACCATGGAAATATGTTTTATGTTTTAGTTATTTGCTGGTGATAGGTGTCATTGAACACCAAGGATAGTGTTCCCCCAAAGGGGAGGGTTTTGTAACAGCCCTAATGAAAATTCCATGTAATAAAAGTTCAAATAATAAGCACAGTTGATGGGACACCTATTCCAAGCTGAATTTTGGGAAAAACCTCCTGGTGGGTGTTCATTTCAGTTATTATGGCTAAAGGAAATCGACAAAGGCTTTGGAGAAGAAAAATGATTTTTGGCACATTTATTTATGAAAATAATGGAAAATGAAGGAAAATGAAGGAAATAGAGGCCTCATTGATAACAAAGCTTCTAAGGATTTGTGGCCAAGATTTTCACTCACACTTATGGCTCTCATTCTATTCTCTCTCTCTCTCTCATACTCTTGGATACTTAGACTTTTCTTGGAGCAGTTTGTCATTGGATCGAGAAAGGAAAAGAAGAAAATAATAAGAAGGAGCAAAGCAAGGAATAGTAGGATTAGGAAACTATAGTATAATTCTTTGCACATATTTATTTTCATGTGTTATTTCCTTACAAGATATGGCATGAATGGTATTGCACGTGGTTCTTTTATGTCACGGAATGGGTTTTTCTAGGTGTGGCAATGTTTTCAACCCAGTCTTTCCATTTTCAGATAGCCTTGATGAGATGGGTTCTCATACTTTGGTTGAGATGGATTTCCAGATGGATTCGAAGCTGAGTGACATGGATCTACAAAATGACAAACACATGGCCTAGTGATCCCTGATCCAGACTAAGGATCACGTTAAAGCCACTGGCCTAGTAACCCATGAACCCCATTTTGGGTTACGGTAAAGCCTGTATTATGAACCTTAGTGGGCCTAGGAGTCCTTGCCGGTGAATGACGAGATATATGGTAAAGCCAAGAGGTGGATTTCTCTTCGTTGGGCCTAGTAGTACTAGGATGGGATGTACGGTGAAGCCTAGAGAGTGAGTCTCAATATAGGACCTACTGATCCTTAGATCAAACTCTGGATTACGGTAAAGCCTTAGAGACTGTGAGGCACTCAAATTCCTCACAGTGTATGCGAAGAAATTCAGTAGAATTCATGCTTTTTTGGTTATTTTTGGTTGGTTATGAGTCCCACATTCATGCTTGGAATACAACATGAGGATGATTGGCTGAAAAGAGATTTGGCTTAGTCAATCTATGTTAAGGTGGAATGTGGAAATCCCATCTCCAATTGGTTTTTATATCCATAAATGAGGAGCTCATTCCTTTGGTATTTGATGTATAAATGTATTGGTTATTAGTGGATTTTATTGTTGTTGTATCCACTGTATTCCTATTCTTATTATGCTGGTTATAAAATTATATGTTGATAGTGATGATAGATGGTTGTCCCCATGTTTGTACTTGTAAATGAATACACAATGTATCTATGGTGAAATATACTGTATTGCGGTTAATGATCTAGGAGATCAATGCTTCTTAGTGATTCTCAGATAAGTATGAGATCCCTATGCTCTGTTTTGTTGTTTATACATGTAACTTTCATGTTTGTGACATGTTTACCAAAACCCCTGTAATGGCTAGGAGGGGTCTAGATGAGTTATTATTGATGTGATTGCTTTTCTATCATTGTTTTGTTGTTATTTATCATATTTTAAATTTTCATGAAGTTCTGGGCAGAGCACTAGGTTTTGGGCCTTAAAAGGTGGCTCAAATCTTGGGGACACTAGCACATAACTGAGTATTTTGGGCCCTGACTACTGGCATACATTTTTATGCATATGGTTGTAGGCTCCTGGACGTAGGCATGGAAGCCTCTACCCGTGTCTATGGCTCAAAAAGGTCAAAATTTCAGTGTGATCCAAGGGTAAGAGGCCTAAATTGTTGGGTTACCTCCTGGGGGCATTGTTATTGTTGTACAAGGTCTGTATGTTTTATTTCCACCAGTTCCACTTCCTTAAGGTCACCTAGGAGGTTGAATCTCATTATAGCAGCCTATCATCACATGTTTATACCGATTGGCTGGTTACTTTAGTAGACGTGGGATGACGGTGTTACATATTTCAATTTGTTTTAAGTCTAATGAAAATTATGTGCTTTGTATAGGAAACGATAGAAATACCTAGTTATGGGTGACTGGAATTGGCTACCAGAGAATGTTAGTAGCAATAGTAAAATGAATTGGAACATACATCAGTTGGTAAAACACTTTAGTAGCAAATCCATTGTGAAACACTGGTATCCAATAGTGTCTATTGATTTCCATGAGCATGCCATGACTGGTATGATGGTATTTAGGCAAGGATATGCCTTGGTTTTTGGACCTTCTAATGCGAGGAAACCTTTCCAAGCGAGGGGTCATGCGAGGGACTTTGTAGCAAAGAAGGTAATTTCCATGGAACTTGGAATGTGTGACTACATGGAAGGAGGTGACCAGATTTCCCAAGGGAATCTCTAGCAGAGAAGGGAAGGATGGGGATTACAATGATTTTTTTCATTATAATGTCCATATGGAATCCAAAACACATTGGGAGTGTGTCCTAGAACAATCAGAAAGTAACTGTTCACTGAGAGAAAAAGTAGCACTAGATTTTAGAATTGAGCATTGGATGCAAACTTTGGCTTTAGCAGTGGATTTTGAACTTCCTTGGAAGGAGGTAAATCATGGTACTACCTTTTAGGGTGGAGTGTGAGCCTCTATATTCCCTTGTTGTTGATGAGGGCATCATATCCTTTTATTTGGTGGATGAAGCAATTGTGTATGTGTATATGTTTATATTATTGTAAATACTATATCAAAATGTATTATAAATCTCGATAGACAACATGGTTATTTTTTGGTTGAATAAAATGTGCATGAGTGCGTATATGGTTGTTATTGTAAATACAGTAATGAATTTCATTATATAGCTCGAGTAAGAGGTATGTTTGTCTTGTTTCCAACAATTGGTTATTGCAAATACTGCAACGAGTTGTGTAATAAAGCTCCATGGGAAATATTTTCTTTTTTTAGTGGTTTTCTAGTTTATAGATGTTATTGAACACCAAGGATGGTGTTCCCCAAAGGGGGAGGCTTCTCAGAATAAATCAAGTTAAAATGTATATAAAAATATAATACAAGACCATGAGACACATATTCCAAGCCGAATGGCAGAAAAAAATCCTAGTAGGTGTCACTTTCGGTTTATTATGGTTAAGGAAATTGAAAACCATTAAAGATAGACAAAGAAAATTTAATTGACATTTTACTATGAAATAATGGGAAATAGGAGAAAAATAAGGTGAAAGGTCACAAATTTACATGAGAGGGAATTTTAAGGAAAAAGAAGGAAAATGAAGAAATGAGAGGCCTCGGTGATAAAAATATTTATGAGGATCAATGTATGGCTTTCCTGAATTTATTCTTGGAGAACTCATAGAGAATTTAGGTATACATTGGAATTGGAGAAAGAAGAAAAAGAAGAAACAAAAAAAGCTAAGGGAGCAATGGGATTGGTGACCATGAAGCAATCTTTTGTGTACCGAGGTTGCATGTGTTATTTGTTTGTTGTTTCTTTGGTATGCATGGCATATGCATGATTTGGTTATATATCATTTTCATGGAGTATTTCATGGATTGACAAGGGTTTTTCCCTAGCCTTGTCATTTCCTAGATAGACATGGTGTTGTGGTTTTTCCCATTTTTTTTTTCTCGTTGTGCTCATTTTCCATATTTTTGTGGGTTGTTTAATATTCTCAGATCCTTGGTTGGGAAAAACGCCGTGAAGCCCCGTAAAACCTTGGGTAACTTGGATTGTGTTATTATACCTCGGTAGCCTTGGTTAGAAAATGTCTGGAGCCTTAGTGGGTTGACCTACTAGTCCTAGAAGCCTTGGTTGCAAAAACACTCTAGAGCCTAAAGAAAAACTATGGGTTGTTACTAGTCCTAGAAGTCGTTGGAACAAACAATATGGAGCCCTAGACATATTTGGTAGAGACCGATATATGGTGATGTTTAGTGATGTCCGACCGTGACGGAATCATCGGGTCGATGTGGCTGGGAAGTAGCTTTTCCTCTAGAATCCTTGATTTGTTTCTATTTTGGTTATTTGATAATATCCCACATTCATGCATGGAATATGGTATGGGGGTGATTAGATAAAAATAAATATTTGGTTCATCCCAATATATGGTCGAAAGTGGTACATGGCATTCACTAACTTAGTTGGAATTTTTATATGTTAATAAGTGGTATTTTCTATTATGGTCTATATGCATATGTGTTTATTATGATGGTTATCTTATGACTTCCTTGCCATGGTTTATGTGTTGGCTATTTGTTATTATATCATGTATATTTTCTATGGTTCTTGACATGTTTGATGAATATATGAACTATTAATGAATGTATGACCTAATATGCGATATTTCGATATTGAATGGCATCATACCTATTGATTATTTCATAAGTATGAGATAATGTACACTGATGTGTAATTATGACATGTAAATTTCATGTTCATAATGTATTTGATTTTAAATTCCTATCATGGTCGACTCATAGGTCAAGTTATTATCTAATATTTGTATGGAAATGATTTTTTCTCTTGTGTCATTTATGCTTCTAGAAAGTATCATTAAGCTTTGGGTAGAGGTATAGACCCTATCATGAAAAAGTGGCTAAATCCTGTTAGCTGTGCACAAAACTAGGTGGAAACCACCGTATTCACTCCTTGTAAGCAACTTGCATGTGACTGGAGGTTTTTAGTTGAATTCCAAAGAGTGTTGTTCCAGCAATATGGCATATCAAGGCACTAAAAAGTTTTATATCAGGACATGGGCACTTGGTGTTGATCAACGGTTGTCATTGATGTCAACCCAAGCAAAGCATCAGCCAGGGCTAACCCAATATTGCATGGAATTTTGACCTACCAAATTAATATATTGTAATAACAATTCTTTTGATGGTTTCTACTTGTCAAGATGTTTCCGTTGATATATGGCACGGCATGAATTTTCCACTGTTTGAGAGATATTCATGCTTTGACGCTTGTACCCCTGAAGAAGGGCTAAAACCCCATGGGGTTAGGGCATGGGTCATTGAAAAGTCATAATTAATATTTTTTAAGCTCTAAAATCCTCCCATGTTCACTTGTTGAAGTCCCTCTCAACTTAATCATTCATATAAATTGTGATCTTCATTTCCTCCTTATAAGGGATTCGACCATCCGAAATAGGTCATCGGGAATTTTTCGCTCTAAAAATTTTCTACGAAGGTCTGCTTTGAAATTTTTATGAGACGAAGCAGAAATCCTAATGAAGCTGCAGTAAAATTTCATATCAAAAGGTATTATTATTTTTGGAGATAAGACTCCATGGAAGTTAGGGTTTTTGCAGTGCTCATGAAATTCATCTCAAAGAACCGACCTTGGTAAAATCGGGGGCTATAATCCTCTCTCCGAGTATTAGATTGGCCCCATAAAAAGTAGATAGTGTCAAATATAAATTTCTCTCTATCAATTTTAGATCCAAATGAAGAAACAGTGACACGTGGTGTCGTACAAGTGCACTCTCGCCGAAACAAACCCATAATTAGGCATTGTGAGAGATTGGGTATAAATCTCTTGAAGAATCCAAATTAAGTCAAACCTATGGCATTGGAAAGATGACTGTAGGACTACTAGGACCAAAAATTATATATTAAGGATCTGAAATAATAGAGATACACCGGATTCAATATCGAGCTCCTAGAAGGCGAGAAAAAGCTAGATCATGTGTTGTCAAGGGTTCCAAAGGACCTGAATTTATGCATATAGCCAAGTAAAGCAAGGTGTTATTGTGGTAGCATGACAAGAGCAGCAACCAAGGTGCATAACAGAAGCAAGAAGTTCATCATATGAAGTCTTCAAGTGGGCAGCACTACATACAATCATTGTAAAGGTATCATTGTACTTAGTCATCAGAATACATTGTACAAATTGTACCAGTATCTATCTACCAAGGTTGAAGAGGCGTTGTTGGGAGGTCTAGGATCATCATTAGGTGGTTGTGTCAAATTTGGGGTTATGGTATAGTATATATTCTTCTTCTACATCATTCTATATCATTATAAAGTGACCATTTTCCCCTGCACGGAGTCCATTCTTCTTTTTTATTCTCTCCGTAGGTGGTAGGGTGGTGCTAGGTGAGTTGTAGCTCATTGTAAGTTAGCATCCGTTTAGTTGACTAATGAAGAATCTGGGTGTTGGGAGAATCCATCCAAGTGAGCTAGAGAAGAATTCTTTTCTAGATTCTAGGAAGTTGGAGCTTTATTTTCAATTGGAGTTGGAATATTAAAGAATTATTAGAAAGCATTAGGTGTATTTTTGTCCTGAGTGGGTTTCCACCTTAAAAACCGTGTGCATTTGTGATCCTCTTGTTTGCTGCTATCATTGTACAAACATTGATAATAATTGAAGATTAACTAATGCTCTAATTGAAAGGAAGATCATCTGAATTTCCCTTCAAAAGATTTCCAACAATTGGTATCGTAGCTTGGTTCCTTCAATAGCGCTTAATAGGGCCGAAGGAGGTCATGGAGCATACCAAGAATGGTGTACCTCTATTCAATGAAAATAATTATGCATTGTGGAAAGGAAGAATGGAGGCTTTATCTCTTTGGCGCAAGGTTACTTAAGTATGGGACACTTTTCCAAATGGATTTACATCAACTGCATGAACAAGGTAAGAAGAATTTGGTAAATGATGCAAAAGCAAAGAATATTATTATCGTTGGACTTATTGAATCAGCTTATCATAAGGCGTTGGGTTGTAACCACCAAAAATGTATGGGACAAGCTTAAGAATATATATGGTGTGAGTTTAAATGTCAAAGAAGCAAAGCTTCAAATCTATAGAGCAAAATTTGAGCAACTCAGAGATGAAAGAAGATTGCAACATTACTACATACACTTCCAATAGGTTGATGAAATAACCAATACTCTGGAAGGATTGGGAGAGCCGCTGATGAGAAGACTATTATACAAAAGATTCTTAGAACATTACTGTGTGGAGATTCAACCCAAAGGTATCACTAGAATACAAGTGGAAAAAATATGGACAAACTCAAAGAAGGAAGAATTACATGGAGTTCTCATAGATATGAAATGAGACTTGATGAAGAAAAGGGTACTTCAAATCTAGAAATCGTGTTCGTTGCATCTACAAACCAATAAGGACAAACAACCTTTCAATTGAAATGACATGCACTCCAACTCGTGAAGAAAAGGAGATGATGGAGAAGGTCTTTCCGTATGAAGAATATGCCATTTGATGAGAAAACTAAAACTCCGAAGGGAAAATTCAAAAGTAACCCATTGATATGTTTTAGTTGTGGTGGAGTGTTGGGCATTTCGTAGAAAAATTTCCAAACAAAAGTGATGGCAACTCAAAAGGAAAGAAAGGCTTTAAGAAATTAAACAAGAAAGGCAAAAAGAAAGGGATCCAAAAGGAACTTTATCTTAAAGAGAAGATAGCTCATCATACGCATGAAGAAAGTGACAACAAAGAAGAAGCTAATGAGAAAGTATTGTTTATGGCCAAGCACAATAAAACAAGAAGTACTCAAACAATGAAGAAGAAGGGTTGAACATAGAATAATTTTATGAGGAGGCAATCAAGCTTATAAAAGAGCTCAATGTCGAGAAGATCTATCTCAACAATCTTGTAAAGAACAAGTTCATGTCTCAAAATTGAGGTTGAAGAACACAAATGTATTAAAGAGTCGGCCTAAAATAAGAAGAAGAAAAAGGAAACCAGAAAGAAGCACTTAGAAGCCGAAGTAGTCTCGATGCGTAAGGAAGTGAAGAAGGAACAATTGTCCAAAACTATGCCAACAACTCAAGGGCATTGGAAGAAATTATCAACAACTAATTGATCTTACAACAGACAACCGTCTCTACATAAGAAGAAGAAGTAGGACCTTCTACAACAAAATACACAATGAACCCATGAGATCTCGATATACATGTAGACTTATTAGACAAGATTTGCAAGCACATCCTTGGAAGACGATTCCTCACAAAGATTTTCATCCATGTACCAATATATTTTTTCATGGCTATTGTTATTCATGTGGAAAATTTGGTCATAAAGCTGTAGAATGTCGAACGTACCCTAGGAACCAATACAATTCCAAGAGATTCTTCAAATATGAACCTCCCAGGGCTCAACTAAACATCAATAGATTTGAACATTTAAGAAATAATATGGAATGTTACAAATGTCAAAACTTTGGACACATAGCCAGAGACTGTAGACTTGAAAATCCTCCAGAAGAATCTTTGAAGCCACAGAATGAACGAACATGGAAGAAGAAGAAGACTAATAATTGTGCTCTCGCTCTCAAGGCTCAAAAAAATAAAGATGTGTGGTATGTTGATAGCGGTTGCTCAACGCATATGACTGGAGATAGAAGGAAATTTGTATCTCTGAAAGAGAAGAAGGATGGAACCATATCCTTTGGAAATGATGGATCTTCAAATGTTATAGGATCGGTACCGTCACTCTCGGAAGCAAAGATGTTATAGCCAAGAATGTTATATTGGTCGAAAACATGAATCACAATCTGCTCAGTGTTGGACAAATGTGTGATCAAGGACAAACAATGCTATTCAACTCCACAAAATGTGAAATCAGGAAAGGCAGGTATGGTAAAATTGTGGCTACAGCAAGTCGAGCTCCAAACGACATATATGTTCTGGATGAAGCAACTAAAGCATGTCTACTAGCTAAAGAAGATGAAAGCTGCTTATGGCATAAATGAATGGGTCACATAAACTTTGAAAATCTTGTCAGGATAAGCAAAAAGGAAGTAGTACGAGAAATGCCGAAAATCTCAAAACCTTCCAACACACTATGTGAGGCATGTCGGCATGGCAAGCAGACAAAAGTCCAATTTAAAACAAAAGAACACTTTCCATCACATCCATTGGAATTGATACATACTGATCTATGTGGTCCTGTGAGAACAAAAGGCTTAGACGGAGAATTATATTTCATGTTAATGATAGATGACTATACCAGGATGGCAGCCGTCAGTTTCCTAAAGAAAAAATCTAAAGCATTTGAGTGCTTTAAGATCTATAAGGAGTTGGTTGAAAATGAAACTGATTTGAAAATAAAGTGTTTAAGATCATATAATGGTGGAGAATTCACTTCCAAATTATTTCAGCAATACTGTGACGAAAATGGAATAAAAATGCAATTTTCAACAACACAAACACCTCAGCAAAATGGAGTTACTGAAAGAAAGAACAGAACCGTACAGGAAATGGGTAGAACAATGTTGAAGGACTCAAAATTGGATGACAAATTCTGGGTTCAAGCAATTGATACGGCAGTCTTCATTATCAACCAAAGTCTTCTTAGAAATAATTTCAACAAGACTCCATATGAATTATGGAAAGGAAAACCAGCAAATGTAAAATATTTCAGAATCTTCGGAAGAAAATGTTATATCAAAAGAGAAGATCAAAATTTGGGTAAGTTTGAATCGCGTGTTGATGAAATTATCTTTGTTGGTTACTCACGCAAAATAAAGGCCTATAAATGCTATAATATAAGACGAAAACAGATAGTGGATAGCATAAATGTTACTTTGACGAAGATGGTGTTCTAGCGAGTAATGATGAGGATCTAGAATCTTTGAAACTTGAGACAGAGGCTGAAAAAGACACAGATAAAATTGTAGAACAAGAAGCAACTATCAACGAGGAAGAAGTAAACAATGATCATCAAGATATACCAAAACAACAACAAGAAGCTCCTCGAAGGATAACAAAAGAGTGGATTCAAAAGAACCATCCATCAAATCAAATCATTGGTCACATAAATGAAGGTCGACAGCTTCGTTCATCACAACAAGCTCACATTGCTTTTCTAGTAAACTTTGAGCCTAGTAGTTTTGAGGAAGCCAACCAGAATGAACATTGGGTAGCAGCTATGAATGAAGAATTGGATCAAATTGAGAAGAGTAACACCTGGGAATTAGTTCCATGACCAAAAGATAAAAATTTCATTGTGACTAACTGGGTGTTCAGGAACAAATTGAATGAAGATGGGCAGGTTACCAGAAACAAAGCAAGATTGGTTAGCAAAGGCTATGCACAAGTGGAAGGAATTGATTTCGACGAAACATTTGCACCAGTTTCCAGAATGGAAGCCATTCGAATTTTTCTCGCCTATGCATGTTCAAGAAAAATTAAAGTCTACCAAATGGATGTTAAGTCAGCATTTCTTAATGGAGAATTAGAAGAAGAAGTTTACATCGAACAACCTGAAGATTTTCTACTATCACAAAAATAAGACTATGTATGCAGGTTAAAGAAGGCTCTATATGGTCTCAAGCAGGCTCCCAGAGCATGGTATACTCATCTTGATGGATATCTACGTCAACAAGGGTTCAAGAAAGGTATTGTTGATAGCAATATTTATGTACAAATAGATAAATATAATTTAACAATCGTTGAGGTATATGTGGATGATATAATATTTGGTAGCAATGATGATCGACTAAGTAAGAACTTTTTTACAAATCTGCAAAGTGAGTTTGAGATGTATTTACTTGGTGAGCTGACATACTTCTTAGGGCTTCAAATATCTCAGCAAGAGAAAGTAATATTTATATGTCAAGCCAAGTACATCAAGGAAATGCTCAAGAAATTCAAAATGGAAGATTGCAAACCCATCCTTACTCCGATGGTAACAGGTTTCAAATTGAGCATAGATGACTCATCTAAGGATGTGGATCAGAGGTTGTACAGATATATGATTGGTAGTATTTTATATGTAACAGCCTCTCGGCCAGATGTTATGCAAGAAGTTGGACAAGTAGCAAGATTTGAAGCAGCACCAAAAGAATCACATATTATTTCCGTCAAAAGAATTCTTTGATATCTAAAGGGCACAGAAGAATATGGCTTGTGGTATCCCAAGGGTAAAAATCTCATTATTCAACCCTTTACAGATGCAAATTGGGCAGGAAGTGTTGATGATCGTAAGAGTACTAGTGGAGCAGCATTATATCTAGGTGGTTGTCTCATATCATGGTTGAGCAAAAAGCAAACTTCAATCTCGTTATCTACAGCGGAAGCAGAATACATTACAGCAGCATCATGTTGTACTCAAGTCCTTTGGATGAAACAAACTTTGCAAGATCTTCAAGTACAATTCAATGAGCTTATTCCCATATTCTGTGACAACACTAGTGCCATCAGCATCTCCAAGAATCCTGTCATGCATTCAAAAAAAAAACACATTCCGATCAAATATCATTTTGTTAGAGAACAAGTTGCTGAAAAGAATATCAAACTTGAGTATGTTTGTACAAAAGAACAAATTGCTGATATCTTCACTAAACCTTTGCCTCGTGAATCATTTGAATATCTTCGTCAAAAGCTTGGGATTCTCCCAAGTTCTAATTAGATTATAGGTCTACAGGACGGTTGTGTGTCAGCGGGAGTGGAAGTGTGTATAGGTCCGCAGGATGGTTTTTTTCAGGGGGATTTACCCTTTGCCATTGATTTCAAATGGGGAGAGAATGTTGTAGGAAGAGGTTTCATGATCACAGGGGGAGTACTTGTGTTTCCATCAAGGCCAAAGGGGGAGATTTTTGATCAGCGGTTGTCATTGATGTCAACCCAAGCAACACCAGGGGCTAACCCAGTATTGCATGGGACTTTTGACCTACAAAATTAATATATTCTGGGTCAATAATGCTTTCGATGGTTTCTACTTGTCGAGATGTTTCCATTGATAAATGGCAAGCCATGTAATTCTTCACGGTTTGAGAGATATTCATGTTTGAAGTTTGTACCCCCAGTTAGTGGGCTAAAACCCCATGGGGTTGGGGCATGGGTCATTGAAAAGTCATAATTAATATTTTTTAAGCTCCTAAAATCCCTCCCACGTTCACTTGTTGAAGTCCCTCTTAACCTAAGCATTTATATAAATTATGATCCTCATTTCCTCCTTATGCAAGAGATTTTGCCATTTGAAACATGTCATCGTGGAATTTTCACTCTAACGTTTTTTTCTACGAAGGTTCAAAAGCTGAAATTTTTATGAGGCAAAGGAAAAATCCTGAGGAAGCTGCTGTAAAAATTTCAAATCAATATGCGCAATATTTTTGGAGATATGATCTTTGGAAGTCAGGGTTTTTGCAGGCTCCTGAAATTAATCTCAAAGAAGTGACCTTGGTAAAATCGTCATAACTATCTCTCTGAGTATCGGATTGGAATTCCATAAAAAGTGACAGATAGTGCACAGAATTTAGTTTTTTCTCTATCAATTTTAGAGCTGAATGAAGAAACAGTGACACGTGGCACATCTTACAAGTTCGCTCTGTTAAAACAGTCCATAATTAGGGCATTGTGAGAGATTGGGTATAACTCTCTCTTGAAGAATCCAAATTGGTTCAGACCTATGGCATTGGAAAGACAACTCATAGGACTACTATAGGACCAAAAATTAGATATTGAGGATGTGAAATAACAGAGATACACCAGATTCAATATCGAGCTCCTAGAAGGCAAGAAAAAGCTAGATCATGTGTTGTCAAGGGTTGCAAAGGACCAGACTTTCTATGGCAGCAAAGCAAAGCAAGGTGCAGCAGAAGGTAGCATGACAAGAGCAGCAACCAAGGTGCATAACAGTAGCAAGAAGTTCATCATATGAAGTCTTCAAGTGGGCAACACTGCATACAATCATTGTAAAGGTATCATTGTACTAATTCATTGTAAATACATTATTGTAAAAATTGTACTAGTGTCTATTTGCCAAGGGTTGAAGAGGCAGTGTTGGGAGGTCTAGGATCTCATTAGGTGGTTGTGTCAAATTTTGGGTTATGGCCTAGTATATCTTCTTCTTCTACATCATTCTATATCATTGTAAAGTGGACCATTTTCCCTGGTACGGGAGTCCATTCTTCTTTTATTCTTCTATAGGGTGGTAGGGTGGTGCTAGAGTGAGTTGTAGCTCATTGGGTGTTGGGGCATCCGTTTAGTTGACTACCAAAGAATCTCGGGCGTTGGAGCATCCATCCAGTGGGAGCTAGAGAAAAATGCTTTTCTAGATTCTAGGAAGTTGGAGCTTTATTTTCAATTGGAGTTTAATATTAAAGAATTATTAGAAAAGCATTAGGTGGTTTTTTTCCCAAAGTGGGTTTCCACCTTAAAACCTGTGTGCATTTTTGTTCCTCTTGTTTACTACTATCATTGTACAAACACTGATAATAATTGAAGATTAACTAATGCTCTAATTGAAAGGAATACTAATTCACCCCCCCCTCTCAGTATTTCCAACAAATAAAACCCTAGGCAGTTAGTGGATAAGGGTTTGAAAGAAATCTTGGTTTATGGTAAAGTCTTGATATTTGGTTTATGAGAATCTTTCATAGCCTTTGTGAAGATGCTCAAGAACTTGGATTTATTTGACGGATGACCTGGGTATTAATAAATTTTTTGATTGAAGGAAACATTGCTTTATGATCTATGGTTTATTCTTGAAGGTTGGTTCAAGAGGGAGAGGATTATCTCTCATTGAAGATAAGTATTCCTTGAATTATAACCCTTACTCATGTTTATACTTATGGCTTTGATTTCTATGATTATTGTTTCTAGTCATTACTTGTTGCATGTATATTTGAGCTGCTGGATATATCCAAACTCTGCGATGAGATGTGATGAGAGGATCCTTCTTGAGGATCTTTGGAAATGCAGGAAATATAGCTAGATCGGGAAATGTTGGAAAGACAGCTAGATCTGGAAAAGATAAAGATGCACTTGATCAGTACAAGTTGCCTATGTGAAGTCGCATATGTAATGCACGATATATTATGTTATGATTCAGCTACATCATTAGATGGCTAGGTAAGCCATATGGTTTATTGAGAATGTTCACTTCTCAGATAGCTCACGCATGCATATATATATGAGTAAGTGAGATTTATGTTTCCTATGATGGAATGGTGCACCTAGTATTGAATTTTATGATCATGATGCTCATGATAATGTGCTTGAGTATGTGATGTGATTACGGATCTGAGATATAGTGGCATAGATTGATGATTTTATAAAACCCAGTTGTTTTGATCCTGATTTTGAATTTAGTGGATGGTTATCTTGACTCTTGGTATGCATAAGATCAGTTGGGTCTATTATAGAAGGTTAACTCGTTTATGTAATATTGATAATGTGTGTGATGTGCATGATTAAGACTCATGGAAAATATTGTTTGCACCTTGTTGGTTTATCGATTAATCTAACTTGATCTCATTGGTTATGATGTGCATGACACTATAAATTATGCATGGTATTGGAAACTGTGATGTTAAAGGCATGTCTATGAGAATAATGTTTTATTTTTGTGACTATTTGCAATTATAGCATGCGGTGAAATTAAATGCTTGAAATTGATATTATTTTATTGGGATCATAAGATTGGTGTTGTCACTTTAGCCTGATGTCCTCATCTTTCAAGTATAGCCTTTGATGAAAGACTAATTACATGATATTGATGATCATGATAGATATGTGTTTATGATCTAACAAATATGTTGTTGCATAACCCCTGTAGAGACATGTTGATGACCTAAATGAAGTGGATTTTCATTCAGAAGGAGAATCTCTCTCCTAATAGACCCTCACTCATATTATCACTTTATGATCTATTGAAATATGATTTATGAGTATTTGACATTGTTGATCTACAACATAAATTTGAGCCTCATTCACGAAGGAAGGCTCATAGATGTGACCATGTTTGAGAGACACATAATTGAATTTTTGTACAGTGAATTCGGTTTATAATTCAAATCCATGGATCTATGATTTGTCTTTTCATTGTAAACTAATTTCTGGAATTATTGGTATTTCAGATGGTCACTTGGAAGATGTCATATATGCAGGTGTATTGCAGATGTAAGTAAGATCTATTTATTGGGAAAGTTCGTATGTTTGAACCGAAATTGTGTGTGCAGGTGACGGAGACATTCACATGGATATTTCATTATGTTTGAGGATTGTGCATCATGTTTTGGTCGATTGATTTTGATAAAATGTGTGTGGGACTCTTGGAATAATGTCTAATGATTGAGATATGTCTACATCTTACCATGATTGCACATTTGGATTTGACATGATTTCATCTGGTGATATTTTATTTTCCCAGATGGCTATGTTATGTGAACATAGTGACGTTCAGTGTTGTATGTGAGTATACATACGTATGGTTCTGTATTGGCATTTTTGTTCCTAGCACATTGGTTGTTGTGACTTAGTATGAACATTCGTGACTTAACTGTGATGTGAATGCACATACATATGATGATGAAAATGACTTGTAATAACATTTTAAATGAAAAACATGTAATGGCATGATTGACCTATTGACTTGACAGTGTATGTAGTCAAGACTTGATATGTGTGCTACCTAACTCTGGCTAAAAGAATTGATGACTTTGATAATAGTTTTACTGACTTATAAGCTTGGATGAGTTGATTGTGTTAACACAACATTGATTTGTGTATGGCTGGTTATGTTGGCCTAGTAAGGCTTTATGTTTGTAGAGAGTGTTGCGTGATGAAAACTCCTTGATTCATATTTTTCTATATTTGACCAATATCTGGTGAAGTTAGGATAATGAGTTCCAAGGTATGGCCTTGATGTTAATTGTGTCTTTGATTATGCATCCTTGATAAGTGATAATCCTATGAAAATATAAGTAACAGGGAGATATTTTTTTAATATCTTATTGATGTTTCATGGCATGCTGAAATGATTTTGGAATTTGAGAAATAAATTCCGTAGTACAAGATTGTTTTCTTTGTGTAATGTAAATCCTTGGATACTTTGATTTAAAGTTCAAATGTTGATTGAATGTGATATGGCATATGTTAGTCATTTGAATCATTGATGTTTAATTTTTAACATTCATCTATATATGATGTGTATAGAACATGATTGAATTCATGATTGAGTTGCTTCATTCAGGATTTCCACCAAACATCTTTTATTTGGATGAGATATTTCTCCCATGATATGTAGTTGCATGAATGAACTAATGATGTTTTGTATTAGTATTGATAAACACATTTGGATGCTACCTTAGTATAATATTTTCCATGATATCGTGGACGAGATATCCATAACACGACTAGGGTCAGAGACAATGTTGCTAGCAAGGCTAGTTGTGAGGCATGATGTAGAAGCTCCTTAGAGAGTTGATCGAGTATGATTTGGATAAGACGTGGATACACTATGATGATAGAGAATCCCAAATACGTATATTTGGGATCGTGTTATCTTCATTTATTGAGACAATTCAGTTGTTCGATACAATTTGAGGCTTGTGATTGATACCTTTGTGAGAGGGAGGATGATTATAGTATCCATGCGTATTTGACACCTCCATGAAAGGGAGGATGGTTATGGTATCTTGCTATGATTGGTATCTTGTTGTGATTTATATGTTTATGTATGTTCTAACATAATGTTTTATTTGATTTCATGTAGGAACAGGAATCAGCAGATACTAGATGAGAGCAGTGTTGATCGAGAACATTGATTGCTCTTCCTACTCCGCTTGAGCTCTCAGGGTGAGGAATTTAGGTGAAGGACTCCTGGGGTTGAAGGAACACTAGACAATAGGTTGTATTACCTATCTATCACTCTTGGTTATGTGTGTGATCCTTGTCCATTTTTACAAGTCATGTATCTCCTCCAAAGTTGGGTCATTGCAGATTATACCCCAGTTGGCATCATACCCACAAGATGGGTCGTCTTGTCAGGAGTACCTCTCCTCGTTTAGACAACGAGTTGAGAGTGTAATTGGGGTGTATAACCCAAGTGGATTATGATGAAGGTGTTATACCACATGACTTTTCATGGTCATCGATGGGAAGATACGTAGGTAATAGGATGGGTTGTGATGAACCTATGTGATTCTGAGTTGAGAGTGAGCTCCCCAATGTGAAATCACCCTATGTGATTCTGGGTTGAGAGTGAGCTCCATGATGTGACACCAGGATTTTGATGATCTCCCATACATGGATGGGTATCCTATTTGATAGATATGGGGTTGTAGAGGTATAGATCCCCTATGATATTCTGGGTCGAGATGCACTCCTCGATGCAGATACTGTTGAGTTGTACTCCCTGTTGATATGCTCTCCGATGATGACATTTTCAGGTAGTAGCCTGATGAAAAATTTCTAGGTAGCAGCCTGCTTGTAAAATTTCCAGGTAATAACCCGATGGCAGAGATTGCATGATCACAACCTAATGGATGAATAGAGGGTGGTATCCCAAGCTCCCCTCCGGTGAGAAATTCTTTTTCTAGATCCGAGAATGTTCAACATACAAGCAGTAACAATCAAGAGAAAATCATAAATAAGCATGATGAGTACATGATTTTCAGTGACGACATGTGATGATGCATGAAGATCATAATGGAATGTTGAGCCGTGATGACACCATGATGCAGAGAACTACAAAGAAGAGATAGCAAAGTGGAATTCTTCCTAGCTGAGAGGGATTGTAAATTTTTGAAACTAGGGTCAAATTCAACATTAGACAGCTCATATGGTTAAGATAATAGTTTATTTACATTCTTCTTTTCTATAGGATCAAAATAGATCTATAGGTCGCCCCAATCGGTTAAGTAGAAGTTAAGTTATGAATTAATTTAATATTTTATGGGTTAGCCTAACTGCATGTTAATTCGGTCAAAACGCCAAGTGGTCACTCACAAAGTTATAAATAGAGGCGACCTCAAGCTCATTTTCACACTTGCTCAAGCGATCTATGATTTGCATCCATCAGTTTATTTCAGATCTGGATCTATTGGGCCAAATCCATGGGAAGGAAAGGCCTAGGTAGTGGCCTGGGTCAGCAGAGCTGCAGGAAGGGTGTGTTGTGCCCACGGCCAAGGTTCTAAATCCACTGGCAGGACGAATTTAGGGTGTGGCCAGGGTTCTAAGTTATTCTGACCCTCAGCTACAAGCATAGAACGCTATGGTAGTGGCTCAGATTCCTTCAGTCATGGGCTTAGAGAATTAAGGTCATGGCTAAGAGATTTTTTGATAAAAATAGATTTTGGTTCATCTTCAGTTGATTTTGCAGTGCCTTCAAAGATCAGTCGTTCAGTCACAATTGCATCAAAGCAATCGATAACAGTCTCATGGATTTAGATCTAGGACATTTGAGATGAGATCACTTGGTGATATATTAGATCCAAGTTTTAGTATTATAGATCTATTGGTTTGCAGATCAGATATGTTTGTTTTAGTCGCAGAAGTATCTTTAGTCTTCAGTCAATATCAATCGCGTTCATCAATTTGCTACAGTCAGTGTGAGTGGATTTGAGTTCTCAGATTCAGTTTCCTTCAAGAAGAAGTATGGGTATGGTTTTAGTGCTTGTATGTTATTTTTTTATGCATCGTAAAGATATGTAATCATGGATCATTGTACTCTTGTTGTTGAACCATTCAATGAATATCTCAGAAGAATAATTTCCAATTGTTTTCCTAGTAGTGGTATTTTCCCTGGTCTCAAATCAATCTTAATGTCTTTATGTGTTCATGCTTCTCTTCCTTTGATATTTTATTTTATGATGCTTTGATGATGATGATGGTGGTGTTGTTGTTCTTTCTACATAGTTATATATTCTGAAGCTTAATAATCAAGATTTGTACAATGGAATACTTATTTGGGGTGAATGCAACATTTTAATGGTGAAATGTAACTATCAAAGTAAAGAACAATGCTACCTTATGAAAAATTAACACTTCTCACAAAAGCCACCTTACAAACATCTTCAAAAATATTTGATTATTGATAAAATCACCTTCAACAATTTCTCATTACTGAACACACCTAATTGATTAAATCACCAACCATACATACCTACAACATCAATCACTAATCCATTCTTTTCCTTCTCAAACACCTTTGAGACACTAATGTTTCTCTCTGATTTACCTTTGATGCATACCCAGACTATTACACATCATGTTGCACCAACAACTCTCATCCACACACTCCTCTATGCAACCTCACAACTTGTTTCTCAAATTCTACTTTTAAAGAATTATGGGAAGATATTTTTGGATTGAAATTTTTGTTAACTTGCTCTTAAAATATTTGCATGAATCTTCAATTTTTTCCTTTGTCCTATTCATTCCAATCATCTGATTGTGTTCACCAAGTAATCAACCTTCAATAAAAATTTTCCTGCAAGTTAAATTGTGTTGAAATTAGAAACAAGAAGAGGCTTCTAATTTAATTTTCCCTTAATTAAATTAGAAGGAAATTGAAATTCCACACCACATGATAGTTTGTACGAGTTAAATGAGTTATGAAGACTCAGTTAGCTCAGTAAATTCGAGTTGAGGGTCAAATTGGAGGCATGTAGATTTATCTCTATGTTTTAGGGGGTCGGGTTACTATTTATTTTGAGTTGTAATTATTTAACTTAATTTTTTGATTTAAAATTAGTTTAACGAGTTCTAACTGGTGGAGGAGCTAGTGAGAGGTCCGGTGAATTAAATTTGATTTAATTCACATCCAGTGATCAATCAGATAGCTGAATATTCGCTATAAATAGTTGTTTCATGTCATTTTTTAGGAAGACCAAGTTGAGATTGGAGTTAAAGGGAAGGGAAGTATACTATCAATTGTATAATTATAAATTTGTACAGGTTATGCATGATGTTAGAAGGATTCCTTAGATGTATTGTGCAATAAATTTTTGGGAATTTCCTAATTAATAGGGACTCAATTTCCCTAGGGATTGTGAAATCAAGGTTGATCATCCAGAGGCAAGAAACTGGTAAAGTATTGGACCAAACTTGCTTAGATCATAGTGAGATAGTCATAGGTAGTGCAGAGCTCTCAAGCCTGAGAGAAGCATTATATTGTTTCATGTTCTTGACTTAATGAAATATATAGATAGTGGGGTTTTTAGTTGAGGCTTTCCCCAGATAAATCTTTTTGTTGTGTGATTGAAATTATTTCTCTTTCTTGTTCATGTGATTGTGCGATCTAATTGGTTTCTACAATTTGTAGAATATATTCAAGTATTTTGTTTTATCATATTACAAGATCAGCTGAATCTATGTGGATTTTCTATATGGTATTAGAGTAAGATCACTATAGAAGAGAATATTATGAATATTTTTGAATAGGTGAATCAAATTTTCAAATTTATTCTTCAGGACCAGCAGCAGAATCATGATGTCTTTATGTAGATTGAGACTCAAATATGCCCTTGAGCGTAGTTCAAATTACGTAGCTTGGAAGGACAGGATGGAGGTAGTGTTGGAATACAATGGGCTGAAGGAGATCATAGACAGTGATATTCCCACGCCCGCAGCAACAGATGCTCAAAATATTGATGCACGGAAGAATAAAGTAGAAAAGGTGAGAAGGATTATGTTAGAAGGAGATCTAGATCATGTTATCTCGAACCAACATGGAAAGAAACTACATATGCTATGTGGAAGGCCTTAAAAAATTAGTTTCAAAGCAACAGCTACCAAAGGAAGCTGGAACTGAACGACAAGCTCAAAAAAATCAAGATGGAGAAGGGTGACACAATACCATATACTTGACTAAATTCACTCAATGTCGAGATGAAATTGGAAGTGTGGGTATGACAGTTGCCAAGGATGATTTGGTGAGCCTATAAATTCTAGGCATTCCCAAGAGCTGGCACAACTACCAAGATTCAGTGAATGAGTGGGAGAAGCTACCAAAGTGGGAGCAATTATGGTCCGACTTGGTACAAGAACATATTCGGCAGAATACCAGAGATGGATCCTCGTCAAAGACATATGATGGGGAGAATTATGCCTTGGATAGAAATGTGAAGAAATGGAAAGGGAAGGCATCCCATTCCAAATAATATTCTAGTCAGGTAGGCAAGAAGAAGGACTTCTCGAAGATAAAATATTTTCATTGTCATGAGCTTGGACACTATGCTACAAGTGTTCACACAAGAAGGCTGGAAAGAATCCCTCAGGAGGAGCGGCAGGTGAAGCACTTGATTCACAATTCTATTTGGATTTCACTCTCATCGCATGCATGGTGTATTCAATGATGGGTTCTATGTGGTACCTGGATAGTGGAGCTTCATTCAATATGACTGTAAACAAATAATTCTTCAGCAACTTGGAGGAGAAGGATCTCCAAATGCACATCGAGATGGGAAAGGACAGGAGGTATAGCACAATAGGCATAGATACATTTACCTTTTAGAGGGAGTCTGGTACTCCCCTAACATTAAAATATGACATGTATGTTACTGGTTTAAAGAAGAAGTTAGTTTATGTTTCTATGTTGGAATTTTGTGGCTATGATGTGGTATTTGGAAAAGGAAAGGTGTTCCTTCGTCATAAAGCCATGGGTCAGGTGAAGAAGATTAGGGTTCGGCTAAAGAACCTCTACAAATTGGTAAAGAATAATAAATAAAAAAGAAAAGTAATATTAGGGAAAAACTTTGGCGGAAAAGGATTTTAAAGCCTCAATGTATTGTATTTCTCTCACACACAAATAATGACAATCATACAATATAAATACATCGAGAATATGTCTCAATAGAGTGTGTTTATCTTAGACACAATCACTTTGGTTGAGTGAATATCTCAACTACACATAGTGCGTCTATCTTGGAGACTGTCACTTTGGTTGAGTGAATATCTCAACCACACACTAATCTAGGAGCCTAACTAGTTGGATAAAATATCTCAACCAACTATACCTAAAAAAACTCCCAAGTTTGAGGAACAGTCACATTCTAGAATATATATAAGTAGTAATTAATCCAAGATTTACAATTTTAATTATTTTGAATACTTTGGACTTATTGGTTGTTTTTATGTGAGAGTGAGGCTAACATTCCCTCCCTCAATCATAATTCCAAAGTAAGAACCTGGTACCATGTCCAAGTCTTCATGTTGAAACTGCTGAGTTGATCCTCAATGAAGAAGTGCAGGAAAAACTGCCAAAACTGGATGCCGAAAAAACTCCAATATGAATAGAACAAACCAAGAAACATGAATCTGTTGCAAGTCTAATACATCCCTTAAATTTGCTTGAAAAATCCATAAAATGTCAAGCTGCAATGAAAAAGGGTCCATCTATCCTTTGCTTGGTCTAACTACTATCAAAGTGAATAAAATAATGTTCACAAATTCTCTCAATTAGCATCCCAATCGCTTTTCCACTAAAAAAAATGTGATGACATCCATTGGCATATTTGTTGAAATTCAGATTCCCAATAGCTTGTCCACTAACAAAATTTTGATGATGCCTACAGGCATATTTGTTGAAATTTAGATTCTCGGTTTCTTTTCCACTGACAATTTTTTTATGATGCCTACTGACATATTTTTCGAAGTTGAGATTCACAATCGCTTTCCTACTATAAAATTTGACGATGCCCACTGGCCAATTTATTGATGCCCGCTGGAAAATTTTTTGATTGTTTCAAAACTTTTAGTTTGGCAACCATCTTCAATTCCATTATCATTTCCCCCCTTTTGTCAGCTAAAAGGATATATCATCATCTGTATTTTATTTTTGAACCCCCCCTAAGATGTAGGCCATTTTATCTTTCAAATTCTTTAGGAAACTTTATCTTGACCTCTGTCTTAAGTAGATTGTAGGACTTATGCAGTTTCTTCATTTCTAGATTCCACCTCCAAGGGTTTATCCATCCATAATTAACTACCACTTTAGTTTTCTTCTGCATTCGACATTTCTCTGATAGATTATTTATCTTTACACGATGAAGACAAGGGTGGAGGTTGAAACATTTACTCTCCATATGACCATATCTCTTACAATGGTCACACTTAACAAGATTCTGGATATTTTCTAGAAAACCTGCACTTAAAAACTGAATTGGTTTTGGGAAATCTGGAACATAAAAAGTGTTTTCTTTTTTATATCCCAAGCCATGTCAATATTTGTTGAAAGAAATTTATTCCCAAGGTTTCTTGTTGTTCTTCACACATGTTTTTGTTTCTGAGTAAATCATCTGTATCACACTAAGCATCAATCATCTCTATTAAAAATTCATTTGAATCACATGTTGCATCAAACTTTTCAATTTGATCTTTAGTACTACTAGTTGCATCATTTAGTAGCACAACTTGTTGGATGATACCATATATGTCACAACTTACATCAACCTGGTGGATTAGATCATTTGTGTCAAAAATTTCATCAACATGTTGAATGAGTTCATCAATGTCACAACTTGCATTTGTTGTTTGGATGAGGCCTTCTGTGTCACACACTGCATCTATCTTTTTTGTACATCGTGCATCAAGTAGAGCTTATTTTTCACTCAATTTTATCTCGAGTGGATTAATGAGTTGTTATTTAATATCTCGTTCATTTTGAAGATCATTTTTTTCTTCTAATGTGATAATCATTTGATTAATTATGTCTTTATTTTGTTTTAACTTCCACTCAAGAAATTTTATTTTGTTGTGCAATTCTTGATTACACTCTTTCAATTCTTTAATTTCTAGCTCTACACTTTGAAGATGTTTTCCTCCTTTACCCATTTGGTCTTTAACACGCTCGCTTCTACTTGTTCGCTTGATTATCATGCACTCTTGCTTTCACGCTCGCTTGATTTTTGCTTCAATAGGATGAGGGTGTCAGATACTACCGAAAACGCACCCAATTTAATGAGTTTTATAATGTAATGAGTAGATGACTTCTTGTTTTATTTTAAAAAAAAAACTCAACCCCTTATAAATTAATGACTAGTTTAGGGTGTCAGGCTCCACCGATCATGCACCCAATTACAATCAATGACTCTAGCTTGACCTTGACTTTGACTTGAAAATTTTACATTTATGGACTTTGATGACATTATGGATTGAATGTATACAATCCATACTAAGATTTTACAAACTTTGAAAATATTGGGATGACTTAAAAACAAATAATATACCTTTGAATTAATTCCCACACAATCATATTATTTTCCACCACAATGTATTTTTCTGTCATCTTTCGAAATGCTCAATGACTTTAATGTTTCCTTTGACATTTTTAAAATCCTAATGTGAAATTTTTTTTTTACTTCACTCATTAACCCACTAACTTTGAATTTGAACTTAGTGTAAATATCTTCACAAAAGCTAAATCTGCAAATGGAAACTTAATAACCTCAATCTCCCAGAGCGCTGCCAAAGCATAACATAATCGAAAACCTGAGAGAGAAACAATGGCACCATCAAAGAGATGAACCCCAAATGTCTCCTTAGATAAATAAGCAAGGCCGCAACATTAATCCTTGGGCTCTAATTCCTCGATCCGAAGGAAGAATAGGAAATAGGGGTCGTGATACACAATATAAGAGAGAGGGATATTTCCATATGGAATGGTCCTCCTTCACTTACTAACCGTTCAACTTGATCAATGTCATTGATCTCCGATGGTGGTTACACAATACATAACTTATATCCAAAAATATCATGAAGAAGGAAGATAAATAGAGTGATTATACTCATGAACATCATAAGGGAATACTCATCGCTAGCATACTCATAGTTGGCATTTTAAATTGGACTTATGGACAATAGCAACCAAACGGCTCATCTATGTTACCTTGTTCTGCATAGTGTTGTTTTTTATTAGCAATGAAAATGGAGATATGTGCATACCATAACGTTGGAAATTGTAGATGCATGGGATCTCATGGACACCATATTATATCACTCAAACCCTTCTTGCAACTGCACCACAACAATAATAGTAGTTGATTTGAAAGTAAAATACAATCGCAAAATCGGATTCAGCAATTGAAATGAAGCTATCAATAGCTCCAGTAAACATTTACCACAAAACATCTCTTTTACGTAGGTTCCAACTGTAAATTCGTCTCCTTCTGTACTTGGCACTGACATGCCTACATTATCCATTCGCCCTCAAGGTCTTAACCTAATGGCAGTATTTTTGGAAAAACAAGATGGGACTCTACAACAAAAAAACATAAATGCATGTACAATCTCATCAACACTCAATGTCACAATTACAGCAGCAACAACAACAAAATCATATTGTCATTCCACAAAACTTTTTGTCATTTAAAGTCGATTCATTGCCTTGACAGCGTTAAAATTTAAATTCTTCGACGCATCAAATATTCAGCATGCCATTTCCCAAAATTCTCCTGAGAAATAAGTCATGGCCCTTGTAACTAAGGTTTTCCACCATCTTTTACCAGAATAAAAACCCTAATGACTAGCTCCGTCTCCAAAATGGTGCCAATTTCAACCCAAATTTCATCGAGAAAACATCAAATCTCTCGTTTTTTCTTGGTGTTGCAATGTAAAATACTTATATGCCACTATATATTTGATCTTTGTATTTCTAGGTCAACACGGTCCCTGCAACACTTCCTACAACACATTCCTGTTAACATTTATATAAAAAAGGATTTATAGTAAAAACAAATGGTTGCAACGGGATGATTCAAATTTTACTCAAGCTTTTCCAAAACATACAACAACAACTCTTGGATCGAACTCGCCACAATACCAAGTTTCATACTTTGTTTTTCCTATACTTGTCCATCCATCGACACCTTTTTTTTTACATAGCCTCTCTTCACAATTTGAACCTCGCTCCTCTTCCTACTGTGGTCTAGACTGTATCTTCCTTCATAGTTGTGGAGATGTAAGAGTCGTTGCTTGAACATACCACAATTTTTTCTCTTGCTTTTTCCAGATCCAAAGATCTAGTGGCACAATTACTTGTATCATCAGCGGTGTTGTTCTTTTCCTCGATATCCCTTGCATTGACAATAGGAAATATCTTCGAACGAGTAAGGTTATAAAAATTTATGGCTCCTCCCTTGAATATTTTCCCATTACCTAAAATTATGTCTCATTGAAAATATTTTTCTATCGTGGTTGCAACGACCATCATAATCCAAGAAGCATATTTAACCATTGTGCTCAAGTCAGGACTTTCATTGTCCGCCGAGCATACAACAACTATTACTTTCTGGGCCACATGAAATTATCCTATCGTTATTGGGTTGGAAAGGATATATACTACGGAGACTGAAGACACTCCAAGTGAGATTATTATCACATCTACTTCATGGTTCATAGCATCATCCAGTGCAGCTAAAATTTCAGATCCCAGACAAACTTGTTTAGAGCAGAATTTATAGACTATGATTATGGTGGTGGGAGATCCTCCTAGAACAACACTAAATTATTTTTTCTTTCTTATGACAGCTCTCCATCAATTAGCATGAGCTTTGAATGTCAACAACGTGGCCCCTTTTGATTCCATTGCCATGATTAAAGAATATTTAATAGATTTCCATGGAATACTACCATGGCTTTACTCAGCCCCCAAAAAACACTAACTGGCTCATACCAAATAAAAAATAATTAAATAAAAAAGAAAAATAATATCAGACACAAACTTTGGAGGAAAAGGCTTTTGAAGCCTCAATGTATTGTATTTCTCTCGCACACAAGTAATTATAATCATACAATATAAATACATCGAGAATATGTCTCAAGATATTCCATCTATCTTGGACACAATCACTTTGGTTGAGTGAATATCTCAACCACACAGTAATCTAGGAGCCTAACTAGTTGGAGAGAATATCTCAACCAATGAGACCTAAACAAACTCCCAAGTTTGAGGAATAGTCACATTGTAGAATAGAAAAGTAGGAATTAATCCAAGATTTACAATTTTAATTATTTTGAATATCTTTTACTTATTGATTATTTTTTAGTGAGAGTGAGGCTAAAAATTGGATGTAGAATACTATGTTTCCTTGAGCACAAAAGCAGAGAAGGTGAAAAGCTAAGACATCAGTGAGTTATGGCATAGAATATTGTGCCATCTACACCATGGCGCTTTGAATATCATTCAACAGATTTCTACAGGAATTCCCAAGGGTGCACTTGACCAGCGAGATACATGCAAAGGGTGTACATTGGCGAAGTACGCCAAAGACACCTTTCATGACAAGGAAATCCAAGCAAAGGTGATCCTTGAAAGAGTTCAGTCAAATGTGTGTGGACCGTTCTCTATAGACTCCGCAAAAAAAAAAACAGGTATTATGTGATTTTTGTAGATGATTTTTTATGAAATTGTTGGATATTCTTCATGCAGAAGAAATATCAGACGTTCTCAAAGTTTTGTGAGTTAAAATCACTTGTCGAGAAAGATACACGGAAGAATTTTAAGGCTCTTAGGAGCGAAAATGGTGTAGAATATGTCTCGAATGAATTCAATAAATTTTGTGCTTCAGAAGGAATTCGATGGGAATTTATAACACCTCATAACCCATAGAAGAATGGGGTTGCAGAAAGGAAGAAAAAAACTATTGTGGGAGCAGCACGAGCAATGTTGCATGATCAGGGCCTATCATTGCATCTTTCAAAGGAAGCATGCCACACAGCAGTATTTGTGAATAATAGAAGTCCTCATCGGATTCTTGGGATGAGTACACGAGAGGAAGATTATTTAGGTAATAAACCAGATCTGGAGTATTTTAAAATTTTTGGTTCATCGGTTTATTGCAATGTAACCAAATATGCTAGGAAGATGCTAGAACCAACAACTAAGTTGGGAATATTTGTGGGGTACATCAATACACCTCACAACTATCGGGTGTACTTGCTAGCACACAGGATGACAATGGTCAAAAGAGATGTGAAATTTGATGAATAGAAGGCCATGTGCATTTCCCTTTAGAGGGAGCTTCATTTGCATGCAGTTTATGAGCTCTTAGCTCCAAAAGAAGAACCTCAAGAAGTGGAGCAACCAAAAGCAGAGAAAAAAAGAGTTGAAGCAACCACTCATGAAGAGACATCCCGAGATGGAAGGAAGCGCACCAGAGAGGCTGACAAGCTAGTGCTTGATTCTAGATATAATGTGGGAGCACCCACATCACAACACATATAGAGAAGCTTCCCAGAGAGGTACACTAGCTACATGCATTTTATGAGCGAGACTGTAGATATAGATCCATCCTCTTTCGAGGAAGTAGTGCAAGAACCAGCTTGGGTTGATGCCATGGTTGAGGAGTATGACTCCATTATCAAAAACAGTGCATGGGAAGTTGTCCCACGACCGTAGGGGAAGTCAGTTGTAGGATCCAGGTGGATATACAAGGTGAATCAGGCAGCAAATGGGAGTGTGGAGAAACACAAGGCTATATTTTTAGCCATAGGGTTCTCTCGGGTGGAGGGGATTGATTACGAGAAGACCCTTTCATTATTCGCGTGGTACTTGTCAATCATATCTATCCTTTCACTTCTAGCGCAGATGGGATGGAAGATACATCAAATGGATGTAAATACAACCTTCCTCAATGGAGTGATTGAGGAAGATGTGTACATCGAGCAGCTGGAATGTTTTGAGACATTCGAAAAAGAGTCGCATGTGTGCATACTTAAGAGAGTGTTGTATGGACTAAAACAAGCACCTCGTGCTTGGTACACCAAGATTGACAGCTACTTCACCGGATTGGGCTTTACTACGAGTGAAGTGGATGCAAAACTTTACCATATTTTGGTAGAAGGTAAGATTTTGATCATCGTACTTTATGTAGATGATTTGATACTGTCAGGTGATGAGAATCTCATCAATTCTTGCAAAGAGGATCTTGTAATAGAATTTGAGATGAAGGATATGGGGCTCTTACATTATTTTGTGGGATTGGAAATTTGGTAAAGAGATGGGGATATATTTGTATCTTAGGGAAAGTATGCCAATGATATTCTGAAGAATTTCCAAATGGAGGGTCACAAAAACATGGAGACTCCTCTAGTAGGGAACTCGAGGAAGGAGGATGCTACTTCAAGCAGAATATTAGATGCTACCATATACAGGAAGCTTGTGGGTTCACTCATGTATTTGGTGAACACATGACCATACATATGATATGTGGTTAGCTAGCTTATTCAAGTTATGGTTAAGCCTATGGCAAGATCTTTTGTAAGGGAGGCAAGAATGTGTTGAGATACCTCATAGGCACTATATATTTTGGGCTATGGTAGGGGCAAACAGAGGGAATGAAGTTTCAAGGCTTCAAAAAATAAAATTGGGTAGGGATTCTATCCGACAGGAAGAGCACATCAGGGGGCATATTCAGCATTGGGTCAACGAAAGTTTCTTGGTACAACAGGAAGCAGAGATCAGTTGCACTTAGTTCAACAAAGTCATAGTACATGACTGCTAGTCAAGAAACATGTGAGGCCATCTAGATGAGGAATATACTTGATGGTTTGTTTGGTCAATAGATGGATCTGATGGTGATTTATTGTGATAACCAGAGTTGCATCAAACTCTCGGTTAATCCAATTTTTCATGATAGGTCCAAGCATATTGATATCCAGTATCACCATCTCAGAGATTGTTTTCAGAGGAGGATTATTTCATTAGAGTACATTCCCACAGAAGAGCAGGATGTAGACATATTGACAAAGGCACTGACAAGAGGAAAATTTAAGTTCCACAGAGGAAGGATCGAGGTAGAAGACAATCCCTTTCTTGTTGAGAGAGAGTGTTGAAATTGGCAACAAGAAGAGGCTTCTAATTTAATTTTCCCTCAATTAAATTAGAAGAAAATTGTAATTCCACATCACGTGACAACTTGTATGAGGTAACTGAGTTAGGAAGACTTAGTTAGCTCAATCAATTTGATTTGGGGGTCAAACTAGAGGCATGTAGAGTTCTCTCTAAGTTTTAGGGGGTCTAGTTATAGTTTATTTTGAGTTGTAATTATTTAACTTAATTATTTGAGTTAAAATCAGTTTAACTAGTTCTAACTGATGGAGGAGCTAGTGAGAGGTCCAGTGAATTAAATATGATCTAATCCACATGTAGTGATCAATCATATAACTGAATATTCGCTAAAAATAGTTGTTGCATGTAAGTTTTGAGGAAAACCCAATTGAGATTAGAGTTAAAGGGAAGTATACTATCAGTTCTATAACTATAAAATTGTAGAGGTCATGCATGAGGTTAGCGGATGCCTTTGATGTATTTCACAATCAATTATTGGGAATTTCCTAATTACTAGGTGCTCAATTTCCCTAGTGATTGCGCAAGCAAGGCTGAGCATACAGAGGCAAGAAATTGGTTAGTATTGGACCAAACTTGCTTGGATTAGAGTGATACAATCAGAGATAGTGTAGAGATCTCTCAAGCACGAGAGAAGCGTTGTATTGTCTCATATTCTTGACTTAATACAATATACAGATAGCAGGGTTTTTAGCTGAGGCTTTCTCGAGATAAATATTTGTGTTGTGCGATTGAAATTATTTATCTTTATTGTTCATGTGATTGTGTGATAGTAATTGGTTTATGAAATCTGTAGAATAGATTCAAGTATTTATTTTTAGCATATTACAAGATCATTTGAATCTATGTGGATTTTCTAAAGACTGAGTTCTTTCACTAATTTTAGGAAATATGGCCTTTTACAAGTTTTATCTAGGATTCTTCTATTTTTTATTCGATGTTTAATTTGGCTTAACTACTGCCAAATTGATAATTCCACCATTTTACCTTTAGCACATATTTCTCAGCCATATACCTATTTTTCTACCATAAGACCAGGTCTTTGCGACCCATTAGAGAATTTTTGAGGTCTAAAATGGGCCTCCTAAGAAAAATGTACAACCAAAATAAAAGTTATAAGAACCTATAGGATTCAATATGATGATGTCAAGCATGGGGGATTATTCACCATTTGTAATATCCCCAATTAGCCACTGCTACTTGGAATATTATAATTGCTCCATTTTTTAGATAAGAAGTAGAGAAGACAATAAAACATATCCCAGTGTGAAAAGGGATTAGATTAGGAGGATAAAATAAAACTAGTTTGGTGTGAAAGAAGGGAAAATAAATGAGCTAGATCCAGTTGACCAAGTCAACAGTGCTGTCACAAGAGGAGGGAAAGCTACTAGGGCAGCGCAGTTTTGAAAGGGGAATCTTCTCAAGGAAGTCACATCACCAATGAGTGGGATCCGGGGTGGGAAAGCTCACCAAGGATAAGAAGGAGGAGATAGCAGCAAAGAAGGCATTAATTATTCATCTTTGTTTTGGTCTTATGATTGATTGCAAGCTTCAGCTATTTAGCCGGAGTTGCAGCATTGTTTAGTGCAAAGAATTCTCATGCGGGAATTCCATCTTTACCTTTGGTCTAGCTGATCGGGAGATCTAAGGAGGAGATCTTGAGCTTACTTTTCATCATTTTTCTTGAGGATATCCATTTTTCATCACATACAGTGCAGTCACCTCCAGTAACTACGTCATTTCTGCAGTAGCAGCAGCAGCTGGATGAAACCCCCTTGTTTTATGCTTTTTTGGGAGGAGGAGGTGTCTATTTCACTCCGGGAAGTCTATTGAGGGAGGCCTTGGGAAAATTTATATATTATTTGTCTATTTCAGATTACATTTAGTATTTTCTAATACATAGTTTCTGGGTACAGCATTATTTTCTGCAGTGCTGCACCTTGTGTTTCTATTTTGCCGGAAACCCTTGCCGGGGTGCTTTGATGTGCTTGTAAAAGAGGTAAAACCTCTCATTTCTGATTCTATGATAAATGAAAGCTCTATATATGTGTTATATTATCTTTTTATGTATATTTCATGATAAAAATAACGTTTTTTCAGTCTCTGACATTTCTATTTTATGAAGTAGTGGGATTGGGGTGCTTTTGAGCATATTTGAGCTGGGGAGATCTGTTTAGTGTAGCTAGAATGATTTATTTCTGATGCCCTTTTATATTTAATCTAAATACTGCATATACAAGAGGATCCAAGTCTTGTTCAACATTTTTGTTGCATTTTTTTCCTTATACAGCGTCCTCATTGAAGAAATTGCAGAAATTCCTGAAAAGGAATATTACAGTGGTATCAGAGCTCTTCTCTTGGCTCATCTTGTGGGGGAGACTTATCTTTAGCATGGAGGAGGAATAAATTTCGAATATCCTACTTCAAACCCTGCAGAACATTGCAAGGGACCTCAAGGAGATGAGACATGAAGGGCATTCTATAGAGTTTTTCCATGAGGCAAGCACCAGCACTGCAAATGGCATGGGGCATTCAGCTGCATCACAACGCTCTACCATGCCTTCATTTCTAACTGGGGGAGATAAGGAGGGAACCCTGGGAGAATATTTTGAATAATATGAACTCCAATCTCAAGGGTTCAAAGAGCACTTGAGCTTTCAGAAGTTTTGTCGGATCAAGGATGGGAGGAGGATTAATCCTCATCAAAAGGAGGAGAACTTGATGCAGTGATCAGCCCTACAGTGTAGTATGGTAGGGTTCTTCTTGCCCACATTTTATAGGACACCTAAGTGCACAGCCAAGGCTTGGGTGGATAAGCTGGACACATACTTCCAGCTTAACAAGGTTTCTGAGATAGAAGCCATCAAGATAGGTGCGCTGCACCAAGAAGGGGAAGCTCAAGAATGGTGGTTTCATGGACTGACCACACTTTGGCATCATCATATCACTTCATACTCATCTTTCACCAAGAAGCTAGTGGAGAGGTTTGATCCAAGAGATCCGGAAGCCCACTTTGCCAAGTTAACCAAGCTCAAGCAGGAGGGAGATATTGAGGATTATATTGCTGAGTATTTGCAGCTTTCAATGATGGTATCCAACCTCACTATGCGTAGGAAGGTATGCATGTTTATGAATTGGATGGCTAAACCATTGCAAGGGTTGGTAAAATCCACTAAACCAACCACACTCCTTGAAGTTGTGGAGAAAGCTAGAGATCTACAACACATCTTGCCCATGGAAAGAACCTTTTTGCAGCAAGAGACTCACTCAATACCAAGGAAGACAATTCATGTATGGGATTTGGAGAATGTGTTGCAGGAAGGACACATCATGTCAAAACCTTCTCCAAGAAGGATTCTAGCGTTGTACAATCCATGGAAGACTTTGCTCCAAGAGGGGGAGCTATTGCAGCGTTAAGAGGAGTCCCAAAGTATCTAACCTTGAGGGTAAGAGGTACTATCATGGGGCAAAGAGTTTCTATGTTGATAGATAGTGGAGCCACTCATAATTTTATTGATGCACAGCTGGTACAAAGGAGAGGCATCCACATGGAGGAGTTTGATGGATTTTCAGTTTTAGTCCCAGGAGCTATGACCCTGCAACGTGCCAAGTATATTCTGGCACTAACCATTACTATGGGGACCTATATATTGACAGGCCACTTCTTTGTGGTAGAAATTCCAGACACCAATGTCATATTGGGATTCTAGTGGTTAATCACTCTTGGGAGAGTTACCACTAACTAGAGAACCTTGGAGATGGAATGGACAGGAGGGAAGGAAGGCCAGCAAAAAAAGATCAAGGGTATAAACACATACCCCCCTTAGGTTGTTTCAACACACATGATGGAGGCAGATCTGCATAGAGGGGATGTTGAATGGGCAGTGGAGCTGCATATATCAGAAGTGAAGGGCAAGGATTCACCAATGCATCCAAATGTTCAGTCTCTCTTGGACCGGTACTCTACAGTATTTGGAGATATCCCACCAGGAGACCTTCGACCGAGGATTTGAACACACCATTGAGCCGGGAACAAGGGATCCAAGCAAGAATCACCACTCCCTTATGGGCATCCCAAGGCTTATAGGGATGATATTGCAGGCTAACCAGAAATGCTAGCTCTAGGGCAATATCCGACCTAGTACTGTACCCCTACTTTTTCATGGTCTTAGTAAAGAAGAAATAAGTATGCCATTGAGGACGTACTGACTATAGGGTCTTTGAACAAGAAGACTCATGACAATAATAGAAAATTTTACAACCAAAGGTCGATGTAAACTCATGACGAGTCGTAAGGGTGTTGGTGTCCCATGTTTTGACAGTTTAAAATCAAAGACAAGGCAACATCGAACTAATCTTTAGAGTCTCGTGATTCAGTCTCTCCGTTCTTAGAGAGGATTCTCGAATGTATGTTTGGTGGTTTATTTTGTGTGTTTAGAGAATGGGGATTTTTTACACTCAGTTATTAAGTGCAAAAGTTTGTTTGTTTGTTTGTTTACTGATACAAGAGAACATGAAAGACCCACTAAAGATATATAGAATGGAGGAACATCTGTTTACTGAAATGGAGTCAAAACATAACATAACATACTTATCAATGGATATGGACATCAAAGGGCAAATTCCAACTTGGCCAATGTGATCCTTTGGTTTTTTGGAATGAGATGGACATCAATGATTTGAAAAGAGTAGTTTAATTTCTCAACAAATGGAATTTGGAAAAAACTAATTTGAACAATAAAGAGCTTTTTGATATAAGTGCCAACCATGAATTCTACAAATCACACCTTTACAAACAATGATTTCAAAAACAAATTCTGAAAATGAAATCTAAGATTCGGGGAACACCCTATTTCCTCAAAGATTTTACCAAATGACTTAGAAAACATAAACGCATTCAATACAACTACCGTCATAGAAGAGGAACACCTCAACACATATATGATTACAACTACAAAGACCTTAAGACAATCGCTTAAGTAAGGACAAAGGGAAAGATCAACAAGACTCCTGACTCACTCAACAAATAGAAAACTACAAAGGGAGACTTCCGCAACACTTTTAAAGTGGCGAAATTTACAAGGTGGTGAACCACAAATCATGCTAAACCAACTATTCAAACTATTAAGGAAATAAACAAGCATGAAGACTAAAGAGAGATATTAAAGACTCTAAACACTTCAACAAGAAAACATGAAATAAGACATCAGCTAATGCTTCCAGAGTCATTTAGCTCTTAAAAATTCAACTTACCGTAGTAAGAAATCATGAATGTGAATTTGAAAATAGGAGAAAACATTAACATTTTAGAATACTTCACCAAACTGCTTTCATGGATCCAATGTTAGAGCCTTCTACGTAACAAGCATGCAACAACATCATCATGGCGTCCAAGACTTCAATTTCTTCTTCAATCCTGCATTATGTATTATTTCGTATAGTTCCAATATTACAACTAGTGATCAACTAACTATTTCTCATCTTCTACAACAAAATATTTATAGAAGAATGAGAGTGTGAGATTTGATAAAAAAATGGTCTCGTGACAATTAATACGATTAATGACTGCCCTTGAGGGGCTTGATGGAATTTGCTGTGTACATCGTGACACTGATTTACATTTATGAATTAAGTCTACTGGGAGTTTTGTTGACCTTTCGAGGCTCCGTTTTATATTAAAGTAACTCTACTGATATTTTTAGCACAATCCCCCGGAAGAATTAACTCTCCGGCTTCTGCTACTTCGAGGCAATATCTTCATTTGATCAATAACTTCGGTCACAAGCTTGTATGCTTGTGGTTGCTGCAATGTGGTAGTTGGGAGGAATCACCTTCTGATGTATGTGAGTGTCTTTTGTCCCCCCGATAAAACACTTATGTTTTTCTTTAACCTCCGTGTTTTAACAATCACGTTGTCTTGTTGATGCAGTGTCGCTGCATACTCGTATGGCATCACGTCGGTAGCATTGATGAGACATGGGTAGAGCCAGTCTTTTCCTCGATAACCTAAAGGTTGAGGATCATCAACACCCTCACTTTCTTTTTCCTTCATATTATGGGAAAAACCTTCAAACCTTCAAAATAAACAAAACATTATGAAATCCTACGTTTTTTGGGAAAGACCCGCCGTAGGCGTGGGGAGGAGCATAGCCATTGGATGGTAGCATCCGACTATGGAGATCTACGTATAATAGTTGAAAGGAGAGCAATGGAAGTAAAATGGGAATGATTCTGGGACCGGTCCATATGGACGTGGATGGTCCGCATCCAATCGGAGATCGCAATCGGGGGCAAAACTTAAATGGTTGATATTGTGTATGTGTCTTCGATGCGATTGAGCGCCCTGCCGTCGAACTTAGGGATCGACCGATGGTGGGGAGTGAACGAGGGTTTCAAAAGGCGGAGGAAGGCTAATGATCGTAGAAAATTAGGGCCATTAGATGGAGATCAAACGGACGGTCCGATGCACCGCAGTCATTCAATGTTGTGGAAGAAATTGTGGTTACACCGAAACTTGTGATGCGTAATGTAGGTTATTGGATTGCCACAATCAACACTTTACCCGTTTTAAATAATCCCATGAAACTTTATGATATACAAAACCCAAAAATTTTAATAAAACAAAGGTTTTGCATGGTATACATATTACGTATTAGGTGTCTGCCCTGGCCTTGGATGTATGAAATGTATGGGCGCTCCCGGCATTACAACAAAGGCAATAATCACAACGTAGCCTGTGTCATTAATATAACCATTGAACTTTTCCGGCGTGGATAAGCACCTTGGGACTTTAACTCGTCCCTAGTACGTGCTATATGGAATGAAAAGGTGGGGGTGGAGTTGTTATTAAAGTGAATCTAACGACGGAATCCTCTTTTGATGCGTCTTTCAATCAACGTGATTGTAGATTTCTCCTATTTACTGCGCTTTCTAGTCTTTTTTATCTAACCATTTTATTTAAAATCGTTGAATGGTGTGTTAGACCAAAACTTTGGATAAGTGGGTTTTATGACTTAACAAAGGAAAAAAATCAATCGGGGCAGTATTATTCATTTATTTGGAGTCACTTATCATGGCCTCTAGTTTTATGAAGCGCAAAAGGACTGGGCTCATCTATACCGTAGCTAATCGTGATCTAGAGGCTTTGCAGTTTCGCAATTGCACTCGCTTGATTACTCGACAAGATATGCTCTATGACATAGCGCCCGTTCCGTATGCGGCACATGGAGAGAAGTGGTTTTAAGACTTAGCTCAAGGGCGCTTAAGCTCTTATGCAAAAATATGTATTTTTCATGAAATTTTCAAGTTTTTTCAATGGATTGGTTTTGTTAAGGCTTAAAAATGAGTTTTAAACTATGTAAAAATGATTTTCATGAATGGAAGAAGGAATCATGAAAATAGAAGGATTTAAGAGAATGAAAGGTAAAAATGAGTATATTGCAGAGGAAAGGAAAGATGGCCTTTAAAAGAGGTGATTAAACAATAGATTCCGTGAGGCATGTAGGAATGGAAAAGCAAGCATATTTAGATAGAGGAGAAGATAAATTGTGTCATTTTTCAAGAGATAACACTTTAGTAATAAAATTTGTTCTCAGTTCGAAGGGTTTTAGCCACCATTTGATATGACAAATTTGTTGTGGCTACAGTGGTCTTACCTCTAGATGCTTGAAGCTGCATCAAGAACTTCAGACTTGTATTCTCCGAGGCCGTCGTATACCATCCATTGGGTTTTCTTGATTAATGATCTTCTTTGTTCTCAAACATGTTAGCAAATTTCATGAAAAACAATGGATTTCATCAACTCGTTTTCTACCTACCCAATTTACCTACTCAACATTTTTTCTTCATTAGAGTGCACTTGACTGCAAACTCTTCTTACAACATTTTTTATTATTTTGAAAGCCAAGAAACTAATTATACCTTATTTCTCCCCCCTCAACCCCATTAAATGAGTTCAGATGTTTACTCTATTCTAACGTCTCTGGGATTAAACTATTCAAACAAACTTATTCTCAAATTCTACAACAGAAATTCAAAAGCATTCAAGTCAAGATTGAACACCCAACTTGATGTCAAGTTCATGGCATAAAACAAGTCGCACATAGACATTATTTTGCACAAAATTCTAAAACAAAAATGGAAGGTTTGAGATCTTTAAGATTTTAAAACATTTCTTCTTTTCACAACTTTGTTTTGACTTTTCGAGTTGTCTTTCTTTTGTTAACTCGTTCATTTTCTTGAGCATGTTGAACTTTAATTTATCCCAAACTATCTACCCATGTCAAGATTAAAAAAAGATTGGGCTAACTAATTCACTATCCTATCAAGAGAAATTGTGCCACTAGTCAAGATTAGGTTATTTGACTAACTAGAAGTGTGTTCATTAGGAGTGGCATTTAAGCTGTACACTTTCAAATTTGTTTCTCTTTTTTGGTATGTCATTCTCTTGTTTTCATCAACGCCCCTCTTTTCTCTTTCTTTTCTTTGTTTTACATTTTGATTTTTTATAAATTTGAATGCAATGGTGGACGAGATATTTACAATGAAAAAATAAAATGTTTAAACTCAAGACTTTGAAGAAGTAATGCTGCAGCATCTTGGCTACTGACAAGACCTAATAAGTCTTCCATTAAATCTCTTTCAGAAATGTACTAGACCCCTCTCGCGATGAATAATATAGTCTCTTCTGTAAGTTCTCAAACTTGCCATGTTTTCCTTCTTCTTCGAATCATTTAAGAACAACATTTTCCAATTTGGAAATTGTTTGCCTTAGTCCTCTTATCAAATAGATTCTTCATATTTTCTTGACTAACTGTGTTCTTCTACATAAACTTCTTCTTTGGTCCTAATGCATTTGGATGGTTTGATTGATTCTCCTCTGCGATATCATTCTATTCAACCTCGCGTTTGAAGGAGCTTTATGATCGCACTCCCAACGGTAGTGGGAAAATTCCGCGCCCGCTTCACAAACTAGCTGATAGGTATTTATTGATTTTTTGTGTTAACTCCATCATGACAAGGCATGAACCAGCTATCATGTACATGATTTCGATTTTGTCTCCAACAGCATTTTTAATGATATTGATTATACCATAAGATTTAGCTAATCCATTTCCTTGGGGGATAGTAATCCAATGGAATGGCCCAAGTTGCCATGGTATTTGTAACGGTCAACCATGTTTAGACGGTGTTAGCAAGATTAACGTTATGATTTTTCAACACCAAATCTAGATAGGATATTACTAAGAAACTGATAATGAGTCATTGGCATTTTCGAGGGTATAGCTTGATCCACTTGCAAAGAAGTCAATGGCCGGCAGAGGACACTTATGTTGAGCTAAGGAGGATAAGGGATTTCCCCAAATTTTGAAGTCCAAATTTCCATTGTTGAAAAGGTGCCCTCAACTCATAGGTAAGAGTTTTCTCTTTCCATCAAAGATTTGATACTTATGGAAAAGACATGACCAACTTCTAAGTGTCTCTGGGAAAGTGTAGGCCAATAGTAACCCGACCTAAGAATTTTGTTTCATAGGCTTCTAGCAGGTGTCCTCCATTCTCCACATGCAACTCATGCATGATTTTCCCCGCATCATCTTTGGCAACATTTAAGCAAAATTCAAAACAAGATTTTCCGTATATCACTCCCATTTGTGATGCAAAAATTCGTGCCTTTGCTTCAAGAATTAGCTTTAGTTTTAGACAACAAGGAGTGTAAATTTAAACATAAAGCACATAAATAATGTCAACATACCAAGGAGAATTTAAATGTTTCTTCAATAAAAGGAGCAAGAATTTTCATTTCTTCCAACACATCTACCATATTCATGTCTAGTGCTTGGAAGTTAGACTCAAACTAAGTTTTGGTTAACTTCGTTCTTTTAAATTCAGTTTGGTGGGCCTAATTTCTAAGTCATATTCAAGAATAGTTGCAACTATTTTCCTTTCGCTATCGCGGTTGTTCGATGATGTCTCACAATGGTGATGTGAACAAAAAAATTATGTGAGACTCAGAAATATAGACCCTAAAGTCCTTTTCAAGCTTTCACTAATGCTAAGGCTTGCTTCTCCATGTGATATTATATTTGAGAGGAGAATCTCTTAAGGCCCTACTAAAGAAAGATATTGGTTGTTCCTACCTCAAATCATTATTTTAAAGTAAAACCTACAGTTTATTGTATGTTTGGACACAAAGAAAAAGATGAAAGTTCTCTTGGTAAAATCTCGACTTAATCAAGACCGGTATTTGGAGTAAGAGTTTGTTTGACCGCCTGTAATGAGGGATTGTTTAGTTGTAAAAAGTCCATTTTACATCGACATTTTTCTTAAGCATGTTTTGTAATGTTTTATCACCAACAAGATTAGGAATAAAGTTCTCAGAAATTAATTTTCCAATGAAAGATTGTACCTGGATATTGGATGAATATCCGCAATATGCCATCTATCCGTATGGTATATTTTGATTCCTTCCGTAATTATACAAGCTTACTCTTCTGAGACCAAAGAGTTTCTTCTTTGGGATTCATGATAAAGCTACCCCTACATTTTCAAAAAAATTCTTAGAGAATCAAATGTAATTGTTATTTTGGAGAAACGGTTATGTCATCAAGGTAAATGATTATGAAATAGCCACATCTTTAGAGAAGGCTATGTCTATATGGCCCTTGGAAAGTGGCCCCTCGTATTCATTAACTTAAAGGCATTTTTGAGATACATAAAGGTGCTCCTACAGGTGGTAAAAACCAATTTTGATTTGATCACTGGGAGAGCACTAACAACCGGTTGTAACCCGAGAACCCATCTAAGAGGGAAACTCTTCTCACCTGGCACCACCGTTGGTACATATGGTCCATCTTGGGTAAGGGGTAGTTGTCTTTTAAAGAGTGCTCTATTTAAATTTCTCAAGTCAATACCGTAGCCCATCGTTTTTTAATAGAAACTGCTTGATACCCACCAAAATCTACTGGTACTATACCTCCAAAGATTAAGTATTTTTTTAAATTTTTGTCTTAACTAAAGGTAAGAGGATTTATTTCTCCTTGTTTGCTTGCTTTTGATTTTCTTCAGGGGAATCTTTAATGATGATGTTGGTATCATAAGATTTTGTGTCTTTGTATTCTCAAGCAAAAAACATCTTTAAACTCTTGAAAAGTTTCATGTATTGCGATTTTACGTGAGTCAGAGAGTGCTCTGGATAGTTTGACCATTTTGGGTTCGTTAGACCGCTTATGTTATGTTTCCTTCCACGTTGGTTTCTATAGATCCATCTTCGATTCTTTGTCACATCGTTGTAAATTTGGGTGTTGCAGTTCTAAAGGTGTGAGTATTCTGAATTTGTTTGGCTTTACATTGTAAAACGTCTTCTTGGTCTACGTTATCATATTCTACTTCAAAAAGGAGTCTTTAGTGATTTACATGCTGAAAATGTTGCTTCAACTCCCTGGGATTTGTCTAATATACAAAATGCTTTTTATGGTTGGTTTCCATATTGGTATAAATGTTTTCCCGATTTCCAAGAAATCATCTATGTATGTACGTATTCAAAAACTGCTAGTGATCCTCGTTATCGCATGGCAGTTCGTGTTTTACCTTCACATTGAGCGCCATTTTATCTCGTATTTGCGCTTGCCGGTATCAAGGCGAGCTATTTGCTAGATGATTCAAAGGTTTGTGATGAAAATGAGTTCATATTTTTCAAGCTATCAGTCATGGCCGTATTCGATATTCCTTGCCTACTTCTAGCTCATTTCTCCTTGATTTGTTTATATAAGTCTGCATCCCCAAGATGGATATATTTGGCTTCTAACCTGCTTGCTATTTAGAGAAGGTTTGCATCAACATATTGTTAGCATGGAAATCCAATTTGTATGAAAAACGGATTCGATTAATCCAAACACCTTGCCCCTGCACTGTTTTGTTACAAGATCAATCAAAGCCATTTTTCCAAAGTATATTTGCTCATTTTCGTGCCTTCTTGTTGTTGATTGTCAATGTTTTGAATTTTATTGAAGGGAAGATTTGATTGTTTTGATGAATCGACCGTTATTGGTTTTGGTTTATCTTGGTTGGGTGATTTCGTTGAGCATAAGATAAAGGAATCTAAACTTGATTGAATAGAATAGTTTGGAGTGTTGGTTTGGCTTGTCTATGTTTCTCACCATGTACTTCATGAGATCTCTCATATAGTCTTCTGCTTTGGTTGAAAATAGGGATGTATGCATAAGACATGTCCTTACTTGAAGGCTCCTCAAGTTTGTCTCCTCAAGATCTTGATAAGACACATACTTAGGGGGAATGTCAGCTGCAACTATGTCCATTAATAGAGTCTAGCAGGGATTTGAGTTAAATTAACACATAAATCTTGACAATTCCAAACATTTGACTGCTTAAAGTCAAAGGAATACACATATTTGTATGGTTTAGTAATCTCTAAGTTTCAAGCTTTCCATTACCACCTTGGGCATTATATTGTGTGAAGTCTCCTGAATATGGCATTGTGTAAAATTCTTCGTGGTATTTTTCGTTAACATAGAAGGTGGGACAACCCTTCTTGGTATTTATTTCACTTCCGTGACCAAACAACAACTCAAAGTTTATCATTCAATAATTTCAAGGTGTCGATATCACTTCCTAAGTCCAAAGTCAAAACTTGCTTTTGTACACTTTGGTTACTAATTAAATTTAGAACATACCTATTCAGAAATCTTCCTGCTTCAGCGAACAATTGACTTGGTGATATTTATCATCATTTTTTCAATTGAATTCTTTCAGCAAGTCGGATTTGTCAACCCTTTGTTTGGCTGTAATGGGATCCGTTTTTTATTAGGACCACTAATGGCAAATAGGTGCTTTTGTTCAACATTTGTCCTGACACTTTTGTCTTTTGCTTAAGTCCGTTTCTTCGCCAAAAATGTGGTTTTATTTGATATATTTTTTGGGTTGGTTTTCTGCTTTTCTTTGATGTTAGTGTTCTTATCCTTTGAATTATCTATGTTTCCTCGCCTCTAAGATCATACTATTTGTGTACCCATGACGGTGATTTTCAAAACCCAATTCATCATCGTAATCTTCATAGGTGGCTTATATTTTGATCATAAGAGAAGAAACCTTGTTCTTCCTTAGTGGAGAAAACATCATCCCCAACGTCTTCGATCCAACTGCCTATGAGATCTTCCACCTTTTCCAACTCCTAGCCTCTATTGATTCACATACTGCTGGAAGGAGGTCTAATATTTGGTTGTATCTTTGCTTATCTTGATTGTTTTGACTTCTATACCCTTGATTTCTATTTCTGTTTTGATTGTTTGAGTAAGTCTCTTCGTAAGTGCCTTCATTTAAATTGATCTTTTCACATCCTCTCCATTACCTTTCACTAGGTTGTCAATTTCAGTCATAGGTCGTAGTTGAGGGTAGTAGGTCATCATTATAAGTTACCCTCTTCTCTAATCTCAACCTATTTCTTTCGACACGTTTTCTTTCTACACTTCAAAGCTCCTCTGCCTCTACAATTAATCTCTCATCCAAAGTCATTTCCACCTGGTGCCTCGGACACCCACAAGGCCATGCCTTGGGAGGTTTCATGTGAGGTGTGGAGAGTTATCAAACGCTATTGAACCTAGTGAGCACTCATGGACACTCTCCCCTTTGTTTCTCTCTGAATGTTTACACTGCTAGTATTTGGAGAGGGTTCCTTTGAGTTCCCATTTGTTGATAAATGTTTGGATGTAAGTGTGAGATCATTTATCATAGAGTAATTTTTCAACCATTTCTTTACATATCCTCCAAACTTTAACAAGATCCTCATCTTCATGTCATTCTATCTCCATGTAATCAAATGCATCTTCCATCCCACCCACATGATGTTGGGTCGTTGTAGACTCTTTCCGTTGAAGTAAGGGATTTAGATTGGTAATCATTTTCTATGGGTGAAGTAGAGGTTGTATAACACCAATGGTAAGCATACCTTATGCTGTCATGGCTGGAACAAGGGTGGATTTACAAGAGGTGATTCACCAGAAGTGACGACAAGAGTAAAAGTACGTAACTTATGTTTTTTGAACAAGCAGCATGGATTGGAGGAAGAAATGCTTAAGCGTAAACCGATTTTGAGCACTATGAAAAGAATAAAGTGATGAATAGATGGGAACTGTGAGAGTGAAGGTGAGGCTTAATAAAGTCACAAAATCACAGTTAAGGTCGCTTTTGTTTAAATAACTTTGAGATTCAGTCTTAAAGATATTCTATTCATGTGATGTAACTGTGCGTGAATCCTAGACAACAAGGTCAGTGACAAAATTTGTTCTTAAGAGGATCCTATTAAAGAAGATTTTTCTAGAGTTAAAGTCCGTCACGTAATTCCCGTGATTGTCAACCATTAAAGGATTTGTCCTGATGGACTCGTTGTTGATCCTATGTGAAGCTCGCATCGTTTTTTCAAAATGGAGAGAGGTTGAGGTTTTGGTGGTTGTTTTTGAAATTTTTATCTCTCGCCCATGTCTTTATCTAGTATGACTAATATCTAAACTTTTCTGGCAATGGTTACCAACTCGAAGAGATCCGGGAACCTGTATGAGTAATAGGCTCACTGGCCATGGAGTCAAAGTGCGGGAAATTTTAGTTTTTATGAAGGTAAGATATTGATTGTCTCACCCACCATGTTTAGCTCAGAAGTCAAATTGAAATGCTTGGGTTTTTTTGAGTTATTCTGGTCTTATAGATATGAGAGTGTTCTAAATCTGACTTAACACTTAGCTAGGTGTAAAAAAACAAACCACTTGGCGGTTTTCAAAGAATCGAACTCTTCGGTTGTTTGATAAGGCTTTATAAGAATCATAAGGGTTACTTAGTTTTTTCACCGATTCAAAAAGGTCCTACTGTGATTACCTGCTCCGGTAGTGCTCGTAGGAGGTTACTTATGTTATACTAGACATTGAGTGTTTTGTTTGAAGATTTTACTCAAAGGTCTCAATTACGATCGCCATTATGTTGGTGTTCTCGGTTTTGATAGTTTGGAAAATCAAAGACAAGGCAACATCAAAATTCAATCTTTAGAGTCCCGTGATCTAGTCCTCTGCTCTCGTGAGAGGATTCTAATGTTTTTTTGCAAAGGTTTATCTTTTGTGCTTAGAGTATGATTTAGACTCGTTATTATGCGCTTGTTTTATTACATTTGGTCGATTTTCAGCAATAACATGAAAGACCTACGAAAGATATATAGAATGGAGGAAAAATCGTTTATTGGGCAATGGAGTCAAAAATAGGTCATACGATACTTATCACCGGATATGGGATATCGTAGGGCAAATCTAACTTGGCCAGGATCCTTTGGTTTTTGGAATGAGATGGACATCAATGATTTGAAAATATATGTTTAATTTCTCAACAAAGGGAATTTGAAAACACAATTTGAACAATAAAGAGCTTTGATAGATAGGCTAACCATGAATTGCCAAACATGAATTTTACAAACAATGATTTCAAACAACTTTTAAAATGAAATCTAAGATTCGGGGAACACCCTATTTCTCAAAGATTTTTTTATTTCAAATGACTTAGAAAACATAAAGATTCACAACGTTAGCCATAGAAGAGGGAACACTAACACATCTATGATTACAACTACAAAGACCTTTTAAGACAATTGTTTAAGTAAGGACAAAGTGAAAGATCGTAAATGACCCTCCTTGACTCAATCGTAAAACAAAACTACAAAGGAGACCTACAACAAATAAAGTGGCAACAGAAAAGCAGAGAACCATAAATCACAAGTTGAACCAACTATTTGAAATATTAAGGAAATAAACAAGCACGTAAGCATTCAAAGAGAGAGAGATTAAAGACTCAAAAATACTTCGCCAGAAGAAAAACAGAATAGTGAAGGATGAACAGTTCACAGTTTCCAGGATTCATTTTTTAAATAAAACTTTCAACCCACCTAGTAAGAAATCGTGGAATAGAATGAAAACAAGAGAAAAACATTAAAAAGTTCGCATTACTTCACCAACTTCCAAGCTCATGATTCAATGATAGAGCCTTCATAGTAACAAGCATGCAACAACATCATCGTATGCCCAAGACTTCAATTTCTTCAACTTCACGACTATGTATTATTTATTCAATATTTCAACCAGGATCAACTGTCCATTTCTCATCTTCTACAATGTATTTATAGAAGAATGAGGAGGTGAGATCCGATAAAATATTCTGTGACAATTAATTTATTAATGACTTTGCCTTTGATACCAGGAGAAGCTTTACAGTGTGTTACCGTATTAATTGATTTACATTTATGAACGAAGCTCGTTGGGAGTTTTTGTTGACCTTGAGGCTCGTTTATATTGTGGTTAACCTCGTCACGATATTTTGTGCATTAAATACCTTGTAGAATTAACTCTCTCGTCGCACGAGGAAAATATCTTCGCTTGATCAATAACTTCACTTTCCGTCATATGATTGTGGTTACAGTACACCGTGGAAGGCCGAGAACTAATTCTGCTTTATGATGGTAGATATTCTTCTTGCCTAATAAACATTTATGTTTTCTTTAACTGTTTAATAACATAGTGTCTTGATGTGCAAATAAGGCTCGATGGCATCAATGCCTATGAAGTATTGATTTGTGACGTGAGTAGAGCCTTTAGTCCTTTCCTTTCGTATAACCGAAAGGCCAGAGTGATCGTCACCTCGGCTTTATTTTCTTCATATTATGGGAAAACTCGAAACTCGCAAAATAAACAAAACATTATGAAATCGCTTTTTTTTTGGGAAAGACTCGCAGGGCGAAGTAGGAGGTAGCCGTTGGATGGTAGCATCCAACGTTGAGACTACAAGATGTAGTTGAAAGGGGAGAGCGTATGGGAAGTAATGTTGAAAATGATTCGGGACCGCTGATCTAGATGGACGGGTCCAAGATCTGGAGGATAGAAATCTGGGAAAACTTAAATGGTTACTGTACAGTAGTTCCGGGCGCATTGAGCGGTATCGCTGATCCAGGATCGACGACGGTAAGAGGAATCAAAGGTTTCAAAAGGTGGAGAAGGGTTAATGACGGAGCAAATAAGGGCTATTAGATGACTAAATCTAAGTCTTGATGCAATTGAGTTACTTAGCTTAAGGGGAAAGAATTTTCAGTCACGTTGTACGCATAATATGTCATTGATCGATATCAACGACGGGATTGGTTTAAAGCAATTAAATGAAATCCCTGCGAGGATATACAAAACTTCCAAAATTTTAATAAAACAAATACCGCAGAGCGCGTATATATACGTGGTTAGCGCGCCAGCTCGCAGCCTTTGATGTATGGAATGGGGTGGCAAGCGTATGCTAGCGCTTGTCATTAAATCGGAGCTCCGGGTTTGGGTTTTCATTCACTACTGAAATTTTCCACGCGGTTAAAGCCTTAACCCACTCGGGTTCGGGCAATGAGTTAGCGGAATGTGAAAGTGTAGGGCGAATTATATCGTTGACTCAATCAAAGACGGAAATTTTGATGCTATCTGGTCATTCATTGTGATTTTCCGCTGCCCATCTAACTATTTTATTTAAAATGCTAGGTTTAAGGTATAGACTAAAACTTGATTTTCAAGTGGGTTTTGCGACTTAACAAAGGAAAAATAATCGTTGTACTTATTCATTTGCTTGAGCGCCGATAATTACGAAGCGAAAGGATCGCCTTATAATAGAGATATCGCATCGGCGCTTTGCGAGTTAAAGATTTGTAAACAGACAATTACGTATGTCGATGACATAACGCTCGAAGTTCTGTATGGGCATTGAGGGGAAGTGGCGAAGATTTGTTCGTTGGGGCTTGCTTCATACATGTATTTCACGAAATTTCAGTTTTTCAATGCTGATATAGTTTGTAAATGAGTTGTAAACTATGTAAAATCGATTATGAAGGTAACTCATGAAATAGAAGGATCTTTATGAGAATGAAAGGGCAAAAATGAGGTTAGTTATGGCGGTGCAAGAGGTCTTGCAGCAAGATTGGGAACAATAGACCTCCCCAGAGCATGAAATGGAAATATAAAGGAGATTTGCATGTGCAGGAGAAGATTCAAAGTCTCATGAGATACACCTTTTTAGCAATAAAATTTGCTCCTCAGTTCAAAGGTTTTGTTCACCATTTGATATGACAAATTTGTTGCGGCTACAGAGGATCTAAATTTACAAGATTTGAGATCGTATCATCAAATCAAGGTGAGAAAGAAGATACACCTCTAACATTCAGATAAAATACTATTTCGGCACTTTGAGTTCTCTCAATGTCTCGAATCGAGACTACGTCTCCAAGAATTTCCATCTACGCACCACATCGTCATTTGGAGGAGTGAGATTATCTTCAGATAGTAATTTGTCTATAATCAAGATTTCAGAGGAGTTATATAAGCAGTTGAATACCTGTATTACTCAAAGGAGCAACACTCCCATAGCAACTCTTCCAAATGTATCTGATTCACAGATGTTTGCCTAGGCACATCATAGAGGCATATGGATATGGGTACAGGAAGATCTAGGTTATCATATTAGTTGCTTCAAGAATGCGCATTTGCACCGTAGGTTTTGGCATACAGTACTTAGTTAATGGATGTTTTTTGAAAGGGTTTCGTTCAGTTGCACTAACAATGCATCTGAAAAGAGAAATAATAAGACACCTTACACAAGAAAGGGTTGATTTCAAGATCGTTAGTAATGAAAATATCCTCGTTTGTTCTTACCGATTTTCTCAACTTTGTTCTAGATGCATCATGCTAGAGCTAGCGAGGGCATTCTAGGCCTTCGAGAGTAGAGTTGCTCCTCATGAGAGGTTGCATCCCATTTATGATAAATAAATGTTGGCAATCATGCATGTACTGTTAAATTCCCCGTCATTGGTGGGAATAGTCTAAGGTGACCATACCTTAGATTCTTCCTTCGCGCAACTCCAGGAGACAACAGTAAGGAGAAAATCAGTTTATGATTCGAAGATAGAGTATGTCAAGGGGAAGAGAAATATAGAAGTCGATGCAGATCTGCGAGGTCTATTAGCGCTGCTTGAGGGCATGGATTGTTGCTCTGAAATTTCACTTTTAGTTGAGGCCTTCAAAGATGAATTTGCATGTGAGATACAAGGGGATATCGGATGAGAGGTTTAAAGTATCGATGAGGTCATCTATATTCATATCGATCTGTTGGCTATACTCAGATAAGGGGAGTCGGTGAATTCAGTCCATGTTTTCTATACATATTAGCGTGAATAAATGCATCGAAAGAAGGTAGCATATGAGTCGTATTTGCCGTGAGAAATATCCACGTTCGTCTAAAGAAGCAGTCACATTGTGAGGAATTGAAGGTTAACATGGACTTCTCCCCATTGATGACTACTTATCTGTACTGTGAATATCTTGATTGTCGGTAACAAAGAAGTCATATTCTGATTCATTGAAGAATCCACGTGATGAGATTTTCAGAGGGAGAGAAGAACGAAATACAATCTTTTATTGTTATTGTATGCTAGCTTTTGAGCGAGGACGGCATGTCCTCGATTTGTTACACCAATTTCGGGAATATTATGGTTCCTACCATTTTTGCAATAAGAGTAGAGCGTAATACATTCCAAATAGGAAAGGATTGGATTAGAGGGACAGCCACTCTGGTGAAATGTTACAAAGACAATGAATTGTGATTCAGCTTGACTGTCACCAATGTCAGTTGTAAGAGGAGAGAGATTAGCTGCTGCCAAGTGTTGAAAGAGGAAACTCTCAAGCGAGTCAACATGGGGTCCTGCGAGAAGCTCACTGGGCGATTAAAGAGGAGGAGACAACAGAAAGGTGATTCATCAAAGATTCACCTGTTTGGTATTTTGATCGATTGTAGTCTAGCTGCTTAACCGAGTTGCAAGATCGCTTAGCGCAAAGGATTCCTCATTTGCACGGCATTCACTAATAATATAATTGATTGAAGAGATCTATGCGGAGGCCCGTCTCACTCTCATCATTTGCCTTGAGGCATCCTATATAATTTGTTGTTCAAAGGATTGGCAAGAGTTTTTAGAATAGTTGTAGGTCGTCATCTTCCATTTTTGCTTGCTGTGATGAGGAGTTACCACTGAGATGACAAGGAGGCATTGGGAAAATAACCGATTTTACCCATTCAGATCACATTTATCAATAATGTTACTGGTAACATTATTAGAGCTGCATTTATTGTTGGTTTTTTCTGAATTTTCATGTAGAATAGAGTTGTGTAGTCTAATCCTTCATTTTCAATTTGTTGTTAATGAAAGATTTGGATATATATTAAATATTTTGTTTTATATTCATAATAAGAAGGTGTTGTTACGTCGCCCATATTTCTATTTTTATAGTAATATATTTTTGTTACATGAAAGTTGTATATTCCTTTGTTGTATAGAATGGCCTGCTTTCTAATGCCATCTATATTTTAAGTTACATACAACATAAGGGAGGATATTAAAACGTTTTTGCATGGCTTTTCATGTTATAAAATCTCATTTGAGATACTGTAGAAATTCTCTAAAAAGGAACATCATACTAAAAGGAATCATTACATCATTTTCATTGAAGGATTGGGTTCATCTGTCATTTGAAATACTTGAATGTAGAATCCCAATGACTTCAAAGGATCTTCTCATTGCCTATAGGATGTCAGTCTGATCATCTTTTGCGCATTAGCTCTGCACAGAACTCATCCGTTCATCGAAGTTGCCACATCCTCTCTGAATCATTTTGGGACGCTTTAAATCCAAGCTTCATCGTATAGTATTGAAATCAATGGATACGTGTTTGATTTCCTAAACCAATCGGTGTTGAGTGTCTCCGCTGGTAATATAGGCTCAAAGGGCCTTGCTGTCGTGGTCTGTCTCCAATCTTCTATTTCCATTCAATAACTTGGGTGTTCTATTCAAGGCCTCCTTGTTACTCCCACTCTGTCCATTCCTTGAGGATGATAGTACGAATTTCCTGTTTGATGCAATACGTTTCATGATGATTAATCAAATTTGCCTTTGGATTTGTATTAGTCATCAAGAATGACTAAAATACAAGACATAAATTATCATCCAGGAAATCTTATTTCAATGAAAATACATTGTCTTCATGACGACAGACAAACTGTAGCAAATCCAAATGTGAAGAAGTTGCCGAATTGTACGGAATCACTTCATGCATAAATAAACAATCTACAGGAATAATCATGTCTATACCTAGAATGACATTGTCACTTCACTCTTAGCTTAGTAATTTAATCAAATATACACAACATATATGGCTATTGAAATCTGAAAAAATGATCTACTTAGAAATAATACAATGTGACTCAATCATTAAGATAAAACAAATAATATATATATATATATATATATATATATATATATATATATATATATATATATACATATATATATATATATATATATATATATATTAACTACCTATCCTTCAAAGGGAGGGCTCCTTCTCCAAAAGTGCGCAGAAGAAAGAATTTAATCCAACTAAACCAGATAATGCATGTAACAACAACAACAAGATAAATTGTATTAATGCGACAAGTGGCAAAAGCCGAGTACTACGGATTCAAGGTCAAGAATTATATACGATTATCAGAAAAAATGAGTGGGCCGCGAGAATCTCATGATCTCATGCTAATCAAAGGAATACATTAGTATTACAACCACTTTACAAAAAATTCAATCGAAGAATATACATTACAATCAAAACCATCTAAAGGTCGCTATCCTGAAAAATACAATACGCAATTATTCCCTACAACGTGAAAATCATATTGCTACGCACAACAATAGAGGAAAGGTCGCATTAGTTGATGATATCCAATCACGCATACGTGAATGTTCTTCATCTTAACATTTGCAATGATCAAGCCAATGGCAAAAAGAGATCACTCTTAACAACACACCTACTGCATGTACCATGTTTGTGATCTTGTGAGCAAAATAACATTTGAAGGACAAAGACCAAATGTGTCTTCAGTCATTATCCGCTAGTCATAAAGATAAGATATCATAATAATTGATGAAATTCGTTAAAGATAACGAAAATAAAGGAATAACACGTTTGGGGATAGAAAGGCAGGAAAGTGCAGTAAATATAGTCTCAATGGTTGTGTCACAGTTGCAAAATAGAGAAACAAAATGTAGAAAATAAGTACAAATCAAATCTTCATCATTCAAGCCTGATTTAGCATCAACTCCCCAGCTCCAAAACTTTAAAGGAGACAACAACCACTTCATCACATTACCTAACTTCCCTTGTCTCATCCCAATTTCAATTAACTATTTACTGCCACCATATATCCATCTCCCTATACTGTATCAATTGGCCCAATGAATCCATACCATTCTCAAATGCCCCGTGCCGTCTGAGGTTTCCAAGGAATTCATCCGGTAGGTCAAATTTCCATCCTCTTTGGCGAGCCATCACACATTTCTACATCCGACAGGATGACCATATGGCCATCACAAGCTGAGACATATACCCAGACCCACATTCGTGTGCACCGATATGGAATCCAACTGAAGATACTTCCAATCCAAAAGAAAGGAACCTTCATCACATCTACAAATCTCTGGGTCCACAATGCCCATGCTCAATCCTCACACGCGGCATTGAACATTTGCAGGAGATTAAGAGACAAACGATTCATCAGCATAAGATATCATCATCTCACGAATAGATCAAGGAAGCATTAGGCCATTTCAGAGGATATCTCCAAAACAGAAAGAGTTAAAACACTAGATGCAGCCATTGATAATATCTAAGAGGAAGCTCATAACTGCAAATCTGGAAGCCCCTACAACCAACTCCAGGTTCACCCTCTCAAAATCGGAAGCGCTAACATTAACATAGATACAAGAATTTCACGATCATACTGATTCATGGGTGATCAAATCAGTAGAGGGATGTAGACACGAGGGAAGGAGAAAGGAATTGTGATCCTATTTGTGCCGAGGAGGAGCGTTACCTGTCAAGGATTACCTCTTACTGATAATATTGCTATTCCCAACGAGACCTAGACATATCTCCACCGAATACTGTCGCTGTAGAAGTTCTAGAGATCAAAGCTCTCCTCACTCTGGGAGGAAACACTTCCCGCGAAGGGTTTAAACATGGCCTTCTCCAAATCAAAAGAGCATCGACAATTCGTGACTTCAGAATGCGTAACCCTCCGGCCATAAGCACAAGCAGATAACTAGAAAGCGCTGGTTACAAATCTGTGGCCTGGAGCTGGGCTTCGTATTACAAGTAGCTTCTAGTCTTTAAAGGATATCTCGAAAATTTCAAGGCGGATAATACGCTATCATTACAGTAGGGGATCTCGATCTTAGTGAATAGGTGGTGGCTCACTATGGAAGATGCCTCTAAAAGCATTTTAGGTAAAACAGTGATGATGGGCAGTGAAATCTACTAACCAAAGAGACAAGAAACCTTCCAAATAAAACAGTAACATATCATATGACATACCCATATTAATATTCCTAATAAAATTACCCATGATTACACAATAATATTGCTGAACGAGCTGGTATGTGGCCGCAGAAATACTAAGCCCGAAGATATCATAGAAATGGATCCATAGCAGAAGCAACTCATCCAAGTAGGTCATGTACAATCATGAATATTCCACACCTGGCCTAGATAATAAATGTGACTAACGACGCACTTACTAATGTACGAAACCACGTGAATATACGTTTACGTCGAATATGGTAGAAAACCACCATTGGTCGCCACGATGCAAACTATTAGAACAAGAGAGACCACTAATAATGGCCTCTGTACTTGGGTCAGCTTACAAGCATGTGTTGAATTCAAAGTTACGTATATCTGGATCGGTGAGAACTCGCCATCAATGTGAAGAGCTTCATCGTGCATGCAGGCGTATATCTGAAATATCCTAGTCGTCTCCGCCGGTAGTTTATTAAGAAGTGATTCATTGAAGGAGGGCTATGATACCTAACATCATGGACATGAAATAAAAGGATTTCAAGATAAAAGGGCGATCCAGATTCAGTTGTAGCAGGACCGATAAGAAAATATGCTTGTCGAAAAAGATTTACTTGAAAATATCAGCGATTGGACACGAGCCCATCGCTGGAAAATTTGATCGCAAAAACATGGGACCGTAGTCATGATGAAAATACAATGATCGAATAAGAGGAAAATCGATTTTCCAGTCTGCAGAAGGTAGCATCTAATAAAGGAGGCTCAGTCTCACATGAAACATATGAGCATCACGCTCAAGTGTGATGCCTAATAAAGGATTCCACTTCAATTAGCCATTGTCTCTAATAAAGGCTCCTTTATTTGATAGTACAAGGAGCAGGATATCATATGCTGAGTATAGTTATCTTCAATGAAGCTATCCTAGGTTTTAACGAAGCCTAGAAGGGAGGAATGGCCTTGTCATGGTGATGCATCTTCACGCTTAATATTTTAATTTGTGTCCGATGAAATACACTCTAAGCAGGTATTCCATGTTTAGTGAGTTTGAAAATATAAATAAAAACTCGCCATGTTCTCATAAATGTTCTCAATCAAAATAATATTCTGAGATAATCTTCAAAACATCAGCGTACTTTCAAATAAATACCCGTCAGAAAATGAAGAGACAACAAGTACTCATTTAATTTAATGAGCTCAAAATGAGAACAGAAATTCAAATTAAAGGTTTCCATGAAAAAAATACAAATAGAGTTACACTTTGAGGAAATGAAAATCTTTTTTTTAAATTGTAGATTTTCAAGTATTCTGAGAGAGCTATTTCACTCATGGTTATACACTTCATTAGGATGTACCCCATTCAACGAAAATCTACTATGCATTTGAGAAGATTTCCCATTGATAAATTCTATGTGATATTACTAAAAACCGTATGTGGTTCACACTTCTAATGTACTTCTAGTAACTTTAATTACAAAAATTTCAAAAAGTATGCATAATGGGTAATTGTTGGATGTGGAATTTGATTTTGTATCTAACGAGAATCTGCACTTGTACCTGGAGTAAACCTATAAGGAGTAAGTCAAAAAAATACAATTAAAGCAGTTTCTTCTCTTTCCAAATATTTGAGATGTACTTTCAGTTTGGCTATCATTCTTGATTGTTTCATAATTTACATGGAAACCAAGGCGAAAATCTCATGTGACTCTTTGTACGAAATTTGACCGCCAGTAGCAATCTTCTTTTAGAGTCGTAAAGAGTTTCTAAAGTTGATTCCTCCGAGAGAGCAGCGGTAGCACCGGTTTCAGTTGACATTTGAACTACTCAAAAAAGTGTTAAGATGTCAGTTGTCATCGTCATTCTCATGTTGTATCACAGGCACACCGTGAGAAAGAAGGATTGGCCAAGTAGATGCAGACTCTATATAATGAAATTAAAGAGTCGATAAGAGCGTATCATGAGATAGATAAAATTGCTCATTTTTACAGGCTTAAATCATGGAAATTCATGCTTGAAATGCTCATTTTTCAATAAGCTTGAAATAAAGACAACCATGCTTGAAATAAGTTGAATTTCAACATATACTATTGGCAGTACATGCTCAGTTCTCCGCCACAATCATAGACATTGGTTACACAAGTGGATAGAATGAAGATCATGAAATTAATCGGGATTCCACGAGATATAGTTGAAGGCATTGAAGGGGATTTGTTTCATTTTTTAAAGCTGAAAGGAAATTTTCCAAATATCGGATTGAGATTATCGTGATGTAGAGAATACTCGTGGAAATCAGACCACATGTCTCCCAAGATATGATACATCAGACATCGACCATATCATCACCGCGATGCTGAAACATTGAATAGGTTGCCACATAACTGGGTCATGCGATTGATACACGCTAAGCATAGATATTGTTGTCGGTTAAATTAGGATTCACTCAATCTAGTGTTGATCACGGTCACAATTTTCGTGGGAAGTCGCATCACACGGAAGAGGGAAAGACAAGAAGCTCCCACATAGTTAGGTTCATTTCGCTGGCGGTTCAACTTGCTCGATTAAATCCATCATATCTATATAAAAAACTTGCAATTAGGCCGGTGATCTCACGGCTGGATTGGTTTCTATTGTACATAGATTCCCGTAGCAATATATTGAAGTCATGGGAGAACTGAAATATCTGGGCGTAGTTGAGAATGTACAGTAAGATCGCATAAGTGTTAGGCGAGATAGGCAAGTATCATATTAAAGGTTATGTAAGAGGGAAGATGATATCTTCACGTCAAGCACTCCACCAAGCATTTAAAATGGGAATGATTTCCCTGTTTTTGTATGGAATACCTCCTGCATTCATGTGGGAATAGAAGATTTTCCCCAATTCATAAGAATTCAAGAAACAAAATACCTGGAAGTGGTATGAGGTCATCTATATCCACTCCAAGGTGGAATTAGGTCAATCAGTTTTCTAAACTGCATGGTTATTAAACAAACTTGCGGGTTCGATTGCAGAGAGATAGGACATTCAGATGACGATAACCGAGCCACTAGTTGCATCTATCAGTAAAGCCGTAATAACAAAAGGCCGGCAGTTGTTGTTGCCGTCCAGTAATTTGAGTTTTCATCATATTAGGATGGGGATGATACCACATAATTTGTAGGAATGATCCTCCTCTTTTTCCTGTTTTATTATGACCGTCATCGTCAGTGTCAATTTATTAGATGATGTGAGATGGTGACTATTGTTTAATATTCTGAGTCGTACATAAATTTGCTCACTTAGATATTGCAAGGGAATTTGATTTGTGGGATTAATAAGATAAATGCCATTGTATATTTTTTTTTTTTTTTTTTTTTAATGACTTTTTTATATTACCACTAGGATGTTTATGTCATAACTTATAGTAATTTATGAACATTGTCACTGCTGGGACATAAGCAACAAATAACTTATTCATAGCAAAATGTATATATACCTTATAAAATACATTTTGCGCTTAGTATAATGCGATTCTGTGCGCCATATTAACAACGATATCGCACGCATAGCTAAAAATGTATGACACGAATACCTTTACAAATATTTACTTGCGCTTACAGATTTGCGACAGCTTGCTTTTCAGAATTTCCCCGCTTAAGGCCATTTGAAGATAATGTAACGCTCATTTCCACACAGGCTATTAAAAGACAGCATATGCCAGAAATCGCAGACGCGAATGTCTGTATTCATGCAGGCGCCGCTGTTCGTTAAGTACCCTATGCGCTTCTAATCGATTAAATTAAATGACTGACTGATTATCATCGCAATCGAGACAGGCTCAGATTGAAGCCGCTCACGATTAAAAATATTGCATTACCATTTTAAAAACAAGTCTCATCACCTTCATGCCACATTCATTTCCATCAGAAGCAGCACGAAGGAGCAAATCGAGAAGGCTCAATTTAAATCATTCATGGGTAAGAAGGCGACGGTATTAAATACTCACAGAGCGTGTACACGCCAAGGATGATCTTGATGCATCCAGCTGTAGGATGTATAACTGCCAGAGGAATTGCTGGCGATGAAAGTATTGTCAAAGAAGTTCCAAGACATGTCGGCGCGCTGTATTAAATCGACTTCACTTCATCGATGAGGGATACGCAAGACCAAGGATCTCCATACACGACACGGTAAAATCAGTTGATAAACATTCCATATTCGTACAAAAGCAATTTGAAGACCGGAAGAGCTAATCACATATTCACGAAGACGGAAATGATGAAGTGTTGCCTGAAACCCTCACAGCGCCTATATCAGTTGCCATGAATTATGAACATGCACCTGTCGTGGTCGTCACAGCAGGGACTGTGATGAGCTATCACAGGTAACACGGTACCAGTCAAAAAGGATGTTTAGACGTCGCTCACAAGTTCAAACATCCAAGGGCAAATTGACGCATTTACCACAAGATATGTACGTGTTCAGCAAACTCTATCCTCTATAGTATTTTTAGAGTTCATCGAAGAAATCGCTGAAGGTCAAAGCTCGCAGAAACATGCTTCCTTTCCTTGAGGAAAAATCGGAGCTTCAGTCACTCTGAAATAATCAGAAGACAAAAATGAGGAAATACTGACCAAATTGCCGCACTCTCATGTCATAAGAAAAGGAGCGCGGTTCAAGACAAATATCACAGCTCAAATCGATAAAAAATACTTACAAAGTATGATATGTCATTACAAAAATCAAGATAGTACTGCAAACTCAATAACAGAGAATACCAAGAAGGAAAATCGCATCATACAAGTACAGGAGGTACGCTGTCGCTAAACATCTCCATCGACATAAACGACACTACAAAAGCCATCTGGATTCCCGAAAACGCTCCAAGATCCCACAGTTATAATCGCAACAGCACGGAGGCAGCCGCGAAGAGTTATTGCACCCACTAGTGGTCACAAGACTGAACTGGGATCATTACCGATGCGCTCTGCGAGCTCACATACCAAGACAGCTGTCTCTACTATATCATCAATGCTACTGTTCCACACGTCGCACTCCTTTCCATACACTCAAGTCGTCAATCAAGACCGTACCATGCTAGATGTCCCGCTTGCCTAAAGAATCATTACATGCATCTATCAGATTCGCAGCTCCAGAAAAGGACACAAGAACTCCAACTCCACCTTTGCACAAGACACTTTTTGCCTAGCTCGTTGCACTAAACCTTCACGTACTAGAGAATGGTCCCTGATTTTTGACTCAGAGATTGCATTCGATTCATCGTCTCATATACTTAAAAAGGATCATATCAAGAGCCATGAATTTTCAGCGTTGCATTTTCAGACTTTCAAATTTGATTTATCAGATTTAATGATTAGAGTATTACTATTGCATTTTGAAAGTCTTCAAGATGAATGATACATTATATTCATCGCTGATTTCTAATAGATTACTAAAATTTCATCATTCTTTATATATTTGTTTTCAATAACGCTTCCTTATTAGAGAACATTGAGGAAGGCGTATATATGACGGTTACACGATGAATGCAATAGGTTATCATAACTCGTTTATTCTCTTTGGGCAGAAGCATTTGAAGATGTGACATTCACTCTTTAAATAATACATTTCATTGCCATTACAACTGGAACAATCTGTTGCATTCACATGAGTCATTCGGTTAGTGTTAGAATTTCACAAGATTTAGCTCTAAATTGCTTATCTCCGCCAATTTAGTCCATTCAATTCATCCAAACCAACTTACTTCCATTATAGAAATCGTCCTTTTATTAGCCGAGTCCAATTATTGGAATACCCGAAAAGGAGTCGTTCCATATTCACTGGTTTTGCCTGATAAAACGAAGCAGAGATTATCTCCAATATTTTTGGTGCTAGAATAGGTTTGGCTGAATGCAAGTAAATCTTGAGTCCACAGGCCATTTCGAGAGAACACTCCTCATTATCCTTCACTTCTCTGAATTCAAACCTAGAGAAGAAATTGCGAAATACTGGGACATCTCCACTACCAAAATCCACAACATTCGACAATCAACATCCTAGTCTCCGAAGCTCAAGACGAATTCATAACTTGAAATTAATATCTTCTTGAATATTCATAGTGTACTCGCTCTAGTTTTCCGAACCTCTACTAGGTTTCAGTGAGTAACCAGATTTCTCCGAAGAATTCCTACTTGCAGAGTCAAGATAAGAAAATAATCGAATCGCGATATTGCTCCAACATTCCAATATCTAAATACGTTTCCAGTCCTCTCAACAAAGTACAAGTACTTCATCATTAATTCAATATCATCCATTTCAACAATTTGCTCAAATTACCAGCCACATCTCCAATAGTTCCAATAATGGCATGTATATACTTCCAGGCAAAGAACATGGTCATTGTACTTACCGGTTTCAATTGCATAGCCCCGAAATGCTCAGTTTAGCCTGTATCTACATTCGTCGGCACATATCAATAACTTTGTGCGTCGTCATTAATTTGAATGGAGTCGCTACATTTACATTGCAGTTAGATTATTCCTCTGCGGGAGTAGCAGATCATGGTACTTTCATTACTATCGTTATACCGTTTAGATTATTTTTGCGCATCATTTTACCAAATTTGAGATGACCGACAATAATAACTTCATTGATAGAACTCAGTTCCATTAAAGAATTCCACCGCTAGATTCACAACTTCTGAACAAAACGATTCTGTTGCTCAAAGGAATCGTCAATTGAAGCACCTTTCCACTCAAATAGCAATTGCAGCCTGTTACATTGTCGGTGAATAGAAAGAAGCTATTGCAGCTGTGGAAAACGACTATCGTCAAGACAGAGAAATCAAAGAAGTCGTCCAAAGATGATCCAGGCCAGATCCATGCATGGAAGCACACAGTTCTTGTAACCATGTCAAATGAAATGGCTGAAATTGTAACAAGTGGTCAACTTACCAAGAAGAATTCTAGAAGAAATTGCCAATCTAAACCTTTAATGCAATTTCTGAAGTATAATCAGAAGAAGAGGAAGATGAAGAAGATATATCTATAGTATCGATGAAGAAAATGAAAATGAAGAAATAGTCGAATTGAATGGAATGATTTTTATTCTCCCACTCGATAGTGAAGAAGCTATGCATGGCAGCTGTAGGAGTAAATCGTACAGAACAAGGTACCGCCACAGCAAATTACACCCAAGTACAAGACAACTCGTTAAAGAAATCCTCTATTTCATCTACTCAAATCAGCGACCACCCTCCTTACACAATAAAGAAAGACTTTAGTAGCGTCCTTATGGAATACACATTGTCGGTGACACAGTGCCATCAAAGCTAATACTTCGTTACGTGAACTCAAAGAAACTAAAATACTGTTATGCCGTTATCAGTCACATCACTGTCTTACTGCTCTGCAAGCCGTAAAGCAGTCAGTGAGGAATCAAGCCACAGATAAGGATGCCATCGACCGCAGCCATTGTACTACCAGTCCCTTCTGATTTCATGAGAGCACAAAATCGTTGACAATTGTTTGATTGATTCAGCCTCCACGTATCGCTTACTTCGTCATGGCAATTGGAATAACCATAGACCAGCCATATCATTGGTTGACGCTCTGTCCAGCGGTGGAGACCAAGCTATCACATCGGATTGTCCAGTGAATTGATATTTGATTGTCGATATCTCAACGGCGATTATCTGCAGTATCGTCCGCTAAAATTTAATACAGAATTACCGACATCACAGAGGGTTTCCATAGGCGGAAATCAAATCAAATTCAAAATTGAACGAAAACATGACGCTATATTGTCTGTCATCAATTTCAACAACCTACGAGTATCAACAACAATATTCTGAGGTTATCGTAATCATTTCTTCGAAATCTCGAAGCTCAATCATCTTTCAGAATACTATCTTCCTTCGTGACAGTAGGTTCTCATTACCCGACTCTTCCGTATCCGTACGCCGATGTAATCAGATGTTTTTTCACAGATAAATCTTGCCTTCTGGTCGCTATATTTTGATTTGATCAGTCTAGTGATGTATCGAGGTCGATGCGACCCATTCGATCTTCAGATGGGGAGAAAATCAATTGCCATACGGTAGTTGTGGCCCTGAGCGTAATTACCGCTACATGAGCCTTGTCCGTCGATTCCATAGTTGTACAGGATACAACATTGAAGCCCTAGTGACTCAAATTTCATGTACCAGCTAGAATACTATTCATTGCCTTCAAGAAACACTATCAAACCTCTAGTACAGATTCACCACCTCATCTTTGCTATCTCACATTCTCCATTCCCAGGAATCGAATACATCAGCTTCCATATTACATTGCATCTAAACTTCCACTGTCAAGATTGGGTACTCGATATTCTCAGAATTGATTTTTCTTCATCGGCCCCAGGAGAATGCCATAAATCAAGAGAGATTCTATCATGACTGATATTCTAAATTTCATGACTTCGAGAAATCATATGATTTATTAGCTGACGAAGATGATCATGATTTCCATAAATCGTTTCAAAGTGTAATGAAACTCATTCAAACCGCTGTTAAATTAGAGATTTATATATTGTACATGTACTAAGAAAGTCATTGTCGCTTACCAGGCTCTACTTGAAGTTTGAATTGCAGTCTTGGTTCGAATTTCAAATCCTCAAAACGCTATTCTAGGACTACTAACACCGTATGAAAGGAACGCTGTCATTAAATCGTCAACAAGTATAGCACGTTTTTGCCGGAATTATGATGATCTAAAAACGTGATGATACTTCATTATTCAACACACAATCGCTCGACATTAAATCGTTCAACAGGTTGAGAAGATCCATTCAAATCTCGGCGTCAAATTCAAATCAACTCAATGTTCTTGTGCCAAAATCATTTTCAAGTTCAAAGACTTCAATTGGGTTTCATTACGTACTCCGTGAAGAAGAAGAATGGTATATACATTCGTATTGATTCGTGAAATTTAAATATGTTAATGTTTAAAGACAAATTCTCCTTATTGCCAACATGGAATTGCATTTCAAAGGTAGTTGCCCCACTTTATGTTCTTCGATGGATTTTCAGCTATAATCAATGAAATTATCCAGATGATACATTGAAATAATCTCGTGAATAAGAACTTTATTTATCGTAGGTGTCAAATTTGGTCTATCGCAGTGTATTAAAGAGCCATAGATTACAAGATTTCAGTTTGATTCACAAATCAATTGTTGCTTATTTGGATGATTACCAGATTTTAAAAAAGAGAGCCAATTATCTACACATTTAAAATAAATATTCTGAAGATGTAGAAGGTTTGGCATTTTTAACTTCAAGAAATCTTCGGGTGAAGGAAAACCTTAGGATTTTACTGTACATGGTATATATATCTGCATAGAGTGAAAGGAAGCTCTATGATACTTTGAAATTTCATTACCGTACCCATGCAATACGTTGATGATTAATTTTGTTAAAGATTTATTCGATTTTCTTTATTGTTTCCATGTACAGATTAAGAATACTAATATCATCGACGAGGTGAAAATAAGTTTTGACAACAAGCCGATTACACGTATCAACATTGAATACCTCTGATTTTCAAAGATTTTTACCAGATCAAACATTCTAGGCAAGCCGCTTTAACATAACTTCAATGATCAAGAATGGGGTTATTCAATTATTTTTACCAAATTTAAGGAGCCGAAGCATCATTCCTCGACAAGGCCTGTCGCAATTTGCCAATCAAAATATTTCGCACTTTCCGAAAACACTGGTCATTCCATTCTAGCTGAGAAAATTATTAATCTCAAAAATAAAGGTGGAGAAAGAGAGCTAACAAGTACACCTGCAAGAACAGATATTGATACTAAACCGCCTAAGATTGAGGACAATGCTCTGCAGATTATTGGCGTATTCTGAGCACATCAGGTGTCAAGACTAAATCAAGATATTCAAGGTCGTGATAAAGGTGCCATAGACAATCTCAAGATGTCGATCCATCTATCACTTGAAAAATGTAGAAGTTCTAACTTCAAACTATGAGAACGCCGTTTCTGTTGTTAAAGGTTATAGTCATGATATCATTGATAATCGTACATTCTTAGAAAAATTATGATTCAATTCCTATTAAGATGTCTCTGAAAAAGATCGAAGGAAGTAGTCTTTGCAGAATTGCATGATGGACCAAGAGAGGTCATTCTGGTGTGACACATACCAAAAAATAATGCGTCGGGTATTACCCAATATCTTTAGCACAAGATGATTACTGAATAAATCAAGAAGTGGAAGACAAAGGAAACCACCCTTTCAGAATCTGATATTGAGCAGTTCATTCGAAGAATGGGGCTTCATTGCGAGATAGTACTCATTTAAATACAAGTATATTCTGTCAGAATCGACATTTCATAGTCAAGTAGAGGACTTCGCTAAGGTAGCTTTCACTCGATGCAATTATTGATTCATGAGTCAATTATCATAATGTTTGGTAGGCAATTGCCCTGTCTTGATAATGCATCTTTATCAGAAATAGCTTCAATAGAATTTGCAGCCAAAAGAAGTTTTAAATTGCATTGTTCAAATAGCCACATTCACAAGGTATCGGCTCGTCAATCCACTAATAAAACTACCAAATACAGTGATCAAAATCAAAGAATTGCCAATAAATTGACTAAAGAAAATGATCGTACTGAATTCACCTTTCAACTGCTTCATGGAAGAAGTTTGATGCTCATCAACTCTTCCATTCGGTTTTCCGCGCCCATTGAAGAGACCTTCATCCATTCACTGATATGATCAACCCCAACTAGAAAGAAGATAGAATAAAGTTAAAAAATTCTACCATGAAAATATCAATAACTCTGTAAAATCTTCTGAGATTTAGCTCAAAATTTACAATTGAGATCTTGTTCAAATGGGATAGCACATCAAGAAAAATGTAAACATACAAATTCTTCGGGAACAGGGCTTCGGGACTACTTAGATCTGAGAAGAGTTGTGTTTCAAATACATTCATATCCAGATCTAATGGGGTAAGAGAGACCTTCCTCGTGAAATGTTTATCTTCTGAAGAAATTTTCATATGAGGTAACTCTCTAATCGAGTTATTCTCTCAAGAATTTGATTGTTTTCTTTTGTTTTTGTAGCAAGGTTACTGATTTTTCATTTATTTAAGAAAATTTTCGAAGATTTGTAAATAAGAATTTTTTGTAGGCATGATCACAGCTTTTTGAATAGTTTAAAATAAGATGTTAAATCCTTGAAAGATTATTCTCAATCATTTACATGATCTTGAAATCCTGAGAAGAATGTAGTTCATCATGTTTATTAAGCAAAGAAAGGCTATTATCAAGCAAAGATTTTTCAAAGTTTGGAATTTGAAAACTCTAGCTCGTCATTCATTGATTCTTATGATAAATTTTCATTCTATACAGATTTTGCATCGTACTCTAAGAAATTCTGAAATTTAAAAGATAAGAGGTTCATTATGAGCTTTCACATGCTCATATGGCGGTTAAATCGACATTGTTAATACGTACCGGTTTATAAATGCAGATTAAAGGGGTTTATCAATTTGCCGTACTTGTTCAAATTTAATTATAACTAGTTTTAGTGGCATTCAGCATTAATCGTCTATTCAAACAGAATAAATGGCTCTAAAATAAAATAAATAAAGACAAAAAACGAGATATCAGGTCTTATGAATCTATCTTAAAAGCCTACTCTTAATTGACGGGGACAATGAATGTTCAATGGTTTGTTGTACGCCGTCATATTATTAACGCATGCGCTGTAGACAATACCTATGACAGGAGTATATTACATAAAACTAAACTTGAGAACTACTCACTCATTATTAACACTCAATCGTTTCGAGATTCCAAAATGTTCTTATTCTTATGTGAATAGAGAGGTCTATATCGATTTTACTCTTTCATATTACATTTCCATTTGAATTATCCTAAGATAGTTTCTCATTGGCCTTGCAAGTCATTTACTTACTAAAGATATAGTGTCTATCTTATTTTTCAGATAATTGTTCTCTTCAAGAATCGCCACTGTTGTGACCAGCACAACCTCCTATTACATTAGTAATAATACTAATAAATGGGACCTAGTTTAAAAATCCAAAATAATTAGATTTTCCTTTCAAATAAAACTTATCATAAATTTATAGAAATCCTTTTAGAAGAACATTGAAACACTCAAGCCTATGATAGATTAAGATAAATTGTTTTTTAAATAAAGAAAGATTTGCAAAAATGGTATATCTATAAAATCAAATGTACTAGCTTGCTAATGTTTGTTTCCAAAAAGTTAATAAACGATATCGTGAAGAATGCGATAGTTACTGTAAAATTTGCGATTATCGGTCTTTGCCATTTCATTTTGTATTATAGATTGCATACGCTTTTATTGCGCATTCTCATTCTTTATTATTTCATATATCAAGTACGCAGTTTCATTTCAATATTGCGACATTAGACATTATGAGCATTATTAAAATAAACGCAAATCAAGAATGTCACAGATCTTCATGGAAACAAGCTCAGTGCACCATACAATGTTCGCTATGCGCTTAATGATTAAATTAAATGATCGTGGATTTATTAATGGTAATGAGATTGCAATACGCTTCATCTTACTGTTACATATTTTCATCCACTTCACATTTAAAACAGCTTCATCACCTTCTATGCCATTTCCATTTATCAGAACGAGCACGTATGGAGCAACGCCCATATGGGGGCCAAACATTCATGGGTAAGAAGGAGAAGACAGTCGTAGTGTCGCCGATAGACACCGCTTGTAATATGATGTCCTAGTGATACTATCTGGGAAGGGATAATCTAGCCAGGGAGGAGTTGTGTCCGCAAGGATGTCAGAAGCTACTGTTGTGCCCAGCATGCCTGAGGCACCCCAGAGAATCGTTTCACTAATTGATAAGATAGCAAGACCAAGGATTCCTCCCATACGACTACGGTAAAATCGGGTACTGATAACACTACTTACTGCAATTTAAACTCATCCAAAGAGATAACGAGTCATTCCTCCACCTTAAGACGGATACCGATGTGAAGGCTGCTCCAGTTCACGCCTATAATGTTGCCATGAAAGAACTTGCCAGAGAAATCACGTGGCCCCAGCCGCACGCACAAGAATCGACCAAAAAGAGATGAGTTACGAAGAAAAATACACGGGAAAAATACAAGACAAAAAGGATAACGCCGCCAGTTCAAACATTCATGTAGCAATACGCCAACACAAGATAAGGTATAAGCCTGTCAAAATCATCCTCTATAGAGCTTCTTAGAAGCACAAGAAACCTTCGAAGGTCAAAGCCCGTGAAATGTTTTCCGAGAAAAATCGAGTTGACATTATCCTGAAATAATCGCGAAGATTTCAAAATGAGAGATTGACCACCCAAGGCACCGCGATGGAGGAGGTCTCGGCACAAATGGCATCAAAGGTAACGATAAAAAATTACTTGGTTGCATGATATGAAATCAAGATAAAATCTGTAAATTACAACAGAGCACAAATTTCAAAAGAAGAAGGCCTGCAAATGACACACAAAGATTCCTCGAATCGTCGATACTCAATGTTAAAATCAACGCTTAAATAGAATGGAGGAGCAGAAGAAAATCTGAGTCCAAAGTAGCCCATTTCAAGATGAATTGGACTATACGATGTAATTTCAGAAGTTGTTGTTGTCGTGCTGCTTTAATTGTCATTCACGTTACAGAAGAATGTTCTACAAGCTACCGACCAGTTTTCTAGCATACTTACCAAGTGCCGCCAATCTGCACTTCTCCAGTCCATGTTAGATACCGAAGTTTAAAGATTGCCCATAGATATGATTTAGCTGCAGAATTTACCGATTTTCTAGTCTGTAGGACGTCATTTGAATCTAATCCAATTCTGTAATAAGACATTCTAGATTCCATTTCAAGTAGCATTTAAAACTGTTCTCATGCATCTAGAGAAGGATCTCGATTCCAATATTTGTTTGAGATTGCGATTTATGTATTCATTTGTTCATATGTTTTAAAAGGGAACATACCGCCATGCGGAATTGTTTTCGAAGTGTTGCATTTTCAGTATTCTGAATTCTGATTTGCATCGGAATACCGATTAGAGAATACATGTATCTGAAAGTTCAAGATGAATGAGGCTTTATCTTCATCGCTGATTTTCTTTGTCTTAGATACTGCTTAAAATTGCCATCATTTATATATATTTGTTTTCATTAAATGCTTCATATTATTTCAGTATAATTGAAATCGCTATCTTCATAAGCGTATATACGTATACAATGATGAATGCAATATGTTAATATATCCTTATTTACTTTCTAAATGTAGTTATCTTTATTTGTACTAAACATATTTCAATTTAGTCATTACTGTATTTTCATGGCTATTGTTAAATTGGAATAATCTAGGTTGTATCTACATTATACTACGTTTTCTATTTGTTTAAATTAGATAGTTTTATTTCAGTTTAATTAGTCTCATTTCATCTACTAAAACTAATCTATTTGTTATATCAACTTTAGCAGCTGGTTACCATAATAAATGGAAGTAGTCGTTTTAAGAATGCAATTTGGTGAAGTTTTCCGATGTTTAGTAGAATTTTCCAGGTTTCAATAATTCATTATTAGAATCATCAGAGAGAGGAGAACAATGAAGAACAGCAAGAGAAAGAAGTTCTCACTTATCAAAATGAGGTTGACATCAGCCAGTGGAGGTGAACTTTCTGCGAGAATTGGAAGTTTGGAATTACGTTGAAATTCAAATTAGAAAACTAAATGGCTAATCCCGAGGAGGCCAATACATATAGACGCTAATACTTCAGTAATGAGTGATCACATTCCTATTCAAGTACTTAATACTGTACTATTTCATTAAACACCAGACCGCTAAAGGAAATGCTAAGAGCAATAATATCGCGAAATATCTAGTTCAACAAATAAATCAAAGAGGGTTCAGGTGTGCGTTTTAATAAGTATTCTGAACTTGTTAATAGCGTCATCCCTTGAAACCAGACTGACGCATTTATCACCACCTCTAATGTTGTGTTCCTGGTGTAACACGCCCAAGGCGTCATTGAATCGCCACTACGGTAGGCCTGCACTAAAGGTCTCCCAAAATACTTGCACCCATATCTACTGTTACCCAATGCGCAACCTTCCAATGAGAGCCGTTCTATACAATTTCATAGCATGAAAGAAGGCCCATATACTGGTCTAGATATCACTCGAATACGCAAATGCATTAAATCGATGATTTGTGATGACATACGTTAGCTCATAGGCCCATTGTTCCATGTGACGTCTTCTGTTAATTTCAAATTTGCTAAGCCACTAGTCAGCCTAAGCTCGATATCTGATTACGCTCAGTTTGGGCTCATCAAGGTACACACCCTAACTCTATACGCCTAAATGAAAAAAGAACGACATTCTCGATGAAATATGTCCAACAATTAGCGTTGGTCAAAGAGCGAAAAATACAAAGAAATGCAATAAGAATGATGGTCTCAGCTATTCCAAAATTCATTCGAAAGTAACCTAAAATAAAAAATCTGGAATTACAAGGCTTCACTATCTCCTTGGTAACTCACCGAAAATGAAATCACTCATTCAAGATTGCATTAAACTTTCCCTTTACTTGAATTCAGGCGCGTAGTTCATCGCATCAAAGGCAGTTTACCAAATCTAACAAGAATTTGCAAGAAAACATTACTTTCTTTATTGAAATGGAAAATAAATTACCAGTAAGATAAAATGAGTGTCATTTCTACCTTCTTTTCAAAACGAATAAAAACAACCAATTCAAAAAGTCAAGACGAAAATGACTTTCACCCCACTTTCAAAATGGAAAATCACTCCAATTCAGTTTCAAATTGTAAATCAAATAATTGTATTATATGCCTGACAATTCACCGCAAATCGCATTGCAGCGTCAAGTGGATGATCTCAACGCAAAATGCAACACCCAAAAAAGCTAAAATCAATAATTTGTACATTGCTCTGGAATGACAAAAGAAACTTGAGATAGAGCTACACCGACAACAAAATCACGGCGACAGCAAGAAAGGTCAATTGACTCCAGAAAAACTAGAGACGATGGGTTCCACTAAAGACAAGCAAAGTCAAAGAGAAAAAATCACTCAAACAAAATGAACAAACAAACACAAATGGTAAAGGTTCACTGGCTACTTGAAAAGACACTTCATAGGTCATGATATTAACGAAGAAGGAAACCCTACTTTCCTACCTAGACAATACGTACCAAGAGAAAACAATGCGATAGATTGCCGCTTAATCGTTTATAGAGAACACAAGGCATGACTCATAACGGCAGTGACGAGCAGAAATACAGGAAATAAAAAAATACTCAATGCACCAAATGCATTATTCCCAGCAATGACCAAGTCCTGGCTGGTTTGCACAAACCGGAGATCTCAATGATCACTAGTCATGGCCCAAACTAGAAAGGAAGGCAGTGAGGCTAAAGCTCCATTTCATCCTTTGCGAATAAAATCGCTTGTAGTTGAGGTCTCAGTCCTAGAGCGGGACAGAATGTATGAGCACTATATCGATACTTCTCTAGTACATTCAGCAAGATGAGAAAGGCAGGGATCTATACTATCCCTTTGATGGTGTCCTTTGACTAATAACACTGTTCTCATCTCGTCACAAGAATAAAGACGTGATAGATATAAAGAGGTACAACAAACATGATCCGTCATGTCACTACCTAGCAGACGCGTAATATTGTTTCGTACAATATCGCAAGCGAATATAGAAAATGAAATACCAGATGCATTATCGATAATAAAGAGCTATTGTCAAATGGTCTTCGATGTTAAAATTCCTCGTCTGTTCAATCGAAAAGCTTCGCGGCCCTTTCCTCCTAATTCTTATGAATTAACATTAACATAGATAGATTAATGATCGTTCATTCCGAGCCAATGACAATTCAGTGGAGGGTTGATGGGATCATCGAGTTAGAGGCAGAAGGAGATTGTATTCATGAAAGAAGTGGAGGAGGTCTACTTTCAAGGGGACTTCATTCCATCAAGAGAAATGAGAAAGTTTTAATTATATTCATTGCACAATATCCACTTTCGTCTTGTGAGTTTCTAGAGCTCCTAGTTTTCCATCTGAGAAAAACTACTGCAGTGGTTTCACGCGGCCCTTCCATCGTGTAGTTAGATTGCCGCTTTGGTTGTGAAGGTGTAAGCGCCATTTTCGACGTGAGGTCATGAGCAGTGACCTATAATTTTAGGGTTAGATCTTCATGTTCCTTTATTATGCTCTCTTTATTATTTGGTATATATCTTCATGTATTTTCAAGGTGAAAATGTTGCATAATATTCGAACTTGGGATTGTAGCGTAGCGGAATAGGTATAAATTACTGCAGTAATAATGAGAGAGAAGGATTTATTTCTATATTTCTAGGATATGAGAGTGAACACCTTGGCATGAAATATATATCAAAAAGCATATCACATTTTAGTCTATGGCTTGTTCTCAGTTTCTTCTGCGGATTCCTATATTTCAATCATTAACATATTAGAGGTTTATCTCCAAGAAGCAGTTAATAAGTGTCATCTAGCTATCTACTTCCTAAAATAGTATTGTTGCACAAAATTCGTATAAGGATTATGTTGCGCTCTGTTCCTTATTACAGCGGTAGTTATGTTTGGTCGTAGGTTATTTATACAGTCTGAGATATGCCATTATCGATGGTAATAAATCTGCAAATTCATCGCAAGGATCATCATGTGGCCAAATCATGTCTCAGACGAGAAGGCAACTATCGTGGCACTGGTTTCCTGGGGTTGCGACAGCAACCTGATAATGACTAAAGACCGTCATTATTCCTCACAAATCTCAGGGATACTGTGATTGGCCCACAGTACGACATAGTGGTATTCTCCTGCAGGCTACGGCATGCCTTGTCATAACATTGGTCGCAAATACAAGACAATCAAAGGTGTTAGGACTACACGCTGTTAATATGCACATCCACTCACAGGGCATTGGGAGCATCGTCAAAGCATTGACATATAGTTCTCTACCGGGAGTTGATATAGGCATCCTTTCTCCTCCCATATCCTTGAAACATTTCAGAGATTTTCGTAGTCAGATATATTTGATGGCTCCCTGAGAGGGTATCTTAATTGGTGATTGTGTCTATTCACTCTGTCATTTTGGGGTATGTTGTACAAATTTATCTCCTCTCTTCAAGATCTTTATGGAAGAAGGTGAGCATCCGGAGGTTCTCCTGTTCAAAGGTTGATATCTGATTTCCATACATAATAAGGATAGGATGTTTCCATTGTAGACTTATTTTCGGCTTATTGTCGAGGTTTAGATTAAGAGCATCTAGGTTTTAGTGTTGTAGTAGATATATATGGAGGGATGAGGTATTAAGGCATGGCGTTAGCTCAAGGCTCCTCCTGTGAAGAGTTTCATCAAGAAGTTTGAGGTCGCTATGGATAGCAGGGGCTGATTCCAAGGAGGGCAGTGAGAGGACAAGATGAGTGGCATAAAATGATCATGAGTTGAAGATACCGTTTGGAAGGTGCATCTCTAATTTGATTATAAGGAGGATACTGCGCACCCGCGATACTCGCTGGTTGAGGCCTTTGGCCCATTTGGTTGATGAAGAAAGAGCCCAGTTACCTCTGGTATGAAGAGAGACATCTGTCAGTAGCTCTAAAAAAAGAGAATTTGGTACCATTTTCTGGGATGTCTTCTGGCGCTGCGGCGAATGGTTAGTCTCTATTTCCTATTGCCTTTATCATTATCATATCATCAGTATGGTAAATTATTTAACATATCACTTCAGTCTGTTAACATTGTCTCCATATCCATGTTTGATTTGTCGTAGGTGTGAGACTACTATCCGACTAGATCTACTTCCTTCAGCGAATTTGGGAGAATACGTTCTGATGTCATCATATCGTCTGTCATGGTTGAGGTCTCCATTGTCTTCCATGACTGTAGAGCAGCTAAAGGATTCAAAGGTTGCTGTTTTAGCCCTCCATGGTTGAACCTTCCTCATGGGTCTTCTATGATTCTCATGGCCCTTAGGATCATCCTAGATACTATCTTTGTCTCCTGTGACTACAATAACTATCTACTTTATTATTAAAGGTTGTTGCATTCTGTGCTGAGGCAGGTGCAATTTCCATGTAATATAAACTCAAAGACATGAGTGTCATTGTGTCTCAATCTCATGTTCATCATATCCTTTCAAACTGTACATCAAATATAAACATGTTGTAGTCTCAGTTAAGGTTCAAGTGTGGAAGAGCAATGATGTTTCAGCTCATCTTTCTTCTCTCATTGTCTTCAGAGAAGGAAAGAAATAATCATTCCTATTTTCACCGCAAGCTGAAGGTAATAAAGTGCCTTCCCATGAGCCTGTACTTATTGCTTCACCATAGATGATTTTCAATCCTTAGCGGTCAAAGAGGAATGCTCATTGTCACTAAAAGAAAGGATACCGGACATTCATATGGGATGGGTAGAGTTCGGTCATTCCATCTTCACGGCATGAAAGAATTTGCCTATTTTGCCGTAAAGAAGAAATTTTCAGTCAGTATCGTTGATGCAGTCAAAAGATGAAGAAGAAATGAAACTCAAGTAGAAACAACACCTAATTTGTGATCGAATGCAAAAGTGATGATTCTAGCATTCACAATACGTTGAGATTACAAGGCTACCAACTTAATTGACACTGTATTCATACAAGAAGAGGATACGTTATATGCAAAGTAGGTGAAGTTCCCATCATGTTACCTTACAAGTTACCGACTGTAGTATTACAATGACATTCTCAAATCTTTTGCAATTACGTGAAGGAAATTTCATGAAAAGAGAGAGTTCTGCTTCATTTGTAGATTGAAACATTGCATCATTTCAGTAAAATGAAAATGTTATTTATACAGTCGTAGTTGCCAAGTTTGGTTGCATGAATGTAATATCGCTATATTTGCAGAATGGAAATACCTACTCTGTAGAATGTAGTCTGCGGTTACTTGTAGCGATAACATTGTCTAATTGGGAAGGCAGAAAATTTTCGAAAAGTAAATGAACTTATGTACAATAATGCTGCAATGAAACTTAATCTAAGCATAACTTCAGAAATAAGGCTCAATCTAGTATGTATTGATAAATCACCTTTGAGCCAATTGTACTAAATAGCGCTTAGTGATGGAAATTAAGCGCATTTAAAGAAAATCATCATTAGCTACTCAAATTTGTAAATTCAGTTTTCAATTCAAATGAATAATTAAAGGTGTTGAAGTAAAGACAGTCTAAAGTGGTATTTGGAAGCACGCTGGAAACCCGATTCAGGGGTCATTATCTCATTCCAAGAGACAAACAGGTCCTCTAAGCAAATTCGTCAGTGTCTGTTAATATGGTAGAAGATCAATACAAGATAAAGCCGCTAGCATTTGATCCGCGGAAAGAAGAGCATGGGTGAAAATACAGTGGGAAAGGTCATGTATAAAGGGATGTGGTAGAGTTTTCCGTTTACACCACTGTGTACATACTGCACAAAAATAAATGGATGGTGTCATTCAATGATTCCAGGAATGGGTTCTTCGCGCAAGAGCTCAGAATCCAAGGAGATTTGTAGCAAGATCATTATTGTGAAGGAAATGTTATGTCTTACTTAAGAAGTCAATTGGTAGTACTGCTAAACCAAACAGTCACCTACTCTGAAAGAATGCCAAGAACTGTAGAAAACGTATTCAAATCATCGAGCTGAATTTTATTGCATCAAAATTGCAAATTCAATTTGCAACATGCATCCAATCTAAATCCATTTGTTTCAGAGAAATGCGATTTCATCCACTGGGTATGAAATAAAGTGTAAAGAAGAATCTAAGATCTATCAACTACAAAAGGAAATAACTACATATTTCATTTACACGCATATTCAACCATCGACTTCACAAGAGAGTGGCAATCTAGATCTACACCAAAATTTTGCAAGTAAACTTACTACTGCATTCACAGTACTACGCATCGCATTAAGACATGCAAAGATAGACTCAGATCCTCTAGGTTAGGTCACCCCAAGGGGATACCACCTGAACAACCAGAGGCAGTACAAAGTGAGCTTCATTGACATGTACAAATTTCAAGTACATCATGCAAGGAAATGAAAATGGTAGTCCAAGCCCTAGATTTTAGTGGCTCATCTCTCCTCAGCTTATCTGTTGGCTTGGCCTGTTCTGTTTGAATAAAGATTTAATGAGTGTTTAGCTCACCTTGAAATGTTGCCTAAAATCTCAAAGTGATCTGTTCTGACCACAACTTCGAAGTATTCGCATTAGTATATCCTCGGTTGTAGTAAGTCATCTTAGAGTCATTCAGTTGTAAGAGGCAATGCATTGACAAGCTCCAATATCTCCTCTAGCTCTAATGCGCCCCATATAAAATGAACAAATATCTCCTTTCTGCAATAGGCTATCATTGTACCACTCTGCACTTAGCTTCTCCTCATTAGGCCATGTCAAATGATTTCCACTAACGTGAAAGAGAGGTCATGGTAATGGAGATAGGCACGGGCCTTATAATGCATTGACTCATCAACAGGCCAAATCTTCCCGTCTCCTTTAAACTAGACCATCTAAAGACTCAGTCACATGCCATCAGAACATTGTAAATGCATTTCGGTATAATACACGGCGACCAGCTACCACTATATTGTTTCGACACCCTACATTTTCCTAATACTAATATTTACGCAGCTACATCGAGAAGCTCGTCTCCTTTATCGCTATAAAAAATGTCACTTGCCATGACATTTACGCGACTAGTCAGAAATCTCATTCGCCGCTATTATCATCTCGGTTTCAAGCACTATACGCAAAGGAAAACTACGATAGACTTCCGGATTTTCATCAAGTGTTGACTAAATCCTATTAATTTTCGTTCTGACCTATTTCACCATTATGACTTTTTATTCTTAAGGAATAATACATCCTGCCCACTTTACTGTTAATTATCATTGCCTTCCCATTTACTAATGCATTTTCACGTTATCATGGTCTGCTGTCTGGCCTGTTCATTAAACTCTCCAGTCCTTCCAGATGTTTCGCCTCCCACGTCAGCACGATGACTTCACAAAATTCTCGAATTTCCATACTCGACGCTGTTAACAAGACTTCCACGTTAAACAGCAGTTCCTCGTGCCCGACCACCAGACACCCTCCACACGCCAGCCGCACACAAACTCTGTTTCCCCGCTTGGCCATGGAATTGGCATGGGCATGGTCTGTCCTCCACGCTCGCTATCTCCGATTACTCGCCGCTTGACTCGCCAGTCTGGATCATCGGATCCATCATAACGAATGGGTGATCAACAAATAAGGTCGCGATAGTAATGTCTGCTCCGGTTTGCACCCTCTGATCACAATCTGTTCACAAATTGTACCACATTATCCCAAACAATGCTCGTTTGGCACAACCCTAATGTTATTTCCACACAAAATACGCATGTACAAGATTTCCAGCGTTTCGGCCCACCTACTTAATCTCCTCTTGAAGTCCGGGGTGTCTACTGTTTCGCTCTCTGACTCCCCCCATCACACTTCACTCTCGACAAAAGATACACATGATTGCCGCCAGTTACGTTGGAGAAAGAAAGACCAATGTATTCCGCGTGAACACTCACAAGGAAGGGTATCCAGCAACATTGTATCCAATTTCACGAGTCATTCTTGCCATTTGTAGAACATCGAGATGATTCATAAAGAAAAATACTAAATTGCAGCTTGTTAAGGAGTTTTCACTCAAAATAGAAATCGTCGAGAAACAATATTCAGAAACAATCATTTCAACAGCCAATTTTGTAGAGTATGTTGGGGAGAAAAATATTCATAAAAAGATTTTACTGAAAGATTTGCCAGAGAAAGGGCTCAGCTCTGAAATATTCAGTAGAAGAGGTATACTATTATCTTGAGTTAATTTACCTTCTTTAGATTCGCTCTTTGTTAACACGTGGAGTCATTTTCAGGGCTGCATAGCCAAGGATTCGTACCTTCAACCGTCACCGAGATTAACAGGCTGCTCTCAAAATTGGGTTGCAGCGTACGAGGCCCTTGCTCTAAAGTTCATGTCTGTCTCCATGTAGAGCATCTGCACTACTCCACAGCTAGCCTAACGGAATATTGTCTCGAATTCCATGTTTCCAACTGAACATTGTGCCACTTTAATCTGAGTTCAGTAGCTTACAGGTTTGAAGGCTGCCAAGTAGCTTCGTAATAGATATTACTAGCGGATTCGTTACGATGGCAACAAGAAAGGTTTCGTTGTTTGTGGTAGGCAGCTCAATATGTTTAACAAATGGGCGGCGTGCTTCAGAAAACGAATGCGAATTATCGCAACGGATAACTTGGATGCTAAGACTGCAAATCGACAGTTACTGACAACGTTGGGTTGAAAACGAAATAGCTCTCCAGGAGTGATCAAGTCTCAAAGATCCAAGAGATAGAAATATGGTCTCACCGTCCTCTAATAAATCGTGCTTAAGGATGAAAAGACTATTTTGAAAATCGAGCTCCAAAGGCTGAAAGCCAAAGATAGGTCCAAGAAGTTGAGAAATTGAGAAAAGAACTGCAAAGAAAGAGATGAAGAAATTTATTTCAAAGCTGAGAATTGGAATTGCAGGAGTTCGTTAAAAATTCCAGATGCATGAAGAATTAGAGGCAAATATCGCAAAAGCTCTGTGGGAAAAGGATGAACTTATCACAGATTGTAGATTCAAGAAAGGAGAGCGTGAGTCGATTAATAGAATTAAAGCATGATCACAGCTATCGAAAGTTGGAGAATTAAAATCTACAGAATGAGTTTGCTATAAATTAAATATAATTTTGTCAGAAAATGAGATCTCATCTGAGGTCAGAATTGAAAGCTGAAAGCGTCCTATGTACCAAGTGAGGACGCCGAGAAGGAATTATATAGTCAACTTGCACAGAAAGAGCCGAAAATACCGCTATCTCCAGCTGGCAAGTTCAATTGCAGGAGTTTACCGTTAGCAAGTGAGGCTAGTACGTGAAGCTTGGGAATTGGAGAGGATGCACCTTATCACGGATTGCAGATTTAAAATGAAAGATGAGCTACAGTGCTGAGAAGAATTGAAGAGAATCATGAAGGCTACTTAAAGGTGTCAAGTGAAGTCCAGCACAAAATGTAGCAAGAAGGTAGAAGCAGAGGTATCAGGGCAGCTTGGGAATTGAGGTGGGTGGAGTTTCTTTATCTATTGATATGCGAGCGAGAAAGGAATTTAAGGAAGAATTAAAAATGAGACTGACATTTCCAGATGCTACCAAGAAAATTGAAGGTTCCTCAAATCGCAAATCCGTTGAATTCGACGGCCAGAGAAACAGTTACTGGGACATTGCTAAATGAAGACTTGCTCGCGTCTACAGGAGCAAATCTACCCTTGCTTGAAGATGAGAAAACAGATGACCAAGGCACGCCTGTGTCAGCAGCGGAAAGACTATTTCAAGAGAAAACGAAATGGAAAGAGATTGAACGTTCATAGAAGAAGGTTGATTCTATGAGAGCTTCTCAAGAATCAGAGAAAGAGTTCAAAAGGAACGCAACGGTAGACTTACCAGCAAATTGAGGAATTGAGAAGAAATCAGTAGAATCAAACTGCTCAAGGAAATATGCAGGAGAAGCCGAATTTGAATTGTCTGTTTAAGAGTGAGGCCATCATGAGTCACGTTGAGAAGGAAAGAGAGAAGCCAAACACAGAAAGGAGACGACATATATTATTCTTACGGCATTTTATCAAAACAGTAATATTCCTGTATTTCCATATATGACCTGTCTTTTTTTATGCTTGTGATGAAGGTCATGGCCCCGATATATATATATATATACATATATATTAGTTAAGCACCCTTTCGGGAATAGAGAATGATGTCAGGCAGATTTCTCAAATTTCACGGATGATTGGTTCATCTCTTTTGAATCTCGGCATCTAGATTAACTCGTTTTTTTATTTGATTTAGTCATGGCTGTTTCCCATCTATTAATTCCTCACATTAATATTTCATGAGATATAATACAGCTAATTGAACTGCAACGGGAATAAAGATTTGCATATAGTTATCTTCAAAAAATAGTTCTAAGATCTATCACATGTTGTATATGTTCCTTAAGATTCCTCTATATCTAGCAAATTCATTGTGTCGTTACAATGTTCCAGGTATTGCCTAATTTTATTAATCTTCACATTTCAATACTTCCCGAGTAATATGAGTTACATGAATGGTAAAGGCAAATGTTAGATATGCTGTATATATTATTTTCAAAAATATTCTAAGATTTCGACATATTGTATATGTTCTCAAGATTCGTTGAGTATAATAGTAAATCTGCTTAAAAATGCTGCACAAATTTGACAGAAAAGGTCTTAAAAATAGAATTATCAAGCTTGAAATGTTAAGGTTCATTAGTTTCAAATGATATGTCATAATGGTCTAAATATTATTTTGGAAATGTCATCTTATCAATTTGACGAGCAATATTAAGAATGGAGATCTACATTAAAGGTGTTGCTCATCCAACTTTGTGTAACATTACTCACGACAAGAATCAAAGCTATATCGAATTCATTTTGTTGAGTTCTGTACTTTCATATCTCTGTTATCTCGCAGGGTGGAGCACTTGTAATCTTCTCGTTGTCATTCAGGTAGGAAGACTTCTTGTAATCTTCTTCGGTTCATCATTAAAAATATTACCTTGCGAGAGATTTACTTTAGATTAGATCTTCTTTGCTTAGGTTATTAGTGTCTTTAATCAAATAACTACTCACCGCATAAACCATAAAGAGAGAAGACATAGAATATATGTCATCAAGGGCCAAAACTTCACGAGAACCCTAAAAAAACAAAATCTATTCCTTATCTCATAGCATTTACATATACTTGTCTTTAAATCTTACCTATAGTTATAATATTTCTGAAATAAGAATTTTCCAAATCTTCGGTTAATTACATTCATAAATTCATCGCAGAGCCATACGCCTGTGCTTCGACATATAATTTAAGGATCATTGAGTTATTGATTAGGAATTGGCGAATAACTCATTATAAGAGAAGAAATACACACAGTACAAATTGCTAGGTTAAACATTCTAACAATACTTTTCTCCAATGAACCTCTAACCTGCCTATAGAGTCAATAGATATGGAATGAATCCCCTATTATTTCCCTTGTCCATCAATTTCATTCATTGAGATAACATCATATATGGATACCCTATATTCAAACGTATCTCCGCAAATTCCTCACGGTTTCCAAAAATATAATCGATGATTGGTGTAATTGCCGTTTATATATGCAGCTTGAATTTGCCCGCTTTATATGGAAAAATGACGAAGGCGGTGTGAGATGCAGCCAATTTTCAGTCGGCAATCGCTTAAGTGAGTCTCCATCATGTTAAAGGCAGCTTCACTCATCTGTAATCAAGAGAAATAATAATTGATGCTTTCTCAGTTCAAAGGAGCGCTACCATTCATCTCCATAGATAATTTTGTAGTCGAGAAAGAAAAGAGATATAATGTCTAATATGCTCTATTAACGTGACATCTTCATGCTCTATAGTCATAGACGTAGTCTTCAGTTGATAATTAAGACAAACGTCAAAATTTTACACTGGTTTTATCAGATCTGCAATACGTCTACGGTATCCATGATCGTTTACGCGTTTTGTCTCTATCATATTGTAAGGTGTCGTCTAATTTCAGTTCATACATTTCAATCCTCTATGAATCCAACAGTTCTTCTATGCAAGTTTAGATAGGTGATTGCAGGTTCTGAGTGGCGCGCTTCTGCGAATTAATCTGTTGAATATGCTTTGAATGTCTACGCAAGAGTCTCGCACCCGCAAGTTAATACAAGGCACATTCGATTCATTCTCAATTAATCGTTGTAATTGCCATTATTCACCGAGTCTTCATCCATTGCTCTATTCCCGCCTTTCATAGTCTCACGGAATGTCATTTTTACTTGATTTTGATTTGGGTATGACATTCATTCTGTAGAAATTATGTATTAAGCATGCATTACTTGATCACCTGGACCTCACATCTCATTTGTTCCTTTATGTATCGACCAACTTTTCTGTTAATATCTGCGGAAATTTACTGAAGCATAAACAAAAGTATCACGTTATTATTTAACACAGCGAATCGAGTTCGGTTAAAACTTCAACTATATTATGTATCATGGAATATATATACCTGTCACATAAGAGTTGTCATCACATTCATCACATCTATCTTGCACCATGCACCGAATTTTTACCACTCGGCTTAGCCTCAAGCCCACGGAATTCCCGTGAAGAATAGTCTCCACGTAACTCAATTCGTTTCCGTCTTTGCTAACTTTGGTTGGAAACTTCCATTGCAGGGATAACAATGCATCGACATATCACAACAGAGCAGATCTGCCCTTCATTCTATCTTCCATCGTCTCATCGCTTAATCAAGTTGTATTGTTCAGCTTGATTAATGAGTTATTCATTTCAGAATTGTACCAACTAATTCACTATCTACTCAATTCTCAGTACCATCTGCCACTCAGGATACAAATAGTCCAATTGAATCAACTGAGTTAAATTGAATACAACCTACAAGCCTAACGTCAGCACCGTTAATTGAGTTCAACATTTCCATGCATCAGCTCTAGTAAACCCCAGAGTCATAGCCAAATTCATTCGATACGTCACATCATAGACCGCACAAAGTGTTCCAAGATACGTTGTTGTTTAGCGTCCGACATTATTACATTTCAATTAATTCCATTGGTTTACTTCATTTTAGATCAGCTTGAATACCAATATTATAAAATAAGAATTCATATTACCTTTCAACTTGATCACCATTCTAGATAGCATCCTGCTAACTTCGGAAATATGATCATCATGTCTTAAAATCACGTACTTGCACCAAAAGTACCGCGTCCATATACGGCCCACCTTTCATTCGCTCATAATCTTGTTGAATCTACCATTTCAGTCAAGATAGGGATTATCTCATCTTCGACACGTTTCATATATTCAAATTTCTTCTGCGAGCACTCTTCGTCAATAGACCAAGATCGCGATCCTCCATAGGAATACACGTAGTTGTTCATCGGCACCATGATATGATGATACGATATCAATATTTAGATTCATCATGAAAGACAAATTAATCGAAAGAGTTTAATGCACCATGATTATCATTGTCATCAGTTGGATAGAATCAACAAATAAATTGTATTCTTCATCTAAATAATTATATTACGTATAACTACTGTTTCCATACCTGTCAATCGAAAGGCCACGGATCTGCCGCCGTTTCAAGAGGCCATGATTCGATATCTAAAATCCTCTTCGATGCCTTCATTCCATTGTCATTCCAGACCATTACGCAATTTCACTACCCATACTCAAGTACACATACTGATAAAACAGATATCTCACATTACGTTACCGCCTTCTCCAGAGTTTCAGAAGCGACCATCGCCAGGATGTCGGTTCACGTTACTGGCATATGTCCAGCCTTTGTGGTTCACCAGTCATTACGACAGACCAATCAGTTGATAAACAGCTGTTGAGTCCACTACCTTGTCGACAAGACTTTCCACTCGAAGAGGAGCACGGTAGGCGCATCTACATTTAAATCTCCAAGACTTCGGCATACTCGTCACAATGTTCATCTCCCGCTACTTCATACTAACTGTCGAAGGATCTTCACTCGCCTTCGTTGACCGCCTTTGCATGAGCACACCGCCATCACCGCTAGTATTAAATCATCAACATAAAGGTTGTCGATTGTACCCACTTCACCAAATCTAGTACAGCTTAGACCCACCATCTGCGAAGCCAAGCCCTGGTGAGCATCGACAGTGTACCGGTAGCGCCTTGTTCCGTACAAAGCTCTGAGCTCCAGACACATGTGACTACCAAGATCTCAAACTCGTGCCATCATCGCCAACTTCCTTTAATGATCCCATTAGAATGCATGCCATCCATCTGATTTATCAAAAGGTCAAGACTGCTGCTAAGAGACAAAGGATGGTTCATGGACACAGAGCCGCAAAGGTTTCATAGTCAACTCTCAATCGAGAAGCTCAACAACAAATCTGTCTACTCTCTACGCCACATCAACCCTTCTTCATCGAGACTCATCTGATCCCACAACAGAAGCTCATCGGCCTGGAATAATCTCCAAGACCGCCGAGAACGGAGTCATTAATTCCTCCACTGCGGCATCCACCAATGCGTTCCATACCTTCAAACACATATCGTCAATGACAATTCGTCATAAGAGCCATGTATTCAAGAATCGCTTCAAGGACGTTCCTTGTCTTGTCTAACGGATGGTGGGACGCCGCGACCGTTTGCTCAGCTCGCGGCATGTTTCATCTAGAAACCATTGGCCTATTCGTGATGAGTTGACTCCATTCCATGAATCTCCGTATCGACCCATCTGGTTAAAGCTCATCTCAATAGTTCCTCCTCCACATGCAAGCAGTCTCCTCAAGCAACAATTTCATGAGCTCACTGAATTGAGACTTGTATCTCATGGTTATCATCATCATCAAGTACACACGAGCATGGGGTTTGTAATCTCCATATCATTCAGTCTGCGAGCGACTTTCCTCGGGTATCCTCTTGTCACATGAATTGCAACAGTGAGGCTAAAATATCAAATGAGATGACAGTTTTCCAAGTAAAATATTATTCAGTAGCAGTTTCATTAGACAATCTAAGTCTAGATATAAATCGATTCAGATTGATGTTTCCACTAAAGGATCAAGAGTCCGTCATGTGCTGATTGCTCGCGTAAGACTCAATTTTATCACTCGCCTTCTCCTATCTCACTACCGCAGTTGGCGAGGCGCCATGAGTTCTCCACTTTCTTCGCAGTTCCGCTCTAGATACTGTCATCATTACGCTTGCAGTGTGAGACGCTACTTGGGCCACGCATCTTCCCCACTCACGCCTGGATCTCCGCCGCACCTTCTTGAGAACGCTCACTCTTCGGCATTTGTCACATCCAAAGATTTCATTTGCGAATATCTCATGCGGCCATACATAATACTGTTCTTGTCAGTTGAAGAAACCGGTGAAAAGGTTCACACACGCCAAGGTGAATCTTCAAAGAGTAACGGGGCTACGCCTCCTCTTCCATGAAAGGTGGTCTCATGTCTCATTGTACCCTGTACTTGTCTCCGAGAAGAGTACTTCGTGAGCTCCAGGCAGAAATCATCTAGGCATTTGTGCTACATGAGATTATAAAGATAACCGCCCTTCATTCCCACTTCACCACTCGCTTTCCACTATTTCACTCGTCATCTACCCCATGGTTGTAGAGATTCTATTCAAACCCTATCTTCTTGGTTGACCCGCTTTATGTCAAGGAGGCTTTCCTCTCACCGAACAACATTCATTTACCCTGTCTCGGTCATTGATGTATCGCATAGTTCCTCCTCTTCGCATCAGCATAATATTCAAGAATCGGATTACTGGACTCGTAATGGTCCTAATCCCAAATGACAGTCAGAAACATCGTCGCCATCTTCTAGCCGCATCTAGAGTCCTTCCTCCGTCACAACACTCTTGTCTCGTCATATGGAAAGATACCACTCGTCGTAGATAGCCATCACAATCCATGTACTTGAAGTCCAGCTACGCGGTCAGAAAGGCCGCTTCAGTCAGCGTAGGTTAAGGCTCTTCAGCCGCAGATCACACCTTCTGATCTTCGCGATTACATGGTTTAAATGTTCATGTCTGTACAGAAATCACTTGCCCTTGGACAAATCCTCTCTGCTTTGTAATTGACGGCAAAATTTCCTCTGTTTCATAGCCAGTTCCTTCTTCATCTCATTCTTCCATGAATTATCCGCAATCTCACCTACTTCGACTGTCGCCTATCCCCGAAATTTTCCGCCCATCGACAGAGTCTCATAGCTATACATCCTCCGAGGCCTAAGGAGAATAGTTACCAAGTCTCATCATCACAGTACTCAATATCTTCTAGTCTTCATCCTGAATACTTGCGAGTCTCTTTGTATCATTATCGCCTCCTCCATCTTTATTCTTCGGTTTGTCTTGCTTCAATTTCCTCCGTCACTCTTTCTGGGAACGTTTGCTGTCAAAGACTCCACAGAATGGAGGGTTTCCATGAAGCTGATTGACAATATGTCCTTTATCTTCCAATGGTTTCGCCTTTTGCAGTCATATCAACATCGCTAGATCCGATGATGAATATCGCCATTCCATTAACTCTTCAAGATTATCTCCAGACGATTCAGTGATATGTAATTGGAGTTCTATCAGGTATTACACGCAAACCATTGAAGCTTCACTAATGTATACTCACTTCGTTATTCTCAGAGAAATTGAATTTTTCATTTACATTGTGTCAATTAAAAATGCGCTTGATTAGCCATGGAATTGAGCATGTATTCAAGCAGGCATACAACTTCATTCACCGATCTAACACTCACGGTCATGGTGTCATCAACACCCACTTGCCTGCGGAAAACGAATTGCAAAAATACGTAGTAATCGCGACATGTACAGTTTTTGCCTGGCTGTACCCAACTATTGTATTATGTATCATGGTTCATGAAAATCCTCATACAAGCTTATCAAGCTCATTACATATCAAGCTCCAACATCGGCCCATACCGATCTTTGCCGTCTATCAAGAATTTCCGCTGAAGAGAAGTCAATGAATTCGAATTATCTGCTTGAATACGCTAGTTCATTGGCACCTACTGTATGTGATGAACAATGTATCACTATAAATGTTGTCAGAGAATCTATCTTGCCTTTCATCTATCTCATCTGTAGTTTCATCGTCAGCTATTTATTCCAGCTTGACCGATATTAGTCTGTTTGATTAATGATTTATTATTTGTGAATTAATTCAACTACTATTCATCATCTCCACTAGTGTATCATCTCGTTGACTCGTATACAACTAGCTCAATCAGTTCCACCGCTTAAATCAATATCAACTGCATATCCGCTTCTTTCAATCGTCGGCTCGCTACTTGAGTTCTAAATGAAAGTTCTCCATGCATTAGCTCTAGTAGTTCAAAATTACGTGAATTCTCAGCGTTCCATCGATTGTCAATATACCGTAGACCGGAATAAAGTGTCTAAGAGAATAAGCAGTTTAGTAACCATTATTATTGGCATTAATAATAATCGACATGAATCTGTTTTTAGATCAGCGAATTTATAAATAGGATTTACTTCAATATCGTACAATTTCATCTATTAAAATTGACACCATCCATTAAATAGTTCTTACAACTTCATTATATGATTATCATGTTCTGAAAATCATTATAGTCTTAGTAAGAAATTTGATTAAAATAGCTCGAAGGGCTCATCTTTAGTGAAGGTGACTTTCATTAAGTCATCTGGTTGAATAACACACTTTAATATCAGGCTCAAGGAGCCATTTCCTCAATTTACTTTCCAAGCTTTCAGTTGCATTTCACTTCATTATATGCCATAGACGCTTTAATTGTTTCCACTTCCTTGTACGTACAATACCTTCGCTGCATCATTAGAGTTAGTTCTAGCGGAATTTCTTCACATTCGAATAGTCCTATATACCATACTAATGAGGCATTGTGGACAAATTCTGAGTATCTAGCACACTTTCTACATTCGACACTTCTATCGTAACCTGTGTCCTGCGTCACAATGATACGTTTCAATTGCACGACTTGAGATAGTTTCTGTTGTAATTTCCACTCTGTGATTTCCTTATAGTGAGTTGCAGAATTCCCATCTCATTGATGGAAGGGACTGCGGTTTGAGCTCCATTTGAATTTAAATGTCATAATCATTTTGGAGTTCTTTCCAATCTTCTAGACAAATATTCTATGAAGGCATTAATCTATTCGCGATTGATAATTCATCTATTTCATGAGACTCATTATGAATTTATCTTCATTATATTTTTCTTTTCAGTCACTTACGCTAGACATTGAGAAATTTTCAGTTTACGTGGTTACACCTGTTGCTTGTACTACTCACACGCGATTAGCATGCGATTGCCTTCGTATAGAACAGGAGAATTTGTTGAAGAAAAACAAGGTTCTTCATTCCCTTGCAAGATACTGCTAGTCCTTCTTCATAAGCGTGAAAATATCTCCTAGCAAAGTGACCTTTTTGAAGTTCTATTCCTTGCATCGGCCTCAACTGTTATACCCTTTCAAAGGAGCCTTCATACGCAGCCATAAAACAAAGGATATTTAACATGATTTGCCTATCATGTCTCAATCGCTTACGTTATTAGAGTATACCAAGAATTTTGGCATTGTGTGGTTGGAGTGCCTAGTATTCTCTCCGCTACCTGATATTCTTCCATGTTTAATTTCCGCTTTATCTCTTCTGTTAATATGCATTTATATGTATTGCGGCATTCTTATCATCCACTTTGGAGTTACTTCGTATATCATTGCGCCCTCTTTCCTTTGAATATTGTGCACTGTATTACTTGTCAATAGTTTCATCATCTTCTATTACATTTAAATTATCAGTAGTTGGGACTATAGATACGTCTCATTGTCATTGTTGTACGAAAAATTCGTATTCTCTAGCTCACGCTATTTCACTACAATTCAGGCCTTCTTCCTCTGTTACGCTATCATTAAATCACCCTTCCATGAACCGTATACGTATCAGATGATTTCGGGGACTTTGACCTATACTTGCTCATCTGTGAACTTGAATTGGTAGGCAGCTAACTACCAAGTGGAAGCAAAGGAGGCTCAAGGAATAGCGTCAAGAGAAGAAACATGCCGAAATACTGTAGATATCAAGCATAAAGAACTATCATGAATACTTGAATGACGCCTGAACGGAATGATGGCAAGCATTCTGAAAGTTCTCGGTGAACATATCTAAGATACTTGAGGGTCAGCGAGTATACATAAGACTTATCATCACGGTGAACTTGGCATGTACAGAGTCATACGAAGTCTTATGCAGGTGTCCACCTAATGCCTATCAGCAATATCATTGTCCTATCATGTCCATGCATTTTCAAAATGAGAAAATTTGTACATGCAAGTCCAAGCATCACACGGATTGAAGAGTCACTGTCTGTTCTGTAGAAGCCCATTCTGGAAGTCCAAGAGTCATGATTGAAGCCTGCCATACATGAGCACTTCAATAGGCAATACACTCATTGCAACAGGATCAGCGCCGACAAAATTGACTTTGAGAATTGGCCTCTGGGTTCTCCAGTTTGGCATAGAGAGGATCATCTATTGTAGAAGCAGCAGTGAGTTAATGCCCCACTATCAGTACTCTGAGTTCTCGACCCACTCCATCAAACTATACGTCAATACGCATGTAATATGAATGTTGTGAGACTTTCAGATGTCTAGGTATATGTCATCTTCATGTATTTCAAATGTTCATCCATTTGATTGATCTAGACTATCCAGTTGAATGTATGCTTCGTTTTCTAATAATACCATCCTGATTGTAAGTACTTTAGATTATTCACATTGTTTCCTTCTGCTGCCTTCATGGAAGCATTTTGCGGCTGCAATGTAGATTACTACACTTACTTGTCTAGATTGAATATTTGATTTGTATACATGTTATGTTATCTACTGAATTAAGGAAAATACTTGATAGACGTTGGGATGATATCAGAATGTAGAACTTCAAATACGAGAAGTTAATTTGGGATTGCTATCGTATAACTCTAGTTGAAATTTCATAACTATCAACATTCTGGTTGGTTAAGCGGACAGTTTGTCTATTTTGAATCTTCAGTTTGAATGGACATTCCAATCATATTACTTGTAGTGTTTTTCTAAAGAGTATTCGTGAGAATACTAATACTTGTTCAATTCTATTTCATACGGTGGCATTAATCATCTGGAACCTGGATTTGATTTCATTCATTTAATTCAAGGAATTACGTTCGTATAGTTGCGCCATTCTTCACTTTTCGAAGTACCGCATTGAAACAATGCTTTCATACATTATTAATCGCCATTCATCTGTTTGAAGCTATCCTGTCAGATCCTTTCTAACCTTTCTACTAGCATGATTATCACATGTATAAAGGACGACAATCGGCATTCCAATAATGAAAATCTGATGACGGATACCGTTTTTCATCTTTGTTGTTTAATTTCGTAGAATATGCGGATTGCGATTAAATGTTCTAAGATTTGGTTCAAATCTCTGAAACAATCTCAGTCAATCACGATTTTGAGCCTACTCATATTACGATGCATACTAGAATTTATCCCATCTCCTCCTTTGATGTTGGAATCGAGAAATATGAAAATTAAACTACTTATCCCCCTTTACACCTTTAGCTACTCTCCATGATCTATATCCTATTGAGGTAAACATTGAATGGTTCGAGAATTACATGGAGCCTAAAGTGAAAGTTGATCCCTTGGTTTTTTAAGATCACATCAATGTACATAATCCTAATCTTGAATATAATCCAATTGAAAAAATGATTGCCCCCAAGGATTCCCTAAAACCTCTACCAACTATGTCCTATGATTCCTTGTTTCATGATCCGCTTGATCATCCTACCCCAAAATATCTAGATTTTCAACCTATTTCTTCAAGAAGTAATCAAGAACAAGGTATTTCCATTCCACATGTAAAGGATCAAAGTGTTGAAGATACTTATCTTTCTTTCTTCTCTTTTAAGATGATAACCTCGCATTTACGATTGATCACCAATCTTGTAATCTTGATAATCTGTCAAATGATTCCAAACCCTTCATTTAAGTTGATACTTTGCAAAACTATCACCTTGACATCCATGTTTTCCACTAATACATATGGTGATGAGTGCCCCGAGTAATTGGTATGATATATTTTCTTCTTCAAAGTTCTTAGATTTGCAAGGCATCGATCCAGAATCTGCTTCTCATAGTTTACAATATCTATTTATCAATCGGGATAATGTTTCAATTCAAAATGATCCCGAAATTCCTTTGATCCATACATCTTCAGTATGACAAACCCCAAGAGGTAAAGTTGTCAAGTTTTTGAATCTTTGGTATACCATGTCACATTGGTATGCCTTTGAATATTTGAATGTCACATTGGTATGCCTTTCTTTGAATATTTGAATGTCACATTGGTATGCCTTTCATTTGAATTTTATATCTCGATAGGAAAAATAATATCATAGAGCATAATATGCATATTAATCAATTTTTTATTACAAGCTCGATATGATTTAGTGACAATTGGTTTGTCTCCTCCCCGCTATCTTCATCTTTCCTCACCTCTAGCACACTCACTAGAGGAATTTTGAGGTCTAAAATGGGCCTCCTAAGAAAAATGTAAAACCAAAATAAACTTTATAAGAACCAATATGATTCAAGATGATGATTTCAACCATGGGGGGATGATTCATCATTTTTGGAGTAAAAAAAGTAAAAATATTAAACAATATTAAAATAATAAAACTACTTTTTCAACTCATATTTTCTACTTATCTCCCTATGGTTTTACTCAAACTTTCGAGCATCGATACTCATTAGAAGAAAAATGTAATTCCTCATCTAAGGAGCACCCATATTGCATACTTTTCGATGGACCCTGCTACATGAAAAATGAGAAATACATGAAAAAATGTGATTGCAATCACATTTTTCATGTACTTATCATTTTTTTGTGTAGTAGGGTCCATATAAAGTATGCAACATGGGTACTCTTTGGATGAAGAATCAAAATTTTTCATCCAACAAAGTTTTCCCGCTCAAAATTTGAGTAAAACCATAGGGAGTTAAGTTGAAGATATGATGTTGAAAAAGCAGTTTTTTTTCTTTTTTCCCCTCTAAAGTTTGATGATGCAATCTAATATTATTTTATTATTTCCATCGTTATTTTATAGTTTACTTAGGAGGCCCATTTTAGACCTCAAAATTCCTCTATTTATTCGTTGTACCTAGATATGTTTGATAAGTTTGTTATAGTAGTAGTTTCTCTAAATCCTTGTAGATCTTTATCCAATTGGTTGTGATTACAAATCAGTGTACAAGATGCTATGATCTGAAAAATTAGAGGATGAAAAGCTCTAATTGATTATTCATTATTTATTCAACTACAAATATTTCATCACCAAGAGGAAGATGTTACAACTCTAAATGATCAAGGGAGTTTTTCTCGATTGATGCATCTAAATTATCTATCCATCAAGAGTATGATATGCTTAATCTTAAAGATGACCAAACCATTGTAACTAACACTATTTTCATTGATACATCAGATGATAGTGGTGCATACATACCTGTTGATTTTTCTAGGCCACCCAAATTCGATGATCCATTGTTAGAAAGTTCAAAAACATTTCACGAAGTCGAGGAACTTCAGCTCCTGTTGATATCTCCAAATAAGTTAGATCCATATTTTCACGCATAATTATTTCCCTGATATTCATCCACTAGATGTGAGCTCATTCTTGAAGGACTTTCAACACTTTTAATTTAAACCTCCTAATACTTAAGATAAATTGTCTAATCAAATAAATGACTCTTTCTTGATTAATTTTAAATCATGTGGATCCCTTGTATTAGACCAAGGACTGGAGAACACATCTTTCACAGATATTGATGGCCTTCAAGACTGTCATTTTCATCATCAAGATAAAGGTAATTTTTAGTTGGAGGATTTATCCTTTTCAAACTCTTTCGAGATTAATCATATTCTTATCGATTTTGTGTATGTCATGAAATTAATCACCTTTCCCGGCACAATATCTTTGCTTGAGTGATAGAAAATGCTTGATCCATTTGGTGGGCCAAAAACCTCATGTTGATACAAATACTCGGATTTAATTTGACACATGTTTCCAATCTTTTTTCAACTCAATATCCTAATTGGTTTCCTAGATTTATGATGTCAACAAATTTTTTAAGCCCTAAGATTTTATATTTCTAGTTTTTGATGTAATAAGATACAAAGGGTACCAATAGAGAATTGAGAATATTATATGTTAATCGACCAATATGATCATAACAATGGTGTTAACAATTGTTAATAAATCAATAATTTTCTCACTACTACATCTAATGATGGTTGTTTCACATCGATTGATTTTGTCAAGTTTATTGATCTTCTTGATTAACCACTTAATTATTCAAATACTTGTCGGATGGTTGGGGAACTTAAAATTTTGATTATGGTTATGTTAGGTCCTCACCATCCTGACAAGATTCTTGAACAAGATCAAATTGAATTCCCCTCAAAATATTCTCTTTGTGATTCGAATGTGCTAATTGAAATTTCATTTTCTCATGAGTCTTAGAGTTTTCAAACTAGTTGTTTTGAATATCAAGATTCAATCGTTGAATTGTTAGGGAAATATTACTTGGCAAGCTTCATTGTTATTAATAGGTTTCAATATTTCTTGATGCCTTTAGAATCGAAAATGTGGATGAAGGTAATATTCACAGAAGTTTGTGTTTTCATTATTACTTTTTTAAGCAAAATTTAAATTTAGAATCGATTAAATTATTTATTATGACACGGATTTCTCGCATTATCCAGACTCTCCATTTTCAGTGTATTCATGTTGTTATCTTTACTTTTCACATTTATTTATATGGTTTTTAATTTCATATCTTTATGTTTAGTAGGTAGGGACATTAGGAATTTAAGGTCTAAAATGGGCCTCCTAAGGAAATTATAAAATAATAGTGGAAATAATAAAATAATATTAGATTACATCATCAAATTTTAGAGGGGAAAAGAAAATATTTCTTCAACTCGCATTAATTTATTCTCTTACGGGAGCTATTTCAAATTTCGAGCGGAAACACTGTCAGATGAAAAATTTGATTACTCATCAAAGTAGTACCATAACCTATACTTTTGACGCACCTCTATTACCTAAAAGTGAGAACAAAATATTGATTGCAATCACTTATTTTCATGTATTTCATTTTTTGTATAAATTTTCAAGGTCCATCGAAAGTAATGCAACATGGATAATCCTTGGAAGAGGAATTAAATGTTTCATCCAACGTATAATCCCACTGAAATTTAAGTAAAACCTCATGGAGATAATAAAACACATAAAAAGTAGTTTTATTATTTTATTAATTTTTAATACTTTTATTTTTTTAATTTTAAAATGGTGAATCATCCCCCATGGTTGACATCATCATCTTGAATTTATTGTCCTTATAAAGTTTATTTTGTTGTAATTTTTCTATGAGGTCTATTTTTAGACCTCAAAATCCTTCAAGAAAGTTACGATGGTTACATTGAAATTGTGTTACACTTATCCTCGATGTTCTGAAGCCAGTTAGGTTAGAGCAGGTCTAGTTACATTCTAGTTTCCCTTTACACTCAAGCATTTCCTGATCTCATTTCTTTTCTTTATTACTTTTTTTCTCGCACAAGTTTACTTTTTAGTTTAGTTCTCCATGTTTGGTGTAACTCCTATTACCATCCTCGATTGTGAGGTCTTTGTTTCACCAATGTAAGGCTCAAAGAAGACCGAGACCCCTGCTTGTTTGTGTGTGTATGGCTTGGTGTGGCACAGAGAAATGCCTCCGTGTTCTGTGGGGAGGGGGAGGGTTTCAGCATGGGAAGTCAGGAGCTCAGTTGACCGTTGTTTAGGCCGTAAACAATTTCAAAGTTGCAAATAGATTACAAATTTCAAAATACAGGTTTCATGTCAACTGTTAAATTATTGATGATTTATTGCAGAAGTTATGTTTGTTCTATGGTTTTCTTCCTACATACCTCCATTCATATGAGATTTGTTGTTGTAGGTGGTGTAAATATATATATATATGGATTGCGAGATATAGAGGATATTGTTGTTCGAGTATGTTGTAGTTGTGTCTCATTTCTATGGATAATATGAAGGACTGCTAGTTCTCCAAGGGATGTAGTCTAGTTGTAGAACTACAGTATTTGTGTTCCTCTGTTTTATATGTTTTCTATGTTTCATTATTGGTTTTTATGTTCTATCTTCAAAGAGAATTTTCTAATATCCATTTGTTTTCTGGTTGATTTGTTTTGTCATGTATTTCTTTTGTATTTTGTTTAATAGTACTGATGAAATATAATCTATACCCACTTCAAAGATAATGTACAAAATTTGAAAGGAAATTGTGATGATGAATAAATTTTGGCTAATTTTCCTTGTTTGCTAAAGATCTTTTGTTAGTGATGATGAATGGAAAATACGATTCATTTAAATGAAAACATGTTAAAAATACCTGATTCTCATATTTTGTTCATCCCTGATTCTACTATACGATGGGTGTCTTTGAATTTCATAATCGGAGTAGTATATGTTTGCGATATCAATAGTGAGGATATCAATTTAGAGAGTATATTATTGTCTATAAAGGAATAAACTCTATTGCTATTAATACTCCAGATTCAGTTGCCCTGGGCGATATAAATGTTATCAAATTTCACGAGCATTAGTCTCATAAAATAAAGGATGAAAGAAGAGGTGCCTTCAAGTGGGGGAGGAAGTATCAATCTCTCGCCAGTAGCATTGAACAAGTTTGTCGTGAGTGAATCATCGTTTCAGGTACTCAGAGGATTCCAACAGCTAATAAAATATTTCATCATAAAAACATTCAGAGATGACCCGTTCAATTTTACCATTCCATCATATACATTCTTCCTAGATCAAACAATTGTGATATGTGGCAGTTTGCACGTAGTTTTAATCGGTGAAATGAGAGGAGACATATCCATAACTACCAAATGTGGCTTCGTTGTCCACTTGATGAATTCACTTGTTCCTCAAAGGCAACCTAGTCATTAGAACTTGAGTTATACAAAGGCGTCATTACAAGTGTTGATGTCAAATTTCCAAAAATTCTTCTGTTACTCGACTTTAAATTTACCGAGGATCTTGCGATATGTCATCTATATCAATTATTTATTGGTTGATGTTTTCCGTTTGCCCATATTCTAGTACCGATTCACTTATCATTGCTGCGTCTCGATGAATTATTAAATGCATCTCTTCTGCGTTCTAGATAATGAAGTGTTTTTCTGCCATCTCTGTAGAATATTCTACACGTTCAGCATAGTAAATCATAACATGTGCCAATTGAAAATTTCACTTGCCGTTATGTACATTAATTAGTTTCGCCATCTTTTGTCATTTGTTGCTATGTTCTCTATATATTTGTCTTGCTTCTACTTTAATGTCTATTTTTAAATTTATCTTTCTATTGTAGTTTTTATTGTTTTCTAGCTTTAGCAGTCATTTTCACTCATTAAATGAAAGTGCTGATTTTAACTATCTCCACTCATGAAGGTGTTGACCTTCACGTGCTAATAAATCCTCGGTGAGCAGCTGTAGCACACATCTCCACATTAAGGCCATACATGTCATAATACTGAAGCGTATTGCTAATACTCCCATAATCTATACTTGTCGGTATTTTGTCGAATTTGGCGTATTCTGCGTCAATAATGTTACGTTTCCTCATCCATCTCATCTAGAAACAGCGTCGCTTTGTCGCTCGTGTTATGGTGACGTACTTGTGCCTACGGCTTGTATCGATTTAGAGACAGTGTTATTTATTTGAGGCTATTGAGGCTTTCCATTTGGTTGCCTATTATTCTCCATTTTATTTGTCTTCCTTTGTAGCATGAAGTTATGAAGACTTGATTCATCGGGTGAGGGAAATTGCCTATTTCATGAGTCTTCATTGGATCAGTCCTTTGGTTCTCTCTAGACTTGGACCCAATATTTTTTATTCATCTCATCATTGCAGATACGGTCACTACTCGTTGCTTAATAACTCACTACATCGTATCTTCGATCGCTTCACTATAACATGGATCATCTTTGCTGATATCATGACCTAATCACCTGTACAAAACTCTCATATCTGCTGTTCTTCAATGTAGTGAACATTCTTGCGTTGACTGAATTTTCTCTATCTGTTATCGCTCAACGTTTCACTCTCTAAATGTTTTCCCATGCAATTATTTTTTGTCAGCTCTTATTGGATAATCGCCTCAGATGTCTAGCCTGACTAAATTCTCACTGTTGTAAGACAATATTCTTCCCCTTGTCACAAGCTAGTTGTCGTTGTAATCCTGCGATTCATAGGTTCAATCGATGATTGGTTATTCTCTTGTCGATGAATTTGTAACAATATATTACTTCCAAATGATTTTTCAAAGAAAGGAAAATATAATAAAAAGAAGTAGGGTATAAAAATATACGGATAAAGGAAAATAGTAATAAAGAAAAATAAAAAAATAAAAATTAAAGAGTCTCAAAAGAATGTATAGATGCGTAGGAGCGAGCAGTTCAAATGGCACTAGAAGGAAAAACAATCTTTTCATTGTGTTATAAAATTAGATTTTGCGTACATCTGTTCACACGAAAACATTCTGTTTCTGTCATACAATTTAACATGATCAAATAAATTTGAATTTTGACTTTAGGTAAATGAATAATCTTGAACGAGATAATTTGGTCTGGGTTACATCTGGGCAGTAGGCAGCTTTCATCAAAAATAAAGTCTAAGCTTGTTGACTACCAGTTCCCAAGAGTGTTAGGTGAAATTTGTGTACCACTTGGTTGTAGCTCTGCATTTTTTAAATGTTTTATGGTTGCTTAAAGATAGCCTAATGTTTTTTATTTAGTATTATCAGGAAGAACACACCACTCTGTAAATAAGTATCTAGCCTGTACTTTCTTCAATTTTCGAAAATGACAAAATTCCACTGTGGCGACATTCCACTCGGTGATTATTTGTCGCCTGGGAACAATGGCAAGGAATGAATTGCATCCTCCTCCATTTCCGCATAGCACGGGAGGTGTCGTCAAAAGCAGCAGGTTGCCGCCTACAGGGCGGTGCGATTTCGAATTTACGTTTCCAGTCCATTATCAGCTGTCTTTCCTGAAATCGCTTCCATCGGTTCCGCTAATGTTTTCCATCATATTAAACCACGCTTGTTCCTTCCATTTGCATTACGCCATTATGTCTGACTCTATTTTCCGCTTTCGACTATTTATCTGTTTTCATTAACTTACACACTATCATATTTTCATCGCTGTTTCATCGCTTCACGATTAATGCACTAAGAATATGCCGCACGTATATGTCATAATGACATCCCCACCGCCTTCCACCGCCTAATCAGACTCTGCCATCGTTCGCTATTTGATTCGTTGCCATTAATTTATTTGTCATCCATCATAATCATTCCACTATCAAATGTCGGTTCAGAAGACAAATACTAGTTGCGATATCAAACTCATCCATTTGGGCTATCGCTTCATTCAACAACTTTTCAGACGAGTCCCCAAATAGATATTGAAATCAGTGCGAGAGGTCTAATTAACGGAGATGAAAACCCCATGAAATCTTTCCGAGACTCAACTATTACAAATCGCATTATCACTGTTCTGTTCAATGAAGTGAACTTTACCTGTTCAAATGTATCATCGTCAATATACCAGACAGGCGATGATATCTTGGAACTATCCTACTGCGCTCTATACGACTGACGACACTCGATTGCATGGTCAAAACTAGATTATTTAACCTGCTGCAGAAATCCACATGTATCTAACGGAGATATTATAACACATTCATCAGGTTCATCAACTCAAATGTTATCAATCTCAGAGCGCCCACTGTGTCACTTCAACTTCATTGACATTATCATAAATTATCAGAGTCTACTTTGTGATTCTGATGTTCACTCCCAAGAAAACGCCAGCCTTCCACTCGAGAAAAGCTAGCATTACTGCGTCTCTTCTCTACAGTCGGTTCATTGGGTGGATTGCAGAGCTTATCTTGTTTCTCCATCTTTTCAAATATTCATACATTTCAGTTACTTTATAGATAATACGCGATGAAAACTGGATGAATATCATCGTTAGAAGGTATGTTAGCATGACAGAAGCCATTTCATGTGCCTTCTTTCAAGAAGGCGACATATCAAAAATGACAAGAAAGATGATCATGCATAGTCAAGAATACAATTCCTCAACAAGTATTTTGCCTAGTATTACCAGGCGTGAAATACATTCCATACAAGAAGAGGTTTCACAACACTGTTGACTCATTACAAACCGCCCAAATACGTTCAAATAGACTTCCCAGAACATATAATGAAATGATTGAAGGACTCAAACCACCTGTAATAATTCCATCTAGCGCTAATGGGAATATTCTATTCTGCCTGTTCTATTTCATGTCGATGAACAAACGTAGCTGAGTGAGCAAACCCGGTACCAAAAATAGGTCGAGCGTTCGATGAATATTTGGCTAACTGCCATTTTGAGGTAACACATTGAGCAGAGAGGTTGATCATTTGAATGTCACATGACCATGTCTACAACGCTCATCTAAAAATGCATTGAACCTGGTGACAACACAGCCGCAGAAGGAGATCAGAAAAGGCCAAACTAATGAAGTGGTTTGTAGGTTTGAAAGACTCCAATCTGTAAAGGAGCATAAGTTGCTGAAGATATTATTTTATGAAGGCATTGTCTATTTAGACACTCATCTCATTTCCACGTTTGTATTCCACTCCCTTCCCTGACGTGACTCGGTTTTGTCTTGCCTGTCTCGTCATTACGGCCGCTTTCACTTGCGCCACTACACAAGTCTCGCTGGCGGTTTGGGTTGTCTCCAGGTTGCAAAGAAGTGAAAATACTAGATTTTCTCGTGACCTGATGATATTAATGCCTCTTCAAAGGAGTGTACCTTTTTACCGAAGAGTGCATTATGATTGGAGCCAGATTCAGATTGTCATCGCCAAATCATTCATAATTACAACGAATTTTATATTCAACTACGTTATATTGCCTAGAAGGCGGGTGTTGTTCCATTTTGAGTATAGTGACTTCAGTTGTTGGGATTCTTCCTCTCATCGTGGTGATCCATAGATTGCCATCCGTTCCATGGTTTCAGATCTAATATGATTTTCATTATATGATCTATCTTCAATAATTTGTGATTCAGCACTCTATTCGCATTCATTGCAATTTCATGATTTGTTGTAACTCCAAGGAATGAGATGAGTTTTCCTTACATTGGTTATATGTATTATATAGATATTTTTATGTATAGATCTGTTTCAGATGTATTGCAGATTGCTATTGTATTCTAATAAAATAATGTTGTTGAGTTTAGCGTACTTTTTGTATCGAGTACTATTTCGAGATTTTCAGATGGTCTTATTCTTCTCCTTTACAGTCGTATGGTTTGTAATAAATCTGATTGCTATACATCTAGTTTGCACTTCATATCAATCTTGTTTCATTTTATTCATTGGAATACAGCTATTTTTCAGCAGTTTCGTATATAGTTGTAACCTCTTCTTCGGGTGTTTTTCAAATTTAGACGAAGGTGGGAGATTTCCATTTTAATTAATTTGTTAGATTTTTTTCCTATTTGGCCGAGATTTCATATCGACTAGTAAGGGATCTAAGGTTGAAAATGGTATCAAATTAATAAAGAATATGCTATTTTAGTAGCACTAATAGCACTTCATTTTGGGATTTATTAGCAGAGCCAAAGCCTTTCTTGGCTTAGTCAGAAAGAAAGCTCATTATGAAATGACATGGGGAGGAGAAGATCAAGAAGATATATCAAAACAACTTGTCAAATCGAGGAAGAAGCTCTCAAAAAGGGCTTTCCTGTATCTGGTTGTATATAGGCACAAACAAATGAGTGAGGAAAAACATTTAGCTCAACAAGATCTATTCGAAGAGTAGTTCTAGCCCATCCATGGATATGAAGACTGTACCATATCACTAGATCTACCACGCTTATCAAGAACCCCTTCAAGGAAGAGGAAGAGGAGAAGTGCCAAGAGACTCGCTAGAGAGCCGGCGGAATATTTTCTAGCTCACCCAAGGAGTTAAAGATAATCCTGAATCTCCAAGGTTTGCGGATATCAAGGAAATGCAGCCAAAGGGGAAGTTAAATATATATGGGCGATTTCATCTACTTTGATCATCGGCACAAACTGTTAGGTTTGCAGAAGCTAGAAAACTTTGTTGAATAGTTTCAGATATCAGTGAAAATTTATCTGTTGCAACATATGCTTGAGGTTACTTTTCCTTAAGAAATGAAAATATATATTTATGCAAGGTTTCCATTGAAAGAATAGTAGTGAAAGGTTTGGATGAGACTTCATATAAATATCTCCTACTGAAACTATCAAACCATATCAAACAAATATCTTGCATGAGCTGGGAAGGGGCCTATAGATCCAACCTACTTCTGTTCATGGAAGAGGCGTTTCAGCTAGATACCTGCCAGCGGCAAGATTCCCATTTTGAAAGGGCTTCAGGAAGCCAAGCATGAAGACTTCACAGAAGATCAGACTGTTCTGCCTCTTTATTGATGAGAAGAATTTCCATCTGTCAAGAGGAGGAGGAGGACACAAACAGAGACTCACAATCTTCTGATTTCCAGGAAACTAAAATTTTCTCCGACCATGGTACAGCATTTTCATACTTTCAGCTCTGAGAATCTACAATGCCAGAATTTCTCATGACCAAGAGGAATTGGTGGTTGATTTGATCGTTTCCTCACCTTGTCTGAGCAAGATCGCTGTAAAGGAGGTAGCAAAAGGAATATTATGATGCTCAAACACGTGATTCTGATCGCTACGTCAAAGAGGAAACTACGATATGACTGTGGCCGCGCCTCCTCATATGATTTGGAGTCTAGATCCTTATTAGATTCACTCATGATAGTTTTATTCCTTTACATGTGAGGTCTTTTGATAAATGGATTTACAGGTTTGAGGGGTTCATTGCATGATCTATCTATTTGGTGAGAGGTCTGAAAAGCTCAAGGAGAAATATTTCAAATCGCAATCATGAGACTTCAATTTCCAAACTCCATCCGGCCATTAGAGATACCATACTATTCCAGATTATGCGGGAAAGTTCAAGAAGAGGCACCATTAAGAATAGCGCATGCTAAGGACAGGGGAGGAGCCATTTAATCACACCTCCCACTGAATAGCGTAGAGAATTCATCCCTGAATCAATTCACTGGCGAGAGTGTGAGTGATTGTCTTGAAATATGACGATTTTATATTTGCATTTTTCTAATACATTCGTATAAGATCTGTCTAATAGGAGATGCGCTTGCCACTCTGGGGCTAAGGAAAATAGTTGATATAATATCTCACTTCGAGGGATGAAATGCCATGGTGTGATTCTCATTACTACCCACATGGTCTTCAGCTATTTGGGTGAGGATAAGCAGCAAAATTTGGGGAGAATACTTGTCATATCATATTCTGCATTTAGTAAAATACGCGATTGCACTTGAGGGACCATTTTCCTCTCCTCCATTATTGCACATGGAGTTACGAATCTACTCGAGTCTATTACGCCGAAATGTTTTTCTTTTGGCCAGACGGGAGGGGAAGACAGTGCCACCCTGTGAAGGGAATTTCATTACCTGTCGCACTACATGCTCGGTGGGGAGCATGATATTATATACACATGAAAGACCACTATTTCCTTTCGCAGGGTGAGCCATACAAGCGAAATTGGTCATTCTCCTCCATACAGTGTTTGTTGACTTCAGTTAGAGGTGATCCACTTCATTTGGATAGCATAAGAGGGAGTTCGAAGGATGATGAGTTCCTCGCGGTTGTCATCACTCTTGGTCTTGAGAGTAAAGGGATCAGCGTTGCTTCACATGTACCTTCCATTCCTTCATGATGAGAGTTTCATTGGGTTTGCCACTAAAAGGCTAACTTGTATTGGGGGAGGGATCGGGAAGACAGAAGAGTTACAGAAAATTTGAAGTTGCCGGTGGAGGATCATTGGATGAGGATTACAAGAAGGGAGATTTTGCACATCACCTTGAGTCAGCTGTTGCATGTTGTCTTCGAGGGAGTGATTGTATTGTCTCCACTTGTGCTCAGTTTTCAATGTGGAATATTCTATTTTCCCTGTTTTATTTTCATGTCGATGAATAAATGTATATGACTGTAAGTAAAATTCTAAAAATCAGCGTCAATGTGAATACGGTTGTATCTAGCTATCATATCGGAGTGTCGTTGACAGTTCACCATGACATATCTATCTAGATGTATTTCACAATACGTTTCTAGAAGGGAGATTCCAATGTGAGTACAATAATAATGAAGTACGGTGTACATGGTATTCTGTGTCTAAAGTAGATGGAGAAGAGGTTGTTGAAGATATTATTTGTGTATTAAAGTGCCACTCCTTTGGGTCTTCTTGTTTAGAATTCCACTTTCTTGAGGAGCTCTTGTTTGTCTTGTCTACTGTCAAGTTTACGTTGTCTTGAGAATACAAAGGTTGATCCGTTGAGGGTTGGTTGTCTAGACAGACAAGGAAGACACCGCCAGACGATACTAGTGTTTCTTCAAAGGGAGTGCAGTTCCTTTAACTTCAGCATTAGTCAGAGATTTATTCAAACTTTGTATCGTTACCTTTCAGAAGTTAAGACATGTTTATCCTCTAAATGCATTGCCAAGTCATGCTGCTTTGGTGAGAGATCTTCCATAGGTTGGTCCTTCATCAGTAGATCATTGGCCATCCAATCCATGTTGTTTCAGTATCTGATCTGTTTATTGCATGACCTGCGCAATTCTCCTGGCTCTATAGATTCAACTCTTAGATCTTTAGATCTACTTCATGTTTCATGATTTTACAAAATTTCAAGGGGAATGTATAGATGAGCCTGCATACGTATCTATATTGACTATATTTTTATGTATAGATCTACTCTAGATCTAGTTATAATATACGCTTAAACTTGTAGCATCAGCCGCTGATTTTATATAGACTTTTTCGTTGGTTACAATTTTCTATGATTTTCCTCAGATAGTCTTATTCTTTCTTCTTGTATGTATGGGCTATAATGTACTTTATTTGTTGTTATGTTAAGGATATGAATTCCATATGTCTATCGCTTTCGCGATTGACCGCTATTTTCTTTAGTATTTGCAGGTTGTTCTCTTCGCGTTTTTCGGGCCGAGACTGTTGTGGAGATCTAACTCCACCTGTTTTTCCTTTGGATTCAGAACCTACCTGCTCATTCCAGCAATAGATGTCGAACCAGCTGCGTTATCATAGAGCTTGGGAAGGCGTTATTAAGAAGACGCAAGGCATCTCATTCTGGGAAGGCGCTAACACTTCCTTTTCAGCTAAAAGTCCTATTTCGTTGCCAAACATAGTGGGAACCATGCACAGCGTACAGCTCTAGAATGAGGAGATCCACTCAAGAAGACGTACTTCTCAAATCAGTTCTTTACCTGTCATAGCGACTCTCCAACATAACTGCACGTAGCGTGGCCAAAACCACACTAACAAGGGCTCGCATCAGATATCGAAACTCCATGAATCGGTGACGCGAGAGAATACACTACAGCATGAAAGAAGCCATAGTATGAACAACACCCTCCCATCTAGCGCCCAAGATCAGGACAGTGGCCGTAGAAGGAAGAAGCATTCCAACAAGCTTGCTGAAGAAATTAAAGGAATATCATCAAGAAGAAAAGCAAGAGTGATAAACTCATGCTGATGAGGGACAAGACGGATCGTTCACATTGCCCAATACAAGTATATCCTCACAATCTCCTCTGGGCCCGCATCCTCATAGGTAGTGTCTACCGACAGAATTAGTTGATAACTCAAGATGGTTCACTAATTTTCCATAAGGCCTTGAATTAAACAAGAATGGTACACTCAAGGAAATCACATGCTATTCTTAAACATACCTTTACTTCCCAAATATATTATTAATAACTTGATATTGAGAAAGGAAGAAGGTGGTTACAGTTTCAAGTGCCATTTCAGTGCCCGCATTAATTGCTAAGAAAAAACTCATTTTCATTTGATGCAAGAAATATATCCTTATAGATCAGTATGCATGATAAGATGGAGAAATGATATTCTTCAATATGATTCGGGTCATCGCTATATCAGGAGTGTTAGTCGCTTTTTGTTCATTTTTATGTTTATTACTAGATATCATTCTGTATCATTATTTAAATTTTCTATGCTATTATTTGTACATTTAGAGATAGCTATTACTTGCATTCTTGTTATTGCTGGTTTATGATTTTTTTAATAAATTCTTCTGGTGGCAAAAGTTTGCTACTGCATTTGAATACCAAGCAGTGAGATTTGTCGTTTCCGGATGTATGTAACCAAGCGGCAATATCGCACGTTACCGAAGTTTAACAAACAATTGTAGCCTAGCATTTCAAAGGCATTCTGATTTTGCGGTTGAAAAAATGTGATGCAGGCCGAGGAGAAAATGAAATATCAAAATTAACAAGATGAGTATTTGAGGCGCGAGACTCTGATTTGTTTTCTTAAGATAGATTTTAAATTAAAAAAAATGGCTTTGTTGAAGGCTGATACAATTGTGAAGATGTCAATTTTGCAAATACCGTGTATGGTATTTCAATTTGTGGGAGGAGGAGATGGATTCAATCTTCTATTTCTTTATTGTACTATACCACAAGAAAGAATCTTTCCTATTGGGTTATTTCAAAATGTCTTATTGCTGAAATAATCTTCTTTCTCCTCGACTTTACCTCATTATAGCTTATTTCACAGATAGTGTAGCTCGCTACAAATAAAATATTAAATTACCGGAATAGTTTATGAGATGTTGCTCGAATTTAAAATTGAAATTTTATATAAGCCAATTATTCTCTTGTGAAATTCCATGATAGTACATGAAAAAATTGCATCTACAATTCTATACAAGATTTCCAAGAAGAGTCGGTTGTGAAAGTTCAATCCTTGAGGCTCATTCACGTATTTATAGGTTTTCAGTATATCGTAGACAATTTCGTTTCTAGGATCGCTGACTGTCAAAATTTTGCTGTAATTGTCTAGTTATCTTTCGCTAACAAAATAATTGTATGACCCATCACAGGGATCATTATTCACTTCTAAATCAAATGATTTTCATTCAGTTACGTAGACTAAGCAGCCAATACTATATACGACTTTCGTATTGACCGGGAGTTTCAGTTGTTCAATTGTTGTAGACTACAGATGAAGGTAAGATACTGCTTCGTATGCACGTACGGTCTCAGTACCATTAAGGAGCTTCTCCACGACGCTAGTAGGCCCTAATACTCTTCAGATTCAAATCTAATCGCCATATACCAAGAACACAATAATATACTTACTGAGATGCGCACGGAATTAATGTCACAGCTCATCTAGCTTCTGTAGTTATCCAACACCAAATGAACTTGCATACAGCACCAAGTCGGATCAACGTTTCTCCATTCGCTCCATTGGAAGAGCCACTAACGGTTTACGATTTAGCATTTCTACGCTGGATTCGTTAGCTAGCGTTATACCACCAGTTGTGTATCCTCATCTAGCTATTCATCGCTTCCACTGCCTATATGAGGCCAGTTTCAGAATAAGATTACCTGAAGAATAGCAACATCCTGAAGAGGAAACAATTCTAATTTTACATTCGCTTCTGAAATCCAATCTGATTTAAAATTCTCTCCTTGGGATTGGTCAAGAAAGATTCCAAATTGGTAATTCAATCGCATATTGCCTCTGGAAATAAAACAAATAATTGAAGTTTCAGTAAATAAATTCAGATAGAAGGGAGCCTAGATCTTATTGGTGAATAAAATAGAATGAGAATGTAATTGTAGCAGGAATTTATCGGGGAGCGTGTCGAATCGCCAATTGGTTTCGCGTATGAATGTAATAGAGATAGGGAATTTCTGTAAACCCACTGAATGGTAAATCTATTTCTCGCCTTTCAATAGCGGCATCATCGCCTTTCTCGAAGCAGCTTGCGCTTCATGATTCATCTTCAAATAGCCTTGGATGTCGAAACTTTCCTCTGACATTGTCGTCTAGGCGAAGAGGGGTTCATCACTCGAGATAGCCAACTGTGCCAATATTACGCGCGATGCCAGTTTTATGCTTTCATGAGTTTGTAGAAAAGACAGAGCGCTTGTCATCATTATCTCGGCAATAATTGAACTAAAAGAACAATATCATCATATACTCGCAATTGAGTTGCAATATAGAAAGCCATATCATTTTCCTTGTTTAAATCGGTCAACGGGAGCCGAGGGAATACAATGATTTCTCTGAAATTTTGATCGTAATTCAGAATAGATTTGATACCTTCAATTGAATATACACATCTACCCCAGGAATATTAATTCAGGTTGCCTAGACATGCAATTTCCTTGAATCGTTCGTGCGATTTTACTATCCACTCGTTTCATGAATCGACTTCGCCATCAATTGTGACTCATCTAATTAGAATCATCTGTTTTCATAGTTCCAATCATTTCCTTATAAGAAGGTCTGAATGCAGTCGACGATTCATGCAAGAGAGATATCACACAAAACAAGGATTCCAAATTGTTAATGATTCATCTGAAGAGCGAGCTATTACTGATCACCTTCATTTGATTAAATATTTAAATTGAAGGTCTTCATAGTTTATTCAATACGATTTTGATAGATTCATGTCATTTTGCGATAAGAAAATTATTTTCTTTAGTAATAGTTAGAATCTGTCTTTGTTAATTGTATCTGAATTTTGTCATATAGTTCTATCTAGTCATGTCTGAAGCTATTATTGTATTAATGCAGCCAGCCTATTGTCGTTTAGCTCAAAGATGAAAGGAGAAACTAGAATAGTATTCGCTACAACAGAAATTCCAGCAGCGAATTTGAAGTTATCTGCCATAACTGCACGTTATATGATTAAGAATTGATCTGTATTTCATAGTTTTAAATTTAAGTATGGAGTTGATAAAGGAATTTTAGATATAGTTTAAGTATGAATTTTTCTGTTGTTAATAATGCATTGACTTAAATAGTAATCTTAAATTATTTCAGAAATTGAATTTTACTCATTTGATCGCTAGGATTCTTTCAATTTCAAGACGAATTTGACTATCGTGTGATTCAGAAGTGTGAGTACGGCATGATAAAATCATTATGGTAGTCCTCTTCAAGATCTTTTATTTTCCGAAATAGACTACTATCATTAGAAAAGGAATATTTCATATACTCGAATTTTCAATCCTGAGCCAAGATGTAGCAAAACGTTGCCATACTTAATTCCCGCATTGATAATTCAATTATCGGTGAGGTCTAATATTACTGGTTCAAAAACCACTGTACCCAGACTACCACAATTCAATCATCACGTCTAGTTAGAGATTTAGGTTGAGAAATTACTTCACTAAGCGTATCAAATCAAAATAAAATCATCAGGAGGATTCTGCGACGTACATTTGCCATGATCACAACGACTTCAAGTAGCGGAAGAGATAGCTGAAAAATGAAATAAGACATTAAATGTTATCTGTTACTGTCATCTATAGATTCAGCGTAAAGAGTCAGCAGGATGAGAAGAAGAAGGTATCGCCTGGGACCATCGAAGCAACGTATAGACAAGCTGAGACGGGAGGAGAAAATAGAATCACAAGGAAAAGAGAGGTTGTAGAAATTGGCTTGCGGAAAAGAGAATTGTCAGTCACAGTAGTTCCACAGCTATACAATTTTAGTTGTAGGATAAATGTTGGAATATCTTCGACTCGTGCTTTCAGACAATTTGTTGAGGGCTACATATGCGAGGTTTTAAAGGGTCAAGTTACTAATTTTGCTACTAGGGGTTCTGAACAAGGGCTTGATGTAGACTACGTGATAGTGAAGGGCTAGTTTTATTGTTATAAATAGATAGATATTTGGGTTCAGTAAGTAGTAAGATAGAAGATTACAGCATGCGTTTAATCAGTTAGCAGCCTTAAGTTGTTTTGCAGAGGTAGAAATATCGCTTGCGTATCTTCTCAACCTGAATTTCGGTATCCCAAAGCCCATGCATTTCCAGATCATGTTGCGCATATAGCACCACCACCTGGGACTCCAGCATTTGTCGTTGAGGTCACGAAGCCCATAGTCTCTAAAATGGGAGAGACTCATCGTCCAATGTCTTGATTTTAAATTCACTACTGTTCTTTGAGGAATATATCATATGATATTTAATAATGGCTCTGATGGAGGCTGTTGTGCAGTTGCGCTTCCTTTTGTAGTTTCCTTACCCGTTAACTGAGCTCATGGTTGACATTTCCACCTAAATTCATCCATCTTTGCCCATTTTCATATTCTCCATGATTAAGCCTGGCTATCTGATTCAAATACTCGCCTATCGCGAGTTTATTTCCTTCGTAGGACAGATTACAAAATTCTCAGCATAATCTCATTTCAATAAAATTTTAATAGGATCCAAGATCAAGATGCGCATTTGTTATGAAATCAAAATTTCCAAAAGAGAAGAAAAGAGATATCAACACTTAGAAATAAGTCACTGGTGTGAAACTACATTACATGAACAATTGATTTATTACAAATGAAAAAATCCTCCTCTATATATAGGAGGTTCATGTTACAATGTAATCCGGCCTAATTTAACAATAATATTTTAAGGGCACAATAATAATAATAATAAGCCATGGTGTTGCCAACAATACAAGGGAGCTACACATAGTAATAAGGATCACACTATTAATATAGAGACTTACTCTCCTCTTCAAATGTGTTGTCCTCAACACTTCATTATTTTCTGATGCTTTTGAGCAAAATTTCTTCCCTTCCCACGTGAATCTTTCATGTCTTCCACTTCACGATACTCTGAATTATCAGATTGTTGATGCTCTGTTCGCGGATCTTAGAATTTTCGATGTGATGTTGATCTTCCTGTTCATTGATTGCCATCAGTTAAGAATTTGAGAGTTGAGCTGATGATTCGTCAATTTATCGCCCATATTGGCTATTATCTGATCCTTTCAGTCTCATCTACTTGTAGTCTCCATTCTTCTTGTTCATACACTGCTCTTCTCCTCAGAAGATTGAAATCTGTTAGACTTGGTACCGCATTCCATTATTCATACCTTTTTTCACTTCATGCTAGAGGCATAGATGCTTGAGGGCTTTGTCAAGTATGGACCAGTTCTTTTATTGGTAGCATTATATATTCAATTACGATATGGCCCCTAGTCATCTTGAATCATTTCAAACTTTTCGTGTAATTTTAAAATTAATTACACATCTTTTTCTGATTTATATTCGATATTTGAAACTGGTCTATGATTTCAGACTTTCACACCGAATTGTCTGATGGTTCTCCAAATCATATTTGAATGTCATTGTGTCTGACCTAATTTGATCTCCTTCAAGGCAAAGTTATGTCCAATTTCATTAAATGGTATAATTGACTACAATAGAATGAATTTGAAGCACTTGCCACGCAATACTCAATTTGACTATTGATAGACCTAAACTACTTACGCCGTTTCATCATTCTACTCGAATACCATGTTATGTTATGAATATTCATTCTATCTCTACTGAAATTGAGCTAACAAATCCCAAATTAATACGTAATGAGCAATCTCCGAATAGCCCAAAATTCTCAAATATGTTCCTCAAGATTCGGCTTCATGCCCCAAAATGGCCAGTCTCTAGAAAAATTTATAGCTTAAAATTTCACAACGACTTGCCAAGAAAATACCACCAATGTATCAAGGTCTCCGAAATATAACCAAGCCTAAATTTGAGGACATTGTTCCTCATCATTCTCTCGCTTTCACACTCTGGGCTACTACCGTAGGAAAACAAGCATAGCTGTACCCACTCCATGACTATGTTCCGAATCCAAGCAGCTCGAGCACAATGTTATGAAATAATCAAAAGAGAAGAAAGAGACCCAGGCTTCACTCATGTGGAAACCTCATACATTACATCTACCTATCAATTATTCTGATGATACAAATGAAAAAACCCTCTCTATATGGGAGTCCATGAAGGTATAGACCTAACAATATCACTGGGTGGCTAATAATACAATCACATGGGAACTATAGGCAAAAATACAGAATATGTAGGGCCACCAACATAACAAGGACTACACATTGTATCATAGACCCCAACATTGTTAGCCCTTCGAGCTCTTCGCGGACCTTCCCTCTGCAAGTTCTCCATTCCAGAGCCTGTCCTCTGTAACAACTTTCTCTAGAGTGATGGTTGTTCCTTCATGTAACTACTTCACTCTAGACATTTACTGTTTTCCTTGGTGCTGTCTCAGGATATTCTGTTTTGGTATATGATTCTCCTCTTCTCGTCTCATTCTCTTCTGCAATTTTATTTATCTTGAATTGTAGATAAGGCTCTGCCTGGATCCTAGTGTTGGTTCCTCTGAAGTGACAGAGCCTGGGCTTGGGATGTCTTCCTCTTGTATCAAGGGCTACTATTCGGCAATTAGCTCCAACAGGACCATGAGTGGTGCTGTTATTGCTTCTCATGAGAAGCCTAGAGGGCCTCATAGCCTTCTATATCTATGTATTTCTCCAGCTCTCTTTTCCTTCTGGCTTACTATACTGAATTCTTCCTTCACTTCATTTCAACTTTCCGTTTCACCTTCTTTCAGTACATTATATTCATGGTATTTAATGTTCTATCACAAATTACCTTCAGCAACGCATGAAATTTCCCCTGTCTACGTCCAATAAAATACCTGCACAAAGGCCTTTCGAGGTGATTTAAGGACTCATACTCATCCCATGATCGAAACGTATTCTCCGCTTCCTCTTCCTCACTCTAGCTCATTTCAATCATATTCAAGGAAAATGCACTACTTGATTAAAACCGTACAGGAACCAAATTACAGGCATTAAATAAAATCAACTAATACATGCATTTAGATGTTGTTACGAATTACTCAATCCCAAGGGTGGCCTCCCTTAACTCCATTCTTCGTCTTCAACTAGACTTTCTCGAGTGAAGACATTATTATGAGGGATTGCCCATTTTCCAAGCCACATATAAATACTAAAGGTATTTCATGGTCAATTTAATAATGAGTTCTAAATTAGATGCCATAAAGAGGGTATAATTATCTTCCTTCAAGGGTGTAAAAATTGTAATTACGTCCACTGTCATACTTCATTTTTAAAAATCCCATCTATTTGATATTCCATGAAAATAGAGGTTGATGAATTATTTAAGAAATCATAGATCTCTAGTTCTATTCATGTTTTGTCAAGTTCAATTATTATCCATAGGATTAGGTCGTAGTGATGAGAGGGGTGATGCTTTTTTGCTGTGAGTGGAGCATGCAAATCTCAGCACATTAGTTTCCTGACATGTTTCAATGAAAACTTTTGAGCTATGAAAATTTCACCGCTAAAGGTTCGCTACAAGATACCGCATAATAATTTGCCAAATTATCATGCTTTTTGCGCCGGGGAAGGTGAGGAGAATCAGTTATAGTCTAACTTTGTTTTGATGAATCTCCATTTACGGGGATTTCAGAGTTCTGTTACCTCAACAATTTCACTCCACTGACATAGCATTAGTCCCCGTGATAACGCCTCCTTACCTTGCAGTACTTTCCAGTTCCCATAGCACTACCGACCTCCGCATCTACTAGTCACCGAAGCCCATGGTACTAGGACCACAAGCACCAGATCAACCCCACGTCTTAGCCTACTACTTGGAATGACCTCTCGCAAAATGAAATTGCCCTTTGGTTTCATCTGTATGGATTGACACGCTTGAGTTGATCTCCACCTGCCATTCACATTCTCCTCTTGCCACACTGCACTCATCACCTTCCATACTTCTTCAATATTTCAGAAGAATCTATCCTACCATTTGAAGGTTGCTGCCACTGTCTCATTACCACTTCATTCATTGTACTTTGATATACATGAATTAAAGGAACGGAGGAATGAGTTCATTACCTCGCAGTTCCATTCTGGTGACTAGGCTGTTGTTTATACAGTATGTCATTTCAAGATATCCGAATGTCTTCGAGGTGATTTGCCATACAGACAACGGTACAAACAAAATATTTAGATGTTCTACCAGGTTTTCATCGTCGCACGATCAGACCCAAGGATTAGCTCAAAACTGTGCTTAGATTGGCTGAGTCCACAGGAAGCCAGAGCAGTGTCTCTTCTGGATTGCCGCAAATCGCCAAAATGATTACCATATGAAGATACATGACTTTGAATTTCAGCCTACCACAAGTAGAAGCAATTTCATTGAAATCCTCAACAATATGACCGTGGTTTCCACGTCAAGAGCACTTAACTGCGCTCACATTTGACCAAGATTCATTTGGCGGAGTTTACGTATGCAGATTACGCTCCCAAATTAGGTAATTTCCACTTTAAAGGATGACCGTAGAAGTTGCCCCATTATTTAGCGTGAGGAGGGCAAAGTTGTTTGTCACATTATGCTGAAATTAAATTGACGAATTTTGGGCCACTCAAAACAAGACTTGTAGGAGTTGTCTTTAGCTCGAATTGCCAAGAGTTTTGATCTGTGTGCGAAGGACGACAAAATACATTTATGTTCAGCTTGCGTAGCCTAACTGTGGGATAGAGTCTCCGCGAAGTTCCACACAAATTGGATAAATCAGCATTTCAGGAATTAATGAAATGCGCTCTGCATCGAAGATAACGCGAAGGCCAAAAACTCGCCAAATTCGTAAATTAGAGCCAAGAATACGTATTTAGAAAGAGTTGTTGAGACATTCGCGCTGAAATTGTATTGGTCGAAGAATTTTGAATATATTTACGTAGAAGTTTCAGCAAGTGTTAAAGACTTTGAGACGTTCGAAACTCGAGAATTTCTTCTTCACTCCAGCAGGGTACGATAGGTGATTGAGGCGGTCGAGTACCGAGGCTGTTTATCAACCAAAAATATATATTGACATTTCAGTCATTTTCGAACTGGCTGAAGCAAGTTGCGTCATTTGAGCAACTTCATTTCAAAGAATGCAGTTATGGAAATCTTCATAAATCATGGAGATGCCTATCTGGGATATGTTGCCAATTTGCTTAAATCATCAATATATCTGATGCCTGATGCACAAGATAGCAGGCGAGTGGTTTCATGACAATACTCAGGAGTTTGTTATTTGCTTCTCAGGAAAGGTTTCACAGTGGCTCTATTCGCAGAATGGTCATATTCGTTATTTTCGTAGCCGACAACTGACAGGGATATTCACGGGGCTTTTTGCCTTTCGGATCATTTTTTGTTCATTGAATGAAGCATTGTTTCTGTAAAAACTTACCATATCCAAAGAGCCGAAAGTCATGATGACAAAGCTCGTAAGGAGATGTCTACAAGATTTTCAGTGAAATTCCAGATTAAAATTGTTGCTAGTTTGAATGATTATTTACGTATTGTTAATTATATCAAATAACAAATGAAAAGAATACTACATAAACAAAGAATTATTCACTCATTTCAAGTAATAATTATTTATTGTCAAGTAAATCTGGGACAATTTTAATTTAACCGAAAATTTGAAATACATACAGTTATTCAACCTAATTTTCAAATCAGGTTGGTATCAGATATTTTCTCAGTTGATAGAGATTATTGCTTGATTGTATAGTTGAAGAATAATGTAAAGATTGATCGTTTATCGCTTGCAGTAGATTGCTGTTTGAGTCATTGAGATTTGAGATAGCTCGATTAGTTGTCTTGAGAGAACAGCAGATTATATATTAGTTTCACTAGATTCAAATTCACTTGAATATACCTTCTGATGACAATTGTTGAATGTTTTGAGTTTGTTTGTTGTTTTGATGTTGAATAAGAGTTGGTTTATAAATTTCATTTGTTAAAAATATTTGTCATTTGTTTTGCAAGCTTTGAGAAATTATTTTGTCTTTTGTTTCCATTTATATTATGATATTCATACAAGGAATTTCTTCATTAAGATTTTTCGATGATGATATGGCATGACCCAGTTATTGAAATGCTAGACAAAGAGAAGTTATTTCGAACTCGAATATTATTTTGGTCATGAAGGAAGAGAAGGAAGAAATTCCCAAGAGCCATGACATGGAGAAAGGGTATCAGTTTCAAGAGCTGACCAAAGAAATGCGAGGAATAGGTAATCCATTCCCACTTATCTGCTTCTCATATGCTACCTTGAAAAACATGCTGCAAATAGGTCCAAATTAATGATTAAAATGGCCGGGATTGTAGTATACCAAGGCAAGGTTGACTTACTGGATTGAGGAATCCACTCCAAGAATCTTCGGTCTTGGTGCGCTTAATGGTGAAGACACTCAGTTCCTTTGAGCCATGTGACGCTACTTTAAAGAGAACTTTATTCCAAGTTCTAGCATAAACATGTCAAATTTGTTCAAAGATTTATCAGTTATTTCCTTAGTTGCTGCAGCTAGCACATGGATATATTTGCTACGCAAGTTCATATTTTCAAGATATTAGTCGCGAAATGAAGTTGTAGCTTTCTCTACTACCATCTTTCCATTTAGCAATGATGAATATCTAAAGATAAGAGGCATTAAATATTTCAGAGATCACTTATTGTGTTAGAGCATGATAATTTACATGTTTACAAGAAAGATTTGTTGTACATATGGGTGGTGGATTTAACATGTTACTTCTAGACATCGATGAGGAAGGCATATGTTGCATTAGGCAAAGAAAACTTCTCAAAGAAGGTGTTAATGTCTTAACATGCTCTGAAAAGAAGTGACATGATGTCCTCTCATTGTTGATTCTGCATCAATCCATTGATTGTAGCATCGCAAAGAAGAGATAGAAGATAATGCTGGAACCATGGATTCCATTATCGATGAAAATGAAATTACTGGAAAGAGTGATGGATTTCAACAAAATAAGAAATACGAGAAGAGCAGTAGAGCTTCGCTTGTACTGTCAAGTTTGATGCAAGATTACATAGAAGGTGTTCGCTTCGAAATAGGCCCTTTTTTTGTTGCAAAATTTCATCAAGTGTGCAAAGATACTCAATTATTACAGCAATATCTTATTTCCCGCTTTAGTCATTGCTGTTTTTTGGGATTATTTCATTGCTATACTGAAAGTATGGTCAGGTAAAATATTTACTGAAAGGTATAAATAAAATGCACCGTAAATAGGTTCATTGCATATTGATACATGCAAATGTGTTTCAGTAAAGATGTATCATATTATTTTCGACTCTGTGTCGACATTCTTGTCGAATTGTGCGCCGAGCGATAAGTGAATAGTTTTTACTTAGCGTCAATTGTATAAATAATATTTATGATTCCACTCTGTTGTTGATGTCGATGTTGCATGACTTGAGTTAATTCGTCATTTGATCAAGGTTAAATGTTATTTTACTCTAAAATTTTCATTGCAAGGGAGGAGTGAAGAAGAGGCTGCTCTGACAGAAATATGGAAGTGTGAATTGCCTTTAGTTGCGGTTCAAATTAATTAGCCATGCAAGCAGCTGTATACAGTATTTCATTCTTTTCGACAGACATTTCTTAGTATTCCCAAGAGAGCTTTTGTAGTCCAGCCATTTGGAGGAAATCGACTAGATTAGCTCGTGCTATAGGATTGGGCTACCAGGTTGCATAGAAGCAAAAGACAACGTTTGGAAAATAAACACAGCATTTGTTAGTTATTGCATTCTTTGAATGCGAGTACTGTATTATCAGAAGAATCTCATTGAACCTCATCATATGACATATGGTTTCAATGTTTGTGAATACTAAGCGCTTAATATCAGTTTAATATTTAATAGTTTCAATTCGAGTTAATATGGTACTTTGAGGCTTCCAGCTTAGGCAGCATCATCTTCGCGAGCACCAAGAAGGTCGAAGACTATGTGAGGAAATAGGTAGCCTTGTCATAACTTCATTACTGAATTAATTGACTTGTTCTAGTTAATTTTGGGTTCAGGTTTTCAAATGAATGGAGGAGGAGCAACAAATTTCTTCAAGGAAGATGAAGGAGTCAGCCACCATGAGACAAATTGCCTTGAGGTCTAGAACTAGGGGAGTTAGAGTCCTTTCCCGTATTCCCAATAGTCTAAATTGATAATTACATCGTCGACCTGATGAAATTGTTCTAGAGACAGAGAACGTTGAGGCCAAAAGCCTAGCAAACTCTAGGCCATTAGTTCGTCTATCAATATGGCTTGAAAGAGTTGTTCGAGACATTCGTTGAATGAGCGAGTATTCATTGGCTGAAAAACAATTTAATCCATTTACAAGAGGCCTTGTTGTGTTGCCAAATACTTAGAGGCCCAAAACTCCAAACTGGTTTCCGCCCCAGTGCCAGCAAGAAGTCACAAAGGCCTATTTGTAACCAAAACTCCATATTAACTGTCTCTTGGAAATCAATGGAGTACTTCAAAACATTCTTTGTGAACTTGTTTCAAAGGCATTTAATTGAAGGAGAAGACGAGCAAATCATGGAGGATAAAGCCTATTTCTGGGATTGCAAAGACAATCTGAGAAATTCCACTGGGTTAATTGATGTCTAATCGTACAAGAAGGACTAAATGATTGCATTCGGGATTGTTATTTGTGCCGCAGGTTTTTAGTGCACCGACAAGGAACGGTCAACAGTTGTGCCTGTCGCTGTACAATAAAATTATCTACGGATATTCATTAGAAGCCAGTTCCGATCATTTTTGCATTCATTGAATTATATTTATTTCTGTAAAACTATTTCATATCCCAAAGAGATGAAATGATTTTCACAAAAGCTCAAAGGAGATTTGCAGTTCGATGATTGTGCGAATCCCAGATTAAATTGTTTTGTAGTTTCTGAATGATTCGTTTGTATTATAGTTGTTACGTTACGTTAAATTACAGAAGAACAAATGAAATAATACACAAATAATAAAATTATACACATTGGGCAATAATCTATCAAAATTACAGATCATTCTTAATTTAAATCAGTGGTAGGCTCTGTTACATACAAGTTACGACTATCTTCAAATACTCAATTGCTGAGTATTATTATCGCAGTTCATGTTGTACTGATATTCTTATTTCTCGATGATTAGTTTCCATGTACTCTGAAGATAGGTGGTTTCCAAATACAAGGATGGTTCTTCAATGTTTAGATGATTGTCTTCATCAGTTATCAAATTTTTCACAGGAAGCCCAGTTCTGTATTGCCATTGACTTTCCAGCACACGACACGTACCCCCAAAAATCATACACATTCCTCATGAAAATCGCATCTCATAAGCAAGGTGGTGATCCCATCAATAGAAGGATCTGCGGAAAACTTTGTTGGTGGCGGAAGTGAGGTTATAAGCTGCGGAAGGGCTTTTCATGAAAAGATGATGTTTTGTCGGGGTGATAAGGGGATGATGGAGGTTTCGACTTTATCTGTTGTTTAATACATATCACCTATCCCATGCTAATCAAATCCTCATGGAATTACTGTAGTGCCGAGAAAATTTGTAGTATTCATACGATTGAAGAAGTGAGATCGTCTTCCCATCGATAGAAAGAATGGGGAAATGAAGTGAATGATGACATGTATATGATTGTGTGAGTGATGTGGCGTTGCCCTCACCTTGTCCTCTAACTACGACTGAACACCTAGCAGTGTAACCCCATGCGTAGAACTAGCGCAAGCGGACCTTCTAAGGTTCTGCCTGGTCATCTTCAATTGTTTCGTTCTTCCTTGAGCGACTCTGTACAGTTCTGCCCTCAATCCAGGCTCCATCTTCGTACCTAAAAGAGTTTCACCGGGATACTTCATCTATCTTCCTCTTCATTGCCTGTCTCCTCACGAGGCTCTGTTCCAGAGCGGGGCCTAGTACAGTGACACGCGCTCTTATCTCTCTCATCTCATTCTCTCTCTCCATGACTGAGTCTAGATTAAACGGAGTTACGAGACCCAAAACCACATCTCATCCAGCCTATCCAGTAGTCCCTTCCAAATCCCAACTTCAACAACCACAAGACTCGTCACCGTCATAAGCCTCCATCTGAAATACTTGAACGCAGAACTATTAAGGTGAGCGGCTCACGACCTCTTGGAAGGATCTTCCGCGTATCATGCCAAATCTTCGGGATTCATCTTAAGAATGCATTGTCAAAGAATAGGAATTATCCAAATCCATTGCTTCACGGTTGAATATCCAAATCTTTATCTCATACTCAGCGTATGTGGCAATTAAAATCAATGGATTGTCAGTGGCTTGATTTCATAGAGGAGCGAATCCAATGGTAGGTTTTACAAGGGAAGACAGTTCAAGGGCTCCTAGAATTCGTCTGTTCGTTACCTGTGTTTGATTCATTAACTTGTCAAAATGTTATCTGGTAGGCTTTCTTGTCATCTCCACTTGTTCATTTGGTTGAGGATTTGATAGTACCGAATTTCCTGTTTACGTGTTGTCTACGATGCCTTCAATCTTAATTGAGGCGGATTGTATTAACACGTTAAATGACTAAATGATACACATAACTACCAATCCAGGCATATATTTCAATGACAACGCATCACCGCGTCGGCTACATCAAACTGTCCAAATGTTGAAATCATTGCTGAATTAAATGTCAGTTGAATCACTCATGAGCAATAAAAAACTATCCACATGCCCTCATTCATAACAATATCTATCGTATCTCAATCAAACATAGTTTAACGACATATATAATATTGGGAATTGAAGCAGATGACATAGCCGAACAAAATAATAACATTCTCCACCGACATAAACAAATAATATATATAGATTATACCTTTCGTCCAATGTTTAACTCGAGCAAAATGGAGGGCCCTCCTCTAGTAGGGTTCAGAGAGAAAGAACTTAATTGAAACTAAAACTAAATAATCGCATAACATCAACAACAATATAATCCTGTATTAATGCGACTAAAGTACAAGCCAGCAATACTCTTCTCCCGCTAACCTCGATTAAAGGGTCATATGATTGTTATTAATTAAAGGAGGGATTTGATCAGAATCTCAGATTCCTATGCCTTATCAAAATAGAATATATAGTTACAATCATTTAATAGAAATTCTGATTCAGAAGAATATGAGAATAAACTACCTAAAGGTCGCTTATCCTAAAATTCACAAATAATGAATTTCATTAAATTTACGGAAAACATATTATAATAACAAATTGAATAGGATATAATTTATTACCAGAGGCTGATGATATTCAAAATACGTACAATCGCAACTTCATTTGAAGGGCGAATATCATGATGTAATAAAGGTTGTGTGTTGTTATCGTAATAAATATTTACTTTTCATCATTTTTCGTATACTATGCTATAGATAGTTTCAGATAAAATATCCGGGCGACAACAAGACTAGAAAAATTTTCAAACACAATTATCATGTGATTACATATATCATAATAATACGAATGGCAAGATAATGAAAGGGTGAACAATGCTTAAGAGGGAAGCGTAGAGTATAAAGATAGTCCAAAGGCTGTAGTCACAGCGGTAAATAGAAATACATGTGTGAAATAAGTAAATGCATCACTTCGTTTCTGATTAGTGACTAACTTTGAAACCCCAAATTTAAAGGATGTCTTTCTGAAATTTCCGTCCATTTTCATCATTTTCTACTTAATTTCTGTTTTCATTTAATTTCATTAATCTTATTGCTAATGAGGGTCATTTTCCAAAGATTACTAATGAAATCCATGTCTCATTTCAATAATTAAAAGTCATTGAAGGTAATAATTTCATCTCTGTTTAGGTTGTCTATTCTTTGGTATTATCACATTTTACCTGATGTAGAGTAGACCATTAGTAGTTATTGGAGAGGAGCTATAGCCGCCTATCTTTGCTATTTTCAAATTTGATAGGATTCCACCTAAGATATTTCACATGTGTAGCAAATTTTTTCTAACAATATTTCTTTTACTTGGAGATAGATATAGGAATCTCAGAAACAAGGGTTTTCCATGTTAGCAAACTAGATAGTAATTCTAGACGGAAATAGTACATATGAAAGGATAATTATCAATCATTGCAGGCAAGGTTAGGCTGACAAAAATTTAGTAGCCACATTCTTCTCCTCGGATTGTCAAAATGGCTCATTGCAATAATAAACCATATAATGATTCAGCATTTCATCAAGTTTATTCATCAAATATTTAATGGTTGCATTTATCGCGAAATAAAGACTTGATATCTCACGATATGCAATCTAAAATTAGACAGATCGCGACATAGTTAAGAGCTTTCAAGAATGTAGTTGAATTTCATCTTAGAGAAGTTTTACTAATGAAATAGATGACATACTAAAATCCTACACTTACAATCTTGACTGATGCATTTGAAGGACGCGTGGAAGGAAATTAATTGGGGCTCAAGATTATGGTAGAACCTCTTCAAATTTCAAATTGGTTTCCTGACATTCCATCTATCCAACCAGCATGAACTTATCCAACAACGAAGAAGAAGCTTCAAATTCAATTGCAATACAAATAATCGGTGAGTTTCTGAAATTCTCCGCTTTTAGAATAGACCTCTTTGTGATGAAAATACTTTAGGGGTCAACCGTATCCTCTGATAATACCCAAGAAATACTTGAAGACATAAAATTACATTTCACTGACTTATCGAAAGATTCATTCACGAATTTCAAGACGATATTAGAAATAGATTTGGTGAGTCGTTATTAGTGTATGAAGTCCATGCATATTCACGTCATGAACAATTTCAGCACAACTGTCATCCAAAATAAGTGTGAATGGTTGTCACGGAAGCGACTTCTATATTTCCTTCATGAAACGTTGACTTGCCTATCTGTTCCAAGGACTTCAATCTAGTTATACTAGGTTCTCCTGTGAAGCAGTAACTTCTGATTGTGTCATTCAGGACTCTGATCAAGGGTTGTCCTTTCAAGCCTTGTTGTTACCTATAGTCAATTTTACTCTTTATCAGTATTCATGATAAGAGGGGGACACGACCACCATCGAACAAGTAACGTAACCCCGCATCTGCGTTTCTTCAACTCTTCTCATTACCACCTAGCGTTAATGGTTCATTCTCAGATTACGGTCAGTTTTCATCCATCCAAATCGCAGACGTACCCTTCTCCTTATATCAGAAGGCATCAAGATACCATCAAAATCACTACAATTTATAATTCCTTGTTTTGATGAGTGCTGTGAATATACCTTCCCGACATAGGAAATCGACATAGCCGAGGTTCAGTTAACATACGACTATCTATCACACTTCAGTAAATATTCAGTAACACGATGAGAAAGGAATGGACGCTCCCCGATGATACGCTCATCCTCTTTGATGAAGGCCTGATCCAAAAATCTCATGCTCAACTCACTATTATGAGAATCGCTTGTAGAGATTTCAGACAACAAAATGCAACCCAATACGTTTACGCATTCGAATACTAATCTAACAGACAAGGAGACAGTTACCTGTATGGATATCCAAAAACACGGTAAAAGAGAAACACTAGAAGTTTACTGGTTGATTTCACATCAAGGCAGGTTTCACAATCGTACTTGATGCTGTGGAGCCTCCCTCAGCTAGTCCACCCCATCAAAGCCCTTCAAGTGATCCTTCCGCCGGTTAGTTACTAACATTACCCAGGGATAGCCAAGGGATTACTGATCAAAACTATTGTCTCATAATGGTTAACAAGAGTGAGTGACGAGGATCAATTAGTGGAAGGAGCAGGAATTGTGACTTACGAAAAGAGAGCTGCCACTCATCGTTTATTCAATCCATACTGATACATTGCCTCAATGAGAGACTGTCATTCCATTGGTCTAGCCATCGTCGAAGCTCTAGAGATAAAGCTCCTCCAGGAAATTTCCACAAAACATAATTTTCCAACAGCATTTGTTATCACAACGTTGGAATAACGGTCATAGCTACGGTAGATAACGAGAGTGTTGGGCTCATAAATCTAGGCTCTGGAGCTAAGCTCTTCGCAAACTCTTCGTTGCAGCTTGTCTTTAAAGGATACTGGCGTATCTTTCAAGGCGGATGTTACACAAGACTTCATTACAGTGATTTGTGACCGGACGAAAGAATACAGACAAATTCATCGCAGTAATAGACGCCCCTGCAGCATGAAGGCAAAATAAGAGTGATATGAAATTTCATTTAACCAAAGAGTATGAGTTAGAGAATCGTCAATAAATCTTCCAAATCAAATACAATATAATATATGACACTTTATATGAATATTCCCAATAAAATATCTCCGGTTCAGTTATTCAATAGCTACGAATTCGAGAAAATGAGCATCCGGCTCCAAAGAGGACATGAAATGGATCCACAAAGACAACTATCCGCTTAAAGAAGGATCATGTGTAGCAATCATGAATATTCAATTAATTCATGTAGTACCGATAAATATATCAGGTGATCCAGTAGTCTACAAGAATCTCGATCTAATTTAATGCATGTTCCACCATGTGAATATACCATTGTCGCATGTAGGAGTTCACTATTATCGGCTAATGATGAAAAACGTTATCAGGAACAAGAGATCATTCAAATACCTCTAAGGTAACAAACACCTATACAAAGAAGAAGGTAAATGTGCTGAATTCCAAATACAGCAAGAATTGCCTCAAGGACGAGGTGAACCTCGTTAGTCAAATACGGTAAGAGCTTTCCACTCAGGTATGCAAGTTTAGCGTTCTGAAATATTCTAAATCATTCCTACGACACGAGTTGAAGTCGACGAGTAATCTATCAAGGAGGGCCATGATTCTCACACATGGACATGAACAAAAGGATTTCAAGGATATCCAGGACTCATTGTAGAGAGGACTGACAACAAGGATGCTCTGTTCTCTTGGTCATATCAAGACACGAATTCCATGGCATGAAAATCTCCAGATTCGTATCATTAGCTCGCCACATTTGCGGCACGACGGTTGCTGAGAAAATGATTCTCCAAACCTGAATGTAAGGACAGTCAATCGATATCCAGGTACCAATGAAATCACATGAGTATCACGCTCAAGTGTGAGCGCCGCCTATCATTAAAGGATGTCCTTACCTTCAATTCGATTACTTAACGAGCAAATTTCATTTCTGATATACAAGGAAGAGGATATCATATGTTGAGCATGTAGTTCATCTTTAAATGAATCCATCCGGCTCTAACGGTCCTAGAGTGGTGACCTCGCCTATCATGGTGAGAGCCATCATTTCCATATTTTGATGAAATCAATTTGTTGAATAACGGTGTATATTCCATGTTTAGAGTTTGAAAGAAATCCTAAAATAAAATCCCATCACATTCTTTTCAGTCGCCTCTGACTTGAAAAGGCAGTGTCAGCACTTGCGGAGAATCTTCTTTGCCATACTGGTCATGCGAGTCCCTTTCCTACCTAGGAAAGGGGTAACGAGAGTTTCGATAACATTAATTCATTTAATTTAATGGTCTTGGTTTTCCTAAGGAAAAAAAATAGTAAAATAATAGTTGGAGTTGTTATTCTGAGGGAAGATGAAATTTTTTAATTGTATTTTGGTTTGTCTTTTGTTTATTGCGGTTATACACTATTAGATTGTCAAATTAAATTTCCATATTCAATCTTAGCAATTCATTATGCAGCAATTTGGAGAAGACTATTACTGATACCCTGTACATACATTAAAAAATGTTGAAAAACACACCTTCTAATGCACGGTACCTTTATCAGCAGGTCTTCAAAGAGCATGCACAGGTACTTCGACGTGAATTATTCTGCATTCAACTAGTGCCCATGAATTCGAAACCTGAGTAAACCTAGCAAGTATGTCAAAATACAATTAAAAAAAGTAGTTTTCCTCTCCAAAATATTTGTTATGTGGTCTTCATTCATACATTGATTAGTTTCATATACTTGACAATGGAAATTACATGAAAATTCCCAAGTACCCTAGCCGAAATTTCTCCACTGCATTAGGTCGACGATCTTCATTTGAGAGTCAGAAAGAGCTTAAGTTGACTCCTCCCCGAGGAATGAGCAGTATAAAGGTAGTAGTGTTCCAATGATGGAATCGCCAAAAGGATAAAGAGGTTACAACAATGCGATTCCTAAGGTGTTGGTGAAAAACTGCTATATGACGCCAGTAGGATGGTATTCCATGGAATGAAAATTCAAGGTTGAGCATGGTAGCGAGGTCGCTAAAAGAAATCAAGATAGAATTGTCTCATTTTTTGCTGTAGTTTTCTGAGTCATTTAGATGCTTGGAATGGTTCTATTTTCACAAGTTTGAATACATTGATGCCTTTAACATGGTTATCAATTCGTGTATTTCAAAGCTTCAGCTGATTATCAAGGTGACCATTGTTGTCAGTGGATGAAGAAGCTCTGTTAAGATCAAGGAAGATTGACCGGGATTTACTTATTAAATAGACAAGAATTGAAAGGATTGTCTCATTTGCTGAGTTGATATAGAAATAAATACGTTCATATTCGACATTTTGTGTCTAGGTCAATATTAGAAAGAACTATCTCAATGCCTGTTCTCATTTCAAGGAAAGCCTTGACACAAGACAAGCAAACCGCCGTAGCATCTTTGCCTATCTTTTCTAAGGAGCTTCGACACAAGAAAAGGAAATTGCTCCAGTCTCACACAGCCCATAAGCGTCTGATTCCAAGAGACTCATCGATACAACACTGAAATTGCTGAACCACTTCAAAGATAATTTATCATCATCGGTCAGACACAATAGGCGACAAGATGGAATAGTCGTCACATATCAGTACGAGATGATATCACATGCTCATAGAAGAAATTGGGACGGGAGCCAAACTAGATCGATTAACGCTCGATCAACGGTCACCCTTCGGAAACAGACACATGAAAGAGGGAAAGACAGTCCCCTAACATACGAAATTACCGGTGAGTGCTCAGCCCACAATCTGTCACCATCACATCCATATAAAAAATCTCCAAATTAATCTGAAACTGAATATCCACGGTTCGACTGGTTCTCCGCTAAAGCCAATTCGGGTAACAAGTTGCTGTGGATGCAAACTGTACATTCAAGTAGTTCAGAACAAAATTAACAAATGCACCATCCATTATGGCGCTATCATTATTATAGGCTCGTAGTATCACGTCATTATAAGAAGGAAGATGATATCATGTCAAGCCAACTCCAATCAAGAGCATCAAATTATTTATAAAAATAGCGGAATGGTACGCTCTCCCAGTTACAGCATCCGGTAACCCTCATTCCACTCATGTGGGAATAGAGCCTCCACCAGAAGAATGCGTGAAGAAATATTGCACTCGAAGTGGTATGAGGTTCAATCTATATGAAAGGCATTAGCGTGGAATTGCGTTCAATCTTCTTCAAATGATATTTGAAGTCGAATGACCTGCGAGAATTACCTCGGTGAGAGAGGATTGATTGAGACTCTAGATCAATCATCAACTGGAAGGTAAAGCTCGCAATGTAACAGAAGTGTCACCGGTGAAGTTGTAAGGTTATCCAATTTGCCTATCCATATTAGACAAGCAGTGAACGGGATGACCCTCACATTAAGGGTGAAATTCTATCTCCCTTTTCCTACGGAGTTTATGACAATTAGCTGAGGTTTTATCAACATGACCTCTGCGTCATGATATGATGATGATGACCATACTAATATCCTCACAACTTAAGAGGCGGTCACTCTGTATAACTGCGTTTAAATTTGATTAAATTTACTGAAGATTTTCAACCGCTGTACTGGTAGAAATGGCCGTTGGCTCTCATTACTAGTTTCCTCTTCATCCTCTCATTCCCCTTCTTATCTTCTCGTTACTAGAATCCATAATTTCACGAAGATAAGAGGAAGAATCGAGGCAGAGTTCAGTTGGTCGTCGGTAAATAACCTGAAATCAACATGGTACAGTGGAGGTGAATTGAAGAAGTTGAAGTTTGGAATCCATCGTGCGGTTGAAAATAACCAAATCAAGAAATCCAATGTCTTGGGAGCAGGAAGGACTAACATTTCCAGTATTGAAAGGATCAGACTCATTCGGGATTTAATAGTAACCAGTGAACTATTTCATTGGTTCAACCTAAGACTACAAGGAGCTGCCCGCAATATGTCATAAATACACCTAGACTAAACAAATAAATCAAAAGAGGTATCTAGGCAAAGGCATTGGCACAGGAATCAATACAATTCCTTGAAAAACCAGACTTGACGATGACAACTGTCTTCAATGTTGTGTCGGGTAGACACGCCCATAGCGTCACCGACCAGCTCACTACGGTACTACAATCTAGTAAGTCTCCTTAAAATATACTCTGGAGATATGCGGTTTCCTCAGTCATAGTAGCGTTTAAATTGGTCGTAAATCACTCGATGAGTCCCCATATACCACATACATTGAAGCATAGTCCCATATACTGCATGCTAAATCGATACCCTGAAATCGTAACATGTGTAAGAATGCTAGGTTTAATACGTCTGTTTCTAGGATCGCCAGACGTTTATAGCCTAGACCGACAGTTTGCGTTAATCTCAAATTATCCTTACAGTTAATTCGAATACGAAGTCTTATTATTTTGATTACGTCTCGGTTTTGGCTCAACAGCTGTAGTGTCAATTGAACGAATGCAGCAACGAGAAAAGAACGACTCATTCTATGAAATATGTGTCATCGAGGGAATGAAAACAAGAGCGAAAATTACAAGAAATGCGCAATAAGAAATGATGGCAGAAGAAATTAGTGTACCATCGAATGCAAATTTAAAAAAAATCGACTCGCCATCATTCCAACAAATTAATTAAAAATCACTCTTCAATTAAGATGCATTCAAACTTTCCTTTACTTGAATTCTCATAAATCCACGCAATAAAGCTAAAGTAAACTTAACTAAACGGAACAAAGAATTTGCAGCAAATTTCCTCGAAAATGTCAATTTCAAAACATTTAAATGAAAATTACTACCCTATTTTCAAAACCTAATAAACAAACTCACTCAGTGCTCCAAGATGCAGGTCGACTTTCGGGCCATTTTCAGCCTGGTAGTCAGATCATCCAAGAATTTAAAACTTGTAACAGTCATCTATGCTTGATACCATCAGCAGGATTCCAGTGTGATTGAAGTCAAACAATCCAAAAAAGAATTAATGTTGTCAGAATGATTAACAGAATTTGAGGATGTGAAGCACACCTACAGTGACAGAGACGTTAAATCACCTATCGAAGATGAACCTGACCAAGCACAAGCAAAGTCAAAGATGAAAATCACCAATTCAAAAAATAAATAAAACATGTTAATAATGCAGTAGCAAAGTCATCATACTTAGTACATCATTCAAGATACACCGAAATAGAAACCCTATCTTCTTCCCTATCCTCCGATTACTGAAGGTGAGAACTAGTGCTAAAGATTGTATCAACGCCGACATCGCCAGAGAAACACATTTACGTTGGATTATACGAAAAGGCAAAGAGCTCATCGAGAATACAAGGAAAACAAAAGAATTTCAACACTGTACAGATTGACATTCCCAGCACGAATACTCATAAAGATCTAACCTAGATTCAATGATCACCAAATTGATCAGCGGACCAAACTGGAATGGAAGGCAAGAGGTCTCATCGAAGGCCAGCCTACCTTGCGAAGAGCCGCGACGTCTTCCAGTTCTAGAGGCGTATATCGAAGGAGACTACACGGACACTTCAGTGTCAACAAGAGGAGAAAGGTAGGATCAATTTCTCTCGAGCAGCTACCACTCGATGATACCCCTGATTCACAATCTTCAACTCATCCTTCCATTATATGCATTCGGTCATTTCATAGAGATAAAGAGACAATAACAAACATGATCCAATACAAAGCATACATTCGAATATCAACTAATAACAGAGTCAAGGATTACTATTTCAGGTTTTATTATCAAATGAATAGAGTGAAGACTAAATGAACTACTGATAATAGCAAAGAGGAAGCCATAATATACCTTGATGTTGAGGTACTTCACAGAATCCGTCCAGTCCAAGGCTTCAAGCTGCCCTCTCCCAAATATAAATCTAGGAATTAACACAAAGATAGGGATACAACAATTCAATGATCATATCATCCCCACATCACCAAATCCAAGAGTGGATGCGGGTCAAAGGATCATCTCCTAGGAAGAGAGAGGGAGGTTTCCAGGAGCCCATGAAAGAAGTGAGGGGTTTGCCCACCTCTCAAGGGACTCATTCACAAGATTAGCAGATACAAATGAGATCACCATATTCCACAAAAAAATAGCCCAAGCCTGTCATCTCAGAAGCTCTATCTGAAGCCTGTCCATTTTGAGCACAGAAATGTCTGCACTTTCCAATCGTAAGAGTTTTAATGACAGCAGCCAGATAGAATGCACCTTCCATCGTGACGTGAAAGAATGAGAAAATTTCCATGACCCATAACAGGGCTTGAGCCATCTCATAGTACCTTTCAAGGCAATCCTCTTTGCTCTAAAGGATAGAATAGATGAGCTAAAATGTTGCATTGGTCAGAGCTCATCACAGACTCTAAAAGGTGGACAGGTGACAAATGCGGTAACAATGAGAGAGTAGTTTGCCTTTCTTTGCTTCCTGGGATAGGAAGATTTCAAAATCTAAGCATGAAATATATCAAAGATACATATCATTACTAGTCTGCTGGCTTGTTTCAAGCCTTCTTGCTACTCTCTGTTATCATCGACACAGGGATGACTCAGAAAATATCATATCATCTTCATTTCCAGTTGTCTTACTTCGTTATCAGTTATTCAATAAAATTGGTAGAGGTATGATTGACAAAATTTCCATTCCTTCTCCTCGCCCTTCATTCAAAAGGGTAATGCTGTCTGTAGGGTTGAGCAAAGATGATATAATATATGCTCTTCATATATGCTCATTCTGATACCATGTTCTAGCCCAAGAACTAATGCAAGAATAATCAGGCCAACTCGTCTCAGATGGCACCATTAAAATTGGTTTGGGTTTGATGGTGAGTTCCAGATATCTCCAAGACTCGAGAAAGGTTGTCACATCCTCACTAACTCCTCAGGGGATTACTGTGATTATCATAATACGCAACATCATAGTGGTATCTCAAGGCTCCTGTAGGCCGATACATGGTTTCCTCGTCATAACATTATCATGGCTTACCAGCATTAAGGCGTTAGGGATTGTTTACTGTTCAGCTAATAGACACTCATCACCGGTGCCACAGATCCACTACTTTAAATATCTCAGTTATTTCAGATCATATAGTCTCATCAACATTGACATTGTATATAGTATTTTCTCCTCCTATATCCTTGTTATTTCTGGGTGAGATCTTTGTAGGATATTATTTGATGTCTAGGGAGAGCGCGTCTTAACACAAAAAGTATTCACTGTCCCATAGTCTTCCTTCTTTTCGGGGGCATTTCAGTAGTAATAACATTTCTCCTTCCTTCTTCTTCAAGATTTAGGGAGAAGTATGGTTCGAGTACCTTCCAAATCAAAGGCCGATCTGATTCACAACATGTCAGCGATTGCCGACGTTCATCAGCACCTGTTTCGTTCATTCTCGCCCAGATTGCCGTGCAGTTACCTTCGTGTCTTCTTGCCTTTTGCAGATACAGGCGTGAGACGCAGAGCCACGCGTCGCCAGTTTCATTAGTGCCCAACGGCAAAGCTCTGAGGTTGATATGGTTGAAAGGTTAGTGAGGCAAAGTGAGGAGATAGGACAAGATGAAGATGCGTATTGAAGGCCATAGCCAGAGCAGTGCATTTTGATTTTGGATTGTAAGGAGAATATTGCACTGCCCTTGATATGGAAAGTTGGTGTTTCACCATTTAGTTGATGAATAAAGCTCCAAGCCATTCTTCCTCGTATTAGGATTATTTTGTCGATACTTCAAAAATAAAGAATGCTCTATGGTGTTTTAAAGTGACACTCTTTGGGGATTCCTCCTGGTGCATATGGCGAAAGATGGCTAGTCTCATACTTCTATTGCTTCCTTTAATATACATCATATTCCATTCCCAGAAGGAAAATACCATATCACTCTCAAGTATTATATCATTACCTATATCCAGTCGAGGCGGAGGAGAAGAGTTGGACATTCTGACTAGACCTACCTTCTCTTCTCAGCGAATTCTGTGAATGATTCTGGAATATTGTTTTGATAAATATCATAGGTCAGTCTGTAAATGTCTCTCCAAACAATATATTGAGGGTCTCATTAACCTTCCATGATCCTTTGTATATAAAATTGAAGTGATAATGCTGCTGCCTCTATCCTCCTATTTATTGAACCTTCCTCATAATATTATAAGGACTCATATGGGCCCTTAGATCATTTGTATGCTCTGTTCTTTGTTCTCCTTATCTAGTAGTAATTCATTTACTTATTATTAATCTTATTTCTGTATTTGTGTTCAGGTAGGCCTAGTAGGTTTATAAATTCAACATGAAAGGTTAAATATTGAAGGTGAGGAAACTTTGACTTCTATGTTCAGTACAGTATAGTCATATTCCTTCAGTTCATTAACAAGTCCTCAAACATTAAAAATAAAGGCTCTCAAAGGTTAAAGTCATGTGTGGAGAGCAGCTTATGTTTATATTATCTATCATTTCCTCCACAATTTCTGGATAGAGTTAGGCATTCATTTTCAATCGCGGTTTTGATAGGTTATGAGGATTTGCCATCTTGTTGGCCTTCAAAATTTTAGTTCGCTCACCTGCATTTATTCTATCCTGGTCAAAGAGGAAGTTCGTCACCAAAGAAGAGTGATTTGTCGACTGAGTCAGTGGATTTTGGTAGAAATTCTCCGAATATGTCTAATTCTACTGTGTTTAATGAAATAACTTGTCTTGTTTTTTGTTGTGTTCTCCTTCTGTTTAAAAAATTGTAAATCAACACATTGATGCAAAAACAAAAGATGAAAGAAGAAGGAACCCCTGGCAGAAACTGAATACTGTAACAAGAAACAATCGAGGAGGCATCTGAAATCATCCTGTTCTACCGAAAATAATCACCTAAACTAGTGAAGGCCCACATTAATGCTACTCTCGAAGTGTCTATAGATTACGTGGTGAGCTATTGAAGGCAGATTATTTGTAGACGGTCAAATGTGAAAATAGATGAAATCCTTACTTATAGATTACGGTCTATTTATAGATTGTTGATTCAAAATAGATGTACGCCGTTAGTTTTCAAATTCTTAATAATCCACAAGAAATAACAACTTATTCTCTTGAGCACTTTATTTTCGCTGAACAAATTGAAAATCAATGGGCTGAGTGAATTTGGCTCTAATGGCTTCATCGAGCTATCGGCATGGAGGACTCAATTGTTCATCAAGAAGAGACACAGTTGAGTTATGAATATGGAGCTCGTATTCAGCTTACGTTTAGGTATCGTTGTTAGTTTTATCTAGTCTAACTGATTAATTAAAGAGTGAGCCTGCCACCACCACACACAACTCATTAATCAACTAGAAACAACAATATCAATTAACTACAAGGTATTTAAGGCCAGTAGACATCCGAGATAGTGAAAGGGAAATATTCAAGTTGCGACATGAAGGATTTATTTAACGCATATACATTAGAAGATTGGAGTTGAAAAGATAAAATTGTCACGAGAGAATGCACTGGTTCAGACAAATTGGATTGCCATTGAGGCAAGTTGTGCGCACATTATGGCATTGATTCTGTGTTGTCCGATTAGTGCATGAAAATTGTATCAGACGTAGGATTTGTATGCTTGTATGATTAATTTCATACGATATCCATGTTACATAATATAGTTGTTTTCAGCTCAAGCTCGCTTCAAAAATCATATGCGTCGCATTCGATTATCTTTGTCTATGTTTCACATGCGTGCGAATTGCTCGAAGAAAGATTAATAAGTGGAATTGATTCACATTCTGCTGTCTCATATGGGATTCGGTGAATACTTATGCATATAATTTCTACATAGCATCGAATATTTTCATTCAGAAGGAGTTTGCGGTTGGTGGACAATTTGAATTGTGTCGAGTTTCAAGTTTAATAAATTATTACAAGATTTAAAAGCCAACGGCCAGGCTGAGACCAAGGGAAATCCTCATCTGTTCGGAAGATCGGAGGCGTTGAAGATAATGGTCTGAAGGAATTCATCGGAAAGGAGCTGTTCTAGTCTATTTCGATGTCGTGAGAGCTGACGATGGCAAAGAAAGTAGTATGGTGCATTTGTTGAGGCGTGAGATACAATATTGAAATTTCAGTCTTCATGGGAGCCATCATATGTTGTGTGGAGGTTTTGATAGATTTACTCAGTGTTTAATAGAGTTGGTGCTTAAATGACAGCCGTAGTAGCCGGATATTATCGATACATTCCGCCTCTTTTCGACAGTTTGTCCACGGATGAGCTTCAGAGCGTGAGCAAGCTGATGATGATGAATTGCAGAGCTACTTTCCTTACCGGTTGGCGAAGACTCGTTAATGGACCTCGTGAGAAATTGTCGGCTAAATATTTCACCGCTTACGGCGGGATAAGCGTTTACCAGGATGGCTCATCGTTAATGACGATGAAGAGGATTCCACTTGGTTGCCAAGGCAAAGAAGAAGAAGGAATAAATCTATCCGAGAATCGGCGTCCTGAAGATGGCGCGTTTCACCAAACATGAATTCACACCAATAATATTGAAGAAGAAGAACAAGATGAAGAAATGGACGCAGTTCGAGGTTTCTGCCCAAAATTTGAGCTTGACTTCATTGATCATTACTTACTGTTCAAGGCATTGGGATTTCAGCGGCATTATCATCTTCATCGACGGATGCGAAGCTTCGTTGATTCCAAGGAGAAAGATCTTGGGGGTTGCAGCCGTTGAGTTGGGTGAAAAATGGATGATAGCACGTGACGGCGATACATTATCTGTAGGAGTCAAACTCATTTCATAAGATGTTGTGCATGTGTTCTAGGTTTGGGCAGAATTTGTTCCTCAACGCACGTTGTGAGGATAAAGGCTGGCGATGCTGTCTTGGGGTGAAGGAAAGTCTTCCTCAGCATAAGAAATGATGACAGAAGGTTAGATCATGAAGAATTCCATAGACTTGAAGTAGATGGATTTCCATGGAGTTTCCTTATCAAGAGAAGGTAGAAATGCATGCAATCGAAGTCAGATGTGAAGAGGTAAGAGTGAATCCTCAAAATGGGAGCAAATTACAAGACGAGGATCAGAGCGTAACCATCATAAAGAAATTTCATGCTGCATATGGTGGAAAGTGCACGTGGCCAGTTGTGTGAGGTGGGGTAAACATGCATGAAAGTAATCTCAAATATAGATTGAGGGTGATTCATTGATGGGATCCCATGAATTGAACTCCGGCAAGGAAGCCATAGTATCATTGGCATGATCAGTTAGATTGATGTATCGATAAAGTGATAGCAAGCGGGAGAGCTGCTCGAAGCTGACAAAATAAAGTAGAGGAGGGTGAGCTCATCATAATGGCTCCGAAGACATGAAGTTATAATAGCAGTTCGAAGACTTTGATGATAGATGAATTATATTGATCTGTTTGAGGCTCCAGCTTTATAGTATGTTGAAGAGCAGTGCGAGGGATGCATTTCGGTAGAGTTACGTATGCCAAGAAGTCGCAGTTCAAATTGCATGCGATGCAAAGACAAATCTTCTTGTTGAGGAGTTTGAATATCCAACAAGCAGTGAAGGAGGCATCCCAAACATCATCCTTGACTTGGGTTGAAGACCAAGAACTAGTAGTCTATACTTAGTGTATTGCCCATTTCTAGACATGGTGAGCATATTTCATATGTAGAGGCTATTTGTAGATGGTTGAGTCAAATGCAGGGCCATATGAAATTCTATCTTTAGAATATTGTAGAAGTTCATGATGAGACGTTGATTCAAAAATTAAATACGTCTAAGCATATTAGCCTAATAACAATCGACAATAACTTCATTCTTTGGAGCACTTATTTAGTGAACAGAATTGAAATAGTGTCAACTATTACCCTAAGGATATCGAGCTAATGAGTTGAGGACTTCAAGAACTTCAAGGGTTATGACATTAGCAAGAGGTTATGGAGTTGCATCAATTTACAAGAGCTATCAGTATCCAGTTCATCCGACATTATTCAGTGAGAGTGAGTGAATTAATTAGTTAATTAATCTGTACAATAACTCATTATCATCAACAATACATCATTTAACTATATGCAAGCTAGACGTTGAGAGATAGCAGCAAGATGGACATTTCATCGTGATCATAGTGATGCATGAATTGCATCTACAGAGCATTGGAGTTTCCAATGATATTAACAGGCCAAGGAGAGCGGGATTACATCAATAGACAAATTTTGGATTGCGCAAGGAGGTGTTGCAGTAACAAGGTATTGGATTAATATTGGCATGATTTCAGTATGACGATTAAAAATGACGTAGGGTTTGTGATATCTAGAAGGCTTCAGAGATTGTCATAGTTATCCCATGTCATATAATATGGTAGCATGTGTTTTCCTGCTAAAATCGCTATAGCGATTGATTATCTTTGTTTGTTACGCGCAGGCAATTAATTACTTCAAGAAAGGTTGAAGGTGTTTTAGTCTGGATCTCGTGACGGCATGTTAAATAGTGAGATCAAAAATCATGACTATATGCACGCTAGCGCATATAATTCTACCAAATCGTTCCACCTTAATTTTAAATCGTCCTCGAGGTACCACGCCAAAGGATATACCCCAAGATACAACAATGTTGAGATCACCAAAGGTCGCCAAATTTAATTATCAACCTCGTGCTCATACAAAATTAAGAGGCGAAAATGCTGTGAATAGTAGGTCATTATCTTGTCATCTTCAAGTACGGACCGATCAACAATGTCATGAAGGAAATTCCATGAAAAGAGAGAGTTCTACGAGCTAGATGAAAATAATTATCAAGTAGTAAATGAAAATGCCATTTTATACAGTCAAGGCGTTGGCCTAGTTTTATGAATGTAAAATACCGTTACACCGCATGGAAATACATTCTACTCTAGAATGCAAGCCTATTACTTGCAGCGTTACGAACACAAGTTCAATGTAGCCGCAGAAATTTTCTGAAGGAAATGAACTTATACAAGAATAATGCTGTAATTGAAACTTAACGGCGACAACAAGAAATAAGGCTTGACGGCATTTCAATCACTTTGTCATTAGTTAAAAAATATACGAAGGATGTGAAATCTGGCAAAAGAAATCATCATTACTATTCAATTTGAAAATTCCTCTCTACCCCAAATGGCAATTGTGTACAATCGCAGAAGGGCAAGTCTAAAGTGGTAGCTTGCGTCTCCTCAATCATGGGTTCTACCCTAGTGTATTATTGCCTAAGAGACAGCCGAGAAATCTAGCTGTTCATGGTAGAAGGTAGATGCTTAGAATCGCTATAAGATTGCTACAAGATTGATTTGCGGAGCATATCAGAAGGAAAATACTTTACAGGAAGGTTGCAGAAGGGTGTATAAAGGATGTATGAAGTTTTCCAAGTCAGTACCATTTAGAAAGGGGCACATATTGTACAAAAGGGCCGTGCACGTAGTTCCTCTCAATGATCTAGGAATGGATTCTCAGTGCTTGTTTGAAAATCCATGAGAGAGGAAGAAGATGTCTTCGATGATGATAGAGAAATAAGCATGAGTCTATACTTACAGTTTTCACTCTAGTAGGCCTACAACCAAACAACAATCCTCTTTTCAATTTAAAGAATGCCAACAAATAAGAAAATTGCAAAATATTCAACTAGAAAGGATGAGCTGAAATTTATGGCATCAAAGATATCTATTCAGCAAAGATGTGCATCTAGTTCCAATCCATGAAAGCAACATAAATGTGATTTATCTCCTGATTATAAAGACAAAGTGTGCAAAGAACATTGATCTAAGATATAATAATTACAAAGGAAATAACTACATATTTTTTCTTGCCAATGGTTGTTCTTCAATTACGTTTCCACAAGAGAGGGAAATTGAATTGTTAATTGTGTAATTTTTTGCAGAGACAGCATACAAAAATATCGCATCGATAAGATAATGTAGAGACTAGATCCTTAGGTTGACTTACCTGCTGGGACACCGAAACTTAGATGCAAAATAAAAGGAGTTTATCATTGACATAAAATAAATTTCGGTATATCGCAAGGAATGAAATAGGAATTGTCTGTGATTTAGTGGCTCACTGTAAAATTATGAATTTGGTCTGATTTCGTCTCGTTTATTTAAAGACGAATGAGAAGTACCACCTTGAAAGAGACGATTCGCCAAAATCCAAAAGGATCTAGTTCCTATCCGAATCTGTAGGTTTCAGAGTAGAGACTCGAGTAGCAGGGTGAGTCGATTGGTTGATATAAGATGCATGCATGACAAGCTCCAGGCACTTTCGGTCATTTCTCTAATGTGACTCATTAGTAAATGTATTGTACCTTTCGCAGATAATCACATTATTAATGGTTGCTGAAAACATCTTGTTTCCTCATAGTCTTAAATGATTTTATTCAATGAGAAAGAGAATTATGAAAATCGAGGATATAAAACGGGCATTATAATCGTACTTTATTGACTATCAACATGCTCATACTTCAAATACAGTTAGGGGTTGTAGGATTCCAGCTCTTCAGAATAGCTACCGGTGACAAGCACACACTTGAGAGCACAGTTTTCTCATTGTTACCATGACGGTTAGCATTCTCGTTCGCTTCTTTAATTTTCCGTTTGTATGTCAATCTTGTTCTTCCGCTCATGCATACCTATTTCATTCGAGAACTTCATCTCGATGTTATCAATTTCACTAGTTCAATTATTGATAAAGGGAACTTCTAAGAGATAGACTCTAGATTTTCTTCCATTGCGTCATCCTGTCTCATTAATTGTCGCTCTTTGACCCATTAACAATGCGACCTTTATTTCAGGAGGTCAACACTAGTCTACTTACTCTATTATCTCCACACAGAATTTCAAGATCATCGCCTTCCAATTGGTTTCATTCACGCTATCATGGTCCTTCCACCCAATTGTTCCCACAAACCTTCCTCTATCCTCCGAGATAAAGCTCTAGCCTCATGTTACAAATCGATTATCTCCTCCCACAAAAATTCACTTCCATACATCATTGTTAACAGCATTCCATCAAAGGTACAAACTTTGTGCTTCCAGTCGACTTACCAGACTTCACTATCAATACTACAAACTTTACCATGGATTTGCCATGGAATAATAGTATATAGTTCCACCCTCCATGCCATGTTTCAGACCTACTCGATTAATTGCCGCTTGACTGATTAAATTGGATCATTTGATTCATACCCCATCAATGATCAACAACTCTTCCCATAGAATGTCTTCATTCAGCATATCGTTCTCCTCCCAGTTTAAATTCTGACCCGACATTCTTGCATACATAAATTGTAATTACATTATCAAGAAACAATAGATAGAGCTCATTTACACAGTCTTAAATATTTGTGAAAACATTCTCTTCCATTGTTGTAAATACATCGCGATACAAGGATTTCCATAGCAATTTCTGCTCCAATTTACTTTGTCTGCCCGTACGAATGTTCTAAGCCTTTGACTTTCCTTCTTATCACACTTTCATTCCTCTTGGCCACATAATATATAGTGACCCCACCAAATTTGCTCAGACCATACTAACAAATTACCATTCATTCTCCTAGATCTATTTCAAGAGATAATTCTGCGAGTTTCCTCTCAAAATTTTGAGGATATTTTCAATAGTTCAATACTTTGGGTATACATTCGCTAAAAGCATACAGTGTCATGACAAATCAATTAATTAGAACTTGTCGCAGCACTTATCTCAATCAAAATATATTTATCGGCAGGTATACCCGCATCAAAAAAATTTTTTGAAAACAACTTATCATTATCTTATCATTACTGATCTTATCGAAACATTGCCGTAGTCTAGTGATATTGCCCGTGACCTATACTCATTTGATATAACGCACCTGTGTACTTGCAGCACAGGTGATATGCCTGAGTGTCCATCATCCTTTGACATTAGGCCATATCGGCATTACAGGCATGCTAGAATAAACTCAAAATAATTTAGGATTAATTGGTACATGGAATCATTCATGTTGAGTTACTTATACATACCCAAACAACTATAGTTCACAAACATAAAATGATGTAGAATTGTTCCCATCCATAATTTCAAGATATTCATAATTCATAGTAAATGTTCCAATGAAATATTAATTAACTAGAAATATCTATCAGTTATTCAAAATTATGTTTACCTTTAATCTTCATATCCTCATATCCTCTATACGCTATCACTTTCGTACCTTCTTTGATACCTTTGTCTTCTTTGTCATTTGCAGGTCATCCTCTATACGATCCTTCTTCAAGAGCAGGATCTCTAGATGATATATTGGTTTCAAGATGCGTATAGCCGCCAAGATGCTACTTGAGACACTGTATATTCCAAATATAGTAAATGCCTGAACAATATGGTAATATCATGCAAAGAAGAGGCCAATTACGGAGCCCTTCTGGTAACAAATAGGTAACAGAATATTGTACATAAGATGTAAATAAGATATCAGTTCTCCAATGGAGCCAAACCTTCAAAGAGGTGTTGCAGTTACTATGAAAGAAATGAAGACGCTAGTGACAGTTTGTTGCACGTTAGCACAAATGAATATACAGTACACATGGGTTGATGTGTCACAAAATATAGATTGTTAACAGATCTGTGGCACAGCACCTTCCAATGAGAACCATTACAGCTGCTTTTCTCAAAGCCCAGCTGATCAAACTTGCCCTTACAAAACATCTTACAGACAGCAACAACCCCAACAGCCTGAGTTCTGGCACCTGGTCACAAGGTATTAGGGGACCTGGTGGCCTACTTATCTTCAAACCAGTCACACCTGTCACATTCGCATGAGTACCATCTCGCAGGGCTCATCACATGTCAGTTCACTGTCACTCTACACCTCTGTTCATGCTTCACAGCCCTAGGTGTTCTCCTGAGTTTCTGAGGCACCTCTGATTTGTCACACGGCCAGTGTGTCTCATCCCGGATACCCATACACCTCTCATCCATAATCTCCATCTTGTTACCTTCCCATCACTGAATTAAAGACAAGACAACCCTGCTCTGCCATAGACCCTGCTTGCCTTCAGGGCCAGTCTGCCTCTCTGTACTTTCCCCCACCGCCTGAGGCCCACTTCCCCCACACCATCCCTTCCCTCAAGAATTTGTATCTCATTCTCATCTCGCCTACAAATCCTCTGCTCATCACACAAAGATATGTTTAATTTCCATGATGTTTCATTTCATAAAAAGATATTCTGGGAAAATGAGAGACTCCTTCCAAAATAGTCAAGGAAGAAAAAACCTCTCCAATGTTCTCCACACAAAATCATGGCTCTAGAGACGTCGTGTCATCAAGGTTCTAGAGCCATTGATGGTCTCAGTGACCTGGGAAAACAATATCTATCCTGTTTACTGGTTAAAGGACCTTTCTGATGACAACGATAATAGACACAAATATCTTCAATGAAGCTATTGGCGAGCTCAATCTGGGCCAAAACAAGAATCGTTACCGCCGCCATTTGATCAGTTCGGGAGGACGGATGTTCGACGCGGAAATCTAGTTCCAACCAGAAATCTAGCGTCCACTCATAAGCCTTCAATGAGCCATTCCAAACTCCAACTTGGACACGTGGAAGGTCTCCAAAGTCTTGTATATGCCCACGCTAAGCATGCCGAAGATGCTAGTTCGTGCACGACGCCGCCAAGTCAGTGTCTTCCGCTGCTTCACCACCATTCAAACTCAATTCTAGTCTAGCCCGTCCAAAGGTCAAACAACCTTCCATCGCTCACAAACGCAACTTACGATGTTTCATGGTGATTCCAATAAAACAGTTTTCAGTTCAAGAAATCATATCTGTGGCCTAGGCTACTGGTCTTTTGAAAGGTCAATTTACACCTTTTCCTCTTCACATTCTTGTTCATTGCACATTTCTCTTTATCCTCCCAAAATTCACTTATCTCATCCAAAAGTCTAGAAGTACGCTCAAAACTCTTAATATGTCTCACTGTCCTCTCACTCTCCTCAAAGACCACATATTATCACATTGTTGGCCAAACCAAAATTTTCATACTATCTGCGATTAAATATAGACTTGTAAACATGGAGACAGATTCTTATGACGAGATGAAGAAGGCATCGAGGAAGCGCTGAAAGGAATGATAGACTTCAAATATTGGCCGAGGCTTCGGGAATTAACATATAATATTATGGAGGATACTTGTACTAAATTTCAAGAAATTTAGGACGCTTTCAGAACCTTACCTTTCGTCTAAACATATTCTTCAATCTCACGCTCGCCACTTCGGCTTACGCTACCAGGACTCTCAGAAAGCTCACTTTCGATTCTTCATACTATACGCCCATTTCATCGTTATATTCGATATTCTCAATTGCACAGTCAAACACCCTAAAATGACCTTCCGCCCCCGACACACAGAAAAGGTTGGGAGAACTCACGTGATGCAAAACGGCCAAATCAATAAATCACTCGCGCCAGGACAGCCAGACTAACCCATCATCGACACCTGGGACACAAAGAGTACCAAACGTTCAAATCAAGGAATGGGTTTCCACGTCAGATCTTCGTTATTTCTTGACTCAAGAATCTACTACTTCCGCTTGATTAGCCTGAATTTCATCTAAAGGCACTACGATGATTGCAATTTGATGTATCTTGATACTCTTGTTAAATTTTTACCATGGAGGTAGACTACTATCAAAGGTGAGATTGCACGATGAATCAAATTTAGTTTAGTAGACAGAATTTGTTCAACACTCTTCCTCTAGTTCTCGTTGATTTTGTTGTATATTCTAAATTGTTTTTTTTTTTTTTTTCGACTTGGAGGCTAGGATGAGTTGTCGTTTTGTCTCGTAATTTCTGTCATTAGCATAGTTCACACTGGGATTGCTTACCATTGTATATTTGTCTTCTATTCCAAAGGAATAGCCGTATGCATTCGGGATTCATGTTCTCTTGTTCTTTGACATTTAAGCTCTTCTGTTGATGTAAGTTTACTGGCGTTTATGCGCTTCCTCCATTCTTCTTGCTAAACAAACAATGATTAAAGTGGAATTCATTAGGATGAAAGAGTACTCCGAGCCTTGTCAATTTCTCTATGTTTTCACTTGAAGAAATTTCCGAATTTTCTCGTTCTCTCCTCGTCGGTCTGTTCATTTCATTTTAAATTTGAAGTGTCAAAACACTGCTCCACGTTTCATTTAGATTCACCGAAAACTGCCTTATCTCAGACCAGCTCTCTGATCCAACAAATACCCTCAAATTCCAAATAAAAAATTGTTCATTACGGCGGCCTGTGTCTAAAATCAGTTTTCATCTGTTGTATATCAGTTTCTCCTTCGATCATATCTTTGTCGGTATCACAACTCGACTGCAGGGTTGTACTTGATGTTACCAGATTCCTTTCCTCGCCGTATAGATAGGCCATAACAGTGGCTCAGAAATACACCACAAGCATAAATCAGTCTCAGGATGAAGATCTCATGTCATCCGAAGGTATCAATCGACATAAGAAATAGTGTTCTCCTCCAAGGTTCTGCATGAAAGGCTGATCCCTTCAGCAAATTACCCAAATGTGAAGTGCAATTGAAGCCCAATTTCACTCAAAATGTAACGAGCTCAAATACGGAAAGAAACCGTATCAGAGGAAAATACATGGTCTAATGCCAAGATATGAAAATATTACAGTCTTCCCAATGGAAAGGAGTCATTCTCGACCGAAATAAGATTGAAGTGACCCAAAGATATTCATCGCCGCAAATCTTCAAAATACTCGTTCACAGATCTACGCTATAGATGTAGAAGAAGCTCACAAATGCATGATAGTGAAGTGAAGTACAAGACTTCTCACGAAGAGTGGACTCGACGAAAAGAATTCAATGCTAAACAATACTTCAATCTAGCTAAACATTCCGTTGTTGCTGTAACAGCAATATATATTCAGAATAAGATATATTGAATACATAACATATCAATAAGGAAAGCCTTAACTCTCCTCTTTGCAAGGCATGAGCCCGGTCTCCTTAAGCCCCATCTTCTATGACCCTACTTCCATGTGCAAGTGTTCCACCGCAGCGGTCTCCTCATCGGTTGATACCAATTCACCTGACGGTCAGCCGGACCCGCTCAAGATGCTCGCCATACGGCATTGACGACCATTATTGCTGACTTACGGACTTCATCGTCCTCTCCTCTGACCTGGCTAAAACAAGTAGTTAAACAAAAATTACATCTAACTAGCTCATACACCAACACACTTCATTCATGGCGGCCTTGCATATCCAAATCCTCCTCCCTGTATATGACCCAAGAGGGGATGACTTCATAGTACAAAAATACAGTTTCCTGAAGGAGGCCTTGCGGTTATCCCAGGTGGATTTGTGCGAGGAATCATCGTCCGATGTTTCTTTGGTCCCAGTTCGACTTTACAGACCCTAGATTGCCATTAATTCTACCAGCCCAAGAAAGGCATCCTTCACGAAGGATTATGCACCTAAGAAAGATTCATGAATTGATAAAATCTAGATTTTCCTCACCTAGATTTTTAAATATCTGCATCCTAATGTCTTCGTTCTTGTAGTACCCTTCGCTTACCATTACCACGTTCCTTCTTCGTATACTTTCCAAAGGTTAAAAACATATCAAAAATAATCAATAACATATTCAACTTCACATCCTGGCATGTCTAGATATGCTCATATTTAAGTCTGAAGGTTATCTATCTTCAGTGTACAGCACAAGGCGTTTCTACTTCACCTTTCATAGTATGTTTCTGTTTGCATACATGAAATTTCATTATACTGTTCTCGTGCTTATATACACTTGAGTTTGTCATTGATCCCACAAGAAACACATTCTTCATTCATCCGAATGACGCTATGCCTAAATTCACACGTAGAGCGTGCAAGGATGAATCTATGAAGAGGCCTTGCACATGCGCAGTCTCATCATATCTATCCGACCAAGTGAGGACCCGGCCAGTACCGGGTCTGTATTTATCCACACTCTCATCAAAAATTACTAATTTCCTAGTATTCCATCTCATCTAACTATTGATTTGTTTGGGTCCGTTTGGGATTATTCATTTTCGACCGCTCATAAAATGAGTTATAATTCCACATTGTATCATTCCAAGCCATTTTGTATCGCTTCGAACGCATATGGTTAAATATATCATTATCTTTTTTATATATTTTCATGTATCCACAAATTATCAAGAGATCAGTTTCATCTATTATCGCAGTAAATTTATTCTTAGTTATCAAGTCTCATTATATCAGTTTATGCGGCGCGCTAAATACTTCCTTGATGGATTGCTCAAGATGAGTGTTCTCCACTCCATAATAAGATGCGGTTGATCCATTATCTTGATGACCTAACTTGCCAACCCGCTCATGGTCGAAGCCAGTCAAGGCGATGAGAAGACTGAGCGTATATCTGATCAATACCTAGACTCGTTTTGTGAGTCGATGCGTGGAAGAATATACCATAGGATATTTTCATACAACATACATTATTCTTGTTTGTTATGCAAAAAGATTTAAGACCCGACCTAATCACCGCATGCATATATATATATATATATATATATATATATATATATATATATATATATATATATATATTATTATTACATATATATATATATATTATTATTAAGTTGTTACAGTCTACGGGAGTGAGAGACTATAGATGCTGTATATTTATATTCAGTTTCTCATGTGACCGATAAAATTTGACAGTGATTGATATAGGCATTGTTTGTAGAGATAATGGAGGTCATTTTTACAATAAGATCGGCTTATTGATTTTGAAATATCGTTTGCTTAATTTTATTAATTCACATTAACAATTTTCATAAGATATAATATGAGTTGGTTCGAATCGCACGTTAAATGCGATTTTCAGGCTCTTCAAAAAAATAGTTCTAAATTTTATCACATGCTGTATACTAAGATTCCAGTTCATATTCATTAAAATACAAGACAAATTTGCCAAGAAAGGTTTTAGCTTGAAATGTTAAGGTTCATTAGTCTACCGAAATAACTAAAAATATATCGGTTCCAGATAATATTTGGAAATTGTCTTAATAATCAATTTTATAATATACAGAATGGAGATCTAATCTACTAAAAATTGTCTATCCAAATTTCTTTAAAATATTACACGACAAGAATCAAAGCTTATATTCTGAATTTGTGTGCCCTTAGTAATCTCATTATTGTTATCATTCAAGTAGGAACACTTAGCAATATCTAAAATTATGTTATCATCTCAAGTAAGGAAGACTCTGAAGGTCTCTTCAAATTTCATTGTTAAAAATTAAAGATGCAAATGTTACCTATCTGTGAGTGATTTTATCTCTTAGATTAGGACGTTTTCAGCTATTATATGTTCTCATCAAATACAAATTGTCGAGCAAATCATAAGATATGAAGAAATATAAAGGATAATAAAACTCACTTATAGGAAAACTGAAAAAAATTATTCTATAGCATTTGATATGTTAATTTGTCCTTTAAAACGGCCTATACTAAGTACAGCTTGATATAGAAATTTTCCACCCTCTTCCTAATATTTCATTCATAATTAATGCGTACCTTTCAAAGTTGACATATATTCTATGAGTTCATTACATTTGTGAATTCATGAATGTTTCCTCATTATAAGAGTAAGAGATAATACTAATAGAAAATAAATTAATAGATCTAACAATATTTTCCTTCCTCCATAGATTCACAGATGAAAATGAATCCCACATTAATTATCCATCAATTTCATTTCATTGAGATAACATATGCATAACTTATTTCAAATGCACATCTAATACTCACTTGTTTTAAAATATAATCGATGATTGGCGGTGAATTGTCGCTTATATAGTGTTTTAATTCTGTCTCGCTTATATAGGAAATGATTCTATTATGTATGAGATATGTTACTTCAAATGGAAATCGCTTAAAGGGAAGTTCTACTGTACTTAGCATAAAAATCTTCACTTACTAGGTTCAAATTGAAATAATTATAATAATTGATACTACCTTCAAAGGAGTGAAGTCATTCATTCATCTTCCATACTGTTTGTCAGAAGAAGAGATATAATTTAATGCGTTTATAATGTTGTTGTCGAGTGATGCGGACATTTTAATGCCTCTTATAGTCATAGATGCAAAATACTTCGATGCCTACATCACCTGTAATTCTTGCCTATACTTGAATTCTTGGAGCCTAATGAGGATCTTGCAATATATTACCCCATTGCATTTCATTTGTCATTTATGTTTTGCAAAGTGTTTAACATGTTACATGAATTCATAAAGACATGAATTCAAAGTGTTACATGTTCAATCCTTTATGAATTCATAAATATAGTTCTTTCTATGCAAAAGTAGATTGCAAATTCCCTCGGCAGCGGCCAATAACACTAAGAATATGTTTCTACCACGCAATAACGAAACAGTCAGTGTGCAATATCACTAGGGCCCTCCAATCCGTCTGGTAATTTGTTTCACATTCCAATGAGCTTCTCAATCTGCTTATCCGCCTTTCACAGCGTCACTTCACTTTAGGAATGTCGCCATTTCAGATCTTGATTTAAAGTGAAATCTCATTTCATCATCAACATTACAAGATTAATTAATTTCTGTTTGTTTGGGTAGCACATTTCACTTTATCATTATCGCTAGTTTGTTCAGCTTTAATTATATTCATCTCCATAAAATACACATTCAAGTACAGGATAAGCTCTAGCGAGTCTCCACATTCTATTGTCCATATACATGTGACATGTCAAATTCCTATATCTGAAGACAGGTCGACACTTCATTGCACCGCGTTCCCAAGTGTCACAGAATACGTTCAATCAGAAACGTAAGACTTAGAGATAATCTTCTGTTGTCACACTAAGGGCCATTTCATAGTGATTCTCGCATCTCCATTCTTACTGATGGAATTCATGCGGACGATTGTTCCACCGGTCGTTTTCCACCACACTCATTATTTCCAACCATCTTGGAGCTCGGTCTCTGCCGAGACGAGTACAAGTATTTCACCCATCTCCAAGGATGAGAACTACCTATCCATGACTCATCATCCTTTCATCTCATGACGGAGAACTGATACTTCTCTATTCGTGCCACCAGCATCACATCGTTCGAAAATTAAAGTACGTCACAAACCTGTTGCCCATACTACCACGACCTCAAGCCTGATCATCTTCACATGGTACTCTTAGCTTCGAAGAATATCCTTCATTCTCTGGAATGAGGTCACACACTTCGTTGCCCTTCATACGCAGGAACATTCCTAGTAAAGTGACTCTGGTTCCCATTACTGTGACAACTAACCGCATAATCCCCGAGAAAGGAGCTCTATGCGCATCGTGTAGTTCTAGTGATTAAGTCCATGCGATTCATCTGAATCTCAACCACAAGCTAGAGTCTTCCCGAAGCATCTTTATACCAGGTTGGAGGTATCTCATCGTTAGATACCACCTTCCATGTCTGTTTCGTTTATCTGTCTCATTACTGTTCATTTCCATAGTATATAGCATCCATCATCCTATTCACTAATCATTGCATCCTTCCCTTGAATCATTACGCATTGCACAAGCTTTGTCAACAAGCCACAATTTCCTCCATTATTCCCAACATCGTTTGACCATTTCAACTTCCATTCACAATTTCAACAACGCGTATCTCTACCACTTCCAGCCAACTACAATTCCACGTTTCCTCTCATCCCTACACATGGTTCATCCAATAAACATCTTCATTTGTTAAAGCAGCGGTTGAATAGATGATTCTAGACTTATCTGTTTTCATTTCCAGGAATTAATTGAAGTGTATAATTCAATTACGGAAAGGTGATTTCAGAAATACTGCTGGAAGAAAGTGAAATACTTTGAGTAGAATAAGCATAAAGAAGAATCATAATGAATAGCGATGATGAGGATCTCGAATCGCGATTGAGTCGATATTGATTTGCTTCGAACATATCCAGATCCTTGAGGGTGAAGGTATATTGTTAAGACTTAGTTTAGAACTTCGGTACGGATAAAGAAATGGTTTAACGAGTTCCTATGTCATAGTGGCCAACTCGTCAATGTCATCACAGTTCTGTCATGTCCATGTATTTCACATGCGGAATGAAATTATTTATTTCAAAGAAAATTTTATGGAGGTCCAGTATCACATCGACAGCATTCGCTATGCAAAATCCAAGAACGGGAAATCTTAGAGCTAGCCTGGGCTCCTTCACGACAGGAGAGGACATTCCACATTCATGGGAGCTAATGTTTCATCCAACTATAAAATCCATTTAGTCCGACATTACTTACGCAGGGTAGAATTGCAGAGACTATATTTCCTTTTAGATGTTTTGGTATATGTCATGTCTCATAAAGGCATTAAAGAAAATGAATTCATTTGATTGATACCTGTGTGGAAATTACTGTTGAATGCGTTGTATTTTCATATGAGTCATTGTGTCTGTCACTACTTCACTAGATAATTAATTATTCTGATTCAAAGGTGTTCCCAGTATTAATTATTTCCTTCTGTTGTATTCATCATCTTCCCTTATGGAGTTTGTTCTATAATGCAAATGTGCGGATTCTATAGTACCACCATTTGTTATCTCAGTTTCCATTTGTATATGCTATGTCATCTATCGAAGCCAAGGAAAACATTTGGTTTGTAGCGATATCAGAATAGATCCTATTTCAAATAATTTGGGATTTCATAATGGGGAGAACTTGTTGATTACCACACTATCAATTTGCGTTGTATGAGGGTTGATGATGTTGAGTCATGAAGTTATTTGAATTTTCCTGACATTGAATGGATCATTCTGTCATTCTGTGTTTAAAGAGTAGATCTAAGTTCCTTACGAGAATACACTTGTTCACCTATCTTGATGTATTGTATGAATTAACTACCCTTTGAAACCTACCCGGGATTTATCCATTTCCATCTCTCTATGGAATTAATAAAATGCGTTTAGAGCAAGTTACCTCGAAATTGCTATCAAACAATGTTGTCATTGTTATTGTCCGCTGTTATTCATTCATCTGAAAGAACTTGTCAAGGATCTTCAACCTCTGGACAAGCGATTATCACATTTACATAAAAGGATCTATCAACTTGCGAATGAAATATAATAAAATTATGCACGAAATAGACGATTTTGCTGACCAAATTTCTCATTTGCTTGCGAATTTCCTTTATGAAGAATCATGTGATTGTTTCATGGCCAAGTTCTCGCGATTGCCCAAATCTCTGAAAACAATTCAGTCAATCTCGAGATGATTCCATTTCCAAATCATACAGTCATGACGATATATAGTCCTCAAAGGGAGACCACTGTTTCACTTTCCTTGATGTTGGAATGGAAATATGAAAATTAAACTATTTCTATTCCTCTAGGCTACGCCTCCATTATCTATACTTGTCATTGAATGGTTCACAATTACATGGAGCCTAAAGTGAAAGTTGATCGGTTTTACATCATTATCAATACTATTAACTTCTAATCTGAATATAATTCAACTAAAAAGGATAGCCTCAAGTGATTTCCTAAAATCTTATCACTAATTTCGTTTCATGATTCACTGGACATCCTCAAAATATCTAGATTTTCAACTCATTCTTTCAGTAACAACAAGCAGGTTTCATCTCATTATGTGCGTCACGTAGCCAGAGATGCTATCTTCTCATTAAGAGAGGTCAAGATACGCTGACGCTCCAAAATTCGATAATTCGTCACGACTTCAAACCTCATTTAAGTTTGAAAGACTCAGCAAAATATCTGACATTCAAAGTTTCACTAATATATGGTGATGAGTGCCTCGGTTGGTATGGTTTTCTTCTTCAAAGTTCTTACATGACGAAGCTCATGTTTCATATCTACTATCAATCAGATAATGTTTCAATTGCAACAATCCAAAATTCGATGACAAACTCCGCTGGTGTGTTGTCAAGTTTCTTGACCCAGCCACGTCACATTGCATGTCTTGAATATTTGAATGTCATTACTGCATGCTTTTCAATTATCTGAACGTGTCATTACTAGCATGCCTTTGAATTTATGATCGGATGAAAAATAATATAATATGAGCTATTTCACATGGCTAATAATCCATTTCTTTATTACAAGCCCATACGCTCTAGTGACAATTACTATCCACTTCAGCATTCGTCTCCTCACTTAGCACACTTCATTAGATGAGTTCTGATAGTCTGAAATTGCCCTGGGTTATGTAAAACCAAACAAATTTATAAGAACTACCAGGTCCATAGAGGACTATCTGAGTGCAACAGCGTGTCATTAGCACATTGTACAATTGTACCATTTTCAACTCATACTTACCATTTCCCATGTATCTACTCAGCCTGAAGCACAAGACATTGAAGAAAAATTCAATTTCATATAGATATCTATTGCATGGATCTTACAATTTGAAAAATGAGAAGAGAGGGGGTCGAATTGCACCGATTTTCAGCGTGCTTCATTTTGTGCAAAGGTATCCATATAGTATGCACATGTAGCAATTTTGGATGAAGAATCAAATTTCATCCAACAGTTACCAAAATTTGAGAACATAGGGTTGTTGATACGAAGAAAAGTAGCCTTCTTTTCTTCTAGCTTGATGATGCAATCTAATTTAGATTGCATCATCAAACTTTAGAGGGAAAAAAGAAAAAAACTGCTTTTTCAACTCATATCTTCAACTTAACTCCCTATGGTTTTACTCAAATTTTGAGCGGGAAAAACTTGTTGGATGAAAAATTTTGATTCTTCATCCAAAGAGTACCCATGTTGCATACTTTATATGGACCCTACTACACAAAAAAATGATAAGTACATGAAAAAATGTGATTGCAATCACATTTTTTCATGTATTTCTCATTTTTCATGTAGTAGGGTCCATCGAAAAGTATGCAATATGGAGTGCTCTTTAGATGAGGAATTACATTTTTTCTTCTAATGAGTGCTTGATGCTCGAAAGTTTGAGTAAAACCATAGGAGATAAGTAGAAAATATGAGTTGAAAAAGTAGTTTTATTATTTTAATATTGTTTAATATTTTTACTTTTTTACTCCAAAAATGATGAATCATCCCCCCATGGTTGAAATCATCATCTTGAATCATATTGGTTCTTATAAAGTTTATTTTGGTTTTACATTTTTTCTTAGGAGGCCCATTTTAGACCTCAAAATTCCTCTAATGAGTGTGCTAGAGGTGAGGAAAGATGAAGATGCGAGGGAGGAGACAAACCAATTGTCACTAAATCATATCGAGCTTGTAATAAAAAATTGATTAATATGCATATTATGCTCTATGATATTATTTTCATCGGCATAAAATTCAAAGAAAGGCATACCAATGTGACATTCAAATATTACAAAGAAAGGCATACCAATGTGACATTCAAATATTCAAAGGCATACCAATGTGACATGGTATACCAAAGATTCAAAAAACTTGACAACTTACCTCTTGGGGTTTGTCATACTGAAGATGTATGGATCAAAGGAATTTCGGGATCATTTTGAATTGAAACATTATCCCAATTGATAAATAGATATTGTAAACTATGAGAAGCGATTCTGGATCGACTACCTTGCAAATCTAAGAACTTTGAAGAAGAAAATATATCATACCAATTACTCGGGCACTCATCACCATATGTATTAGTGGAAACATGGATGTCAAGGTGATAGTTTTGCAAAGTATCAACTTAAATGAAGGGTTTGGAATCATTTGACAGATTATCAAGATTACAAGATTGGTGATCAATCGTAAATGCGAGGTTATCATCTTAAAAGAGAAGAAGAAAGATAAGTATCTTCAACACTTTGATCCTTTACATGTGGAATGGAAATACCTTGTTCTTGATTACTTCTTGAAGCAAATAGGTTGAAAATCTAGATATTTTGGGGTAGGATGATCAAGCGGATCATGAAACAAGGAATCATAAGACATAGTTGGTAGAGGTTTTAGGGAATCCTTGGGGGCAATCATTTTTTTCAATTGGATTATATTCAAGATTAGGATTATGTACATTGATGTGATCTTAAAAAAACCAAGGGATCAACTTTCACTTTTAGGCTCCATGTAATTACTTTGAACCATTCAATGTTTACCTCAATAGGATATAGATCATGGAGAGTAGCTAAAGGTGTAAAGGGGGGATAAGTAGTTTAATTTTCATATTTCCCGATTCCAACATCAAAAGGAGGAGATGGGATAAAATGAGTGGTGGCTTCCTCCCCTAAGTTTATATATGCATCATGATTGATATGAGTTGGAAGAGTAAAATCATCTCGAGATTCTGATTTGAATTGTTTCAAAGAGATTTGAACCAAATACTAAAAATTTTTAGCCATTAAAACCTAATCCACATATTCTTCTGAAAATTCGTAACAAAGATGAAGAAACTCGTCAATAAAATCATCTAGTTTTTCATTATATTTTTCATTATATTTCATTCTAAGTTGATAGATCCTTTTATATACATCTTGATAATCATACTTGTCAAAGGTTCGAAAAGATCCTTGATAAGTTCTTCAAATGAATGAATAGCAGTGTTTAGTAATGTATGACAACATTGTTTGATATGACCTTCAAGGGTGAGGATGAAAAACTTTCTCTGAACATATTTATAATGAATTCCATCAAAGAGATAAAAATGGATAAATCGAATCAAGTTTCCAAGGTCGGTTAATTCACCCTAACCATCAAAAATTAAATTGAGACAAGTTATTAATTATTCTCACGGGGATTTTAAGATCTACTCTTTTAGAAAAACACCTAGGTATTATGACTTGGGAATGATCCATTCAAGATCGAGAGGTTCAAAATAGACTAAACAGGCTCAACTTGTCATATGGCCCTCCTTCTAGCACCAAATGTTGATAGTTGTGGAAATTTGTCAACTAAGAGGGTTCTCCCAAGTATGAAGTCCCAAATTGACCTCTCATTGTTTGAAGTAGGATCCCCATTTACGGTATCATCCCAACCGCCATAACTCAAATTTTTTTCCTTGGCTTCAATGGGTAACATAACATATTATACAAATAATCTTCGAGACAAACAAGTAAGTTGACTATTTGTGAATCACACATTTGCATTGCATAAAAGGATACTTCCATAAGAGGGAAAGAGATAGCGGGCTTGTAGAAGGAAAGAAATAGTAATATCCTAAGAGAGACACACAAGAACAAGGAAATATTTGTTAATTATCTAGTGAAGTAGTTGACATAGACACAATGATCATCAAAGAAAATACAACACACATTTAACAAGATGAATACCGAATCCAATCAAATAGTTCATTTTATTTAACACATATGAACATGAAATATACCACAAAAATCTAAAGAATAGTCTCACAACATTCATATTACATGAATTAAAGTATCTTGGCTCAATGACATTTTGAAAGTTAGGTGAAAGTTTCAAGTACACAATTACTAGCTCCCATAGTGGAACATTAAGTCACTACTTGGTCCTCTAATGAATGATCCTCTCTCCTATGCAAAACTAGAGGAGCCAAGGCTAGCTCTCAAAATTCCAAGCCTCCCAAAGTGCACAATCCTTGATTTATGAGGGTGTATTTATAACAAGAGGGGTGACCTTTCATATCCCCATGAATCTTGAGCTTCCCTCATGACTCTTGGAATTCCAAGTGACTCTTGAACTTCTTCAAGACTCCTGGACTTTCCTTAGTGACTCTTTTGTCCATGTGTGATGCTTGGAATTCCACATATTTAAATTTTCTCATTTTTGAAAATAAATAATTTCATTCCACATGTGGGAAAATACATGGACATGATAGGACTTTGTGATGACACTTTGATAGGCCTTGAGTTGGCCACTATGACATAAGACTTCATTGTGATGTATCCATGCCGGGTTCCTCATGATGATAAGTCCTATATGTACTTCGTCTTCACCCTCCAAAGGATCCTGGATATGTTCTCGAAAACTTTCAAGTCAGCTTTGCCATCATTCTGTCACGTTCCGAGGATCTCTTCATGTATTCATGATGGTTCTTCTTTATGCTTATTCTCTACAAGTATTTCCATGTTTCTTCTCCTTGACATATTCCTTGAGCATCACCTTTCCATGGTGAGGTTGTACACCTACCAATTAATTTCACAAATGACAAGGCAAAGATAAGTCTGGAAATCATCTATTCGACCACTACTTTGCTCATGGAAGAAGTTGATTGTGACGGGCATGTGTAAGAGATGAGAGAGAGAGGCTTGTTAGGAATTGTGTAGTTGAGCTCAACGGTGGCTAAGGGAATATTTTTTTTCACCATTGTTCATTGGAAATGTTAAATGCACGATAAGGAGGGATTATTTATGGTCCAACAAAGTGAACAAGTGTAAGAGGGAAGGGTGATGAGCTTGTTGACTAAAATTGTGCAATGTTCAATGTTCAAGGGAAGAGGACGCAATGATTGTGCAAGTGAGGTTCAAAGTGGATGATGGAATGCCCCACTATGCACTATAAATGCACAATGTGTAGAGAGAGATAAGGCAGAACAAGGCATGGAGCAGTGAGGGTATCTAGTCAGCAGAGGATTAAATACTAGGCACTCCAACTACACAATGTAAAATGCTTGAGGGTAAGACTCATATGCTTGTGCAGTTGAGGGTTTAAATGGGTCACCCATGGATTAAATATCCACTAGAACTACACAATGTGCATAGGGAGGCTCACTAGAAGGGAGGATTATGCAGTTGGTTGATGCAAGCAATAGAACTTCAAGTCAATTTGCCTAGGAGATGTTCACTATGCTATGAAGAAGGACCTTTGAATTGTGAATTTTTCTATTGCAAGGGAATGAAGGATGTCTTTTTCTTCAACTAAAATTACTCCATGTTATATACAAGGAGAATCCAATTAAGGCTTGGTGCAGTGAGTTAGTACAAGCAATAAGGTTTAATGACCATGCTTTGAAGGTTCTCAATGTGTAATGCTATGAGTTAACCTGAAAAGAAAAGAAAATATCAATGCTCAAGTCCATGAGGTAAAGGATTCATTAATGAGTCTCATGAATAGGTAGTTCTCATCACCTGGGGGTGGGTTAATGCCTTCATAACTCTCACTAGGCAAGAAGACCAAGAAGAGCTCCAAAATGGTTAAATGTGGGAGCAGTAGAGTAAGAGAGAAAAAGCATTCGAATGAGACTCAAAACACGGATCACACACATGAATTCCATCAATATAAGAAATGGGAATGCACGAGACTCACTATAAGAAATCACAAATTGAAATGACAACAAAGAGAAAATTATCTCTAAGTGCGACAATTGAAACATATCATTGCGACACTTAGAACACAAGTTGCAATAGAAGTGTCGAATGCGACTAGAAAGTGTGCTAAGATATAGGAGTTTGTCTAATGCATATTATTATGGTATATAGGACTATCGAATGTGGAAGGGTTCACTAGAGCTAGCTCTAATGGTGCACGAATGTGTGACATGTACAAGAGTGGAAATAATTAAAAGCGACACTGGCGATAGTAATAAAAAGTGAAAATGACACTTGCAAAAGCTAAATAAAGTGAAAGTGGCACATGTGAGATTGATGTTAAATTGAATTTCACTTTTTAAATCAAAATCAAGTAAAAACGACATTCACAAAAGTGAAAGTGACACTTGTGAAAAAAAAGGCGAATAAAACCAATAGTTGAGAAAACTCATTGGAATAATAGTAAAATTACATTGATAGTTAGAGGGAATTTCAAGTGATATTGCACACTGACTATTGGCAAAGGTTTCACAATTTATTGCATTGAACATTTCAAAAGCACTATTCTTAGATATTGTGCAAGCCTTACTTTCGGGAGCTGCACAATGCCTATCTAAGCTTGCATAGAAAGAACTATATTTATGAATTCATAAAGGATTGAACATGTATGAGCAAGTGAATTTGACACTTACAATATGAGAAGAAGACTTAAACACTTTGCAAAACATAAACCGACCATGAAATTACCATGGAACAATATATTGCAAGATCCTCATTAGGCTCCAAAATTCAAGTGTAGGCAAAATTTTGGAGGGTGTTTGATGTAGCGTCAACAGAAGGCTATTTTTTTCCCATCTATGACTATAGAGGCATTAAAATGTCCACATCATGTAATAACAACATTATAGAAACACATTAAAAATTATATCTCTTTCTTTCTGAGCTTACAAAACTATTTATGGAAGATGAATGGTGGCTTGCTTCCTTTTGAGAATTGAGAGCATCAATTATTATAATTATTTCCACTTTGAGTTACAAGGTAGTGAAATATTTTACTGCTAGTTGCGATGGGGACTTCCCACTTAAACGATTTCCATTTGAGAGTAATATATCTCACACCATAATAGAAATCATTTTTTTCCCTATATAAAAAACGAGACAAATTCAAATACATATATAAGCAACAATTACCACCAATCATCCAGATTATCTTCTTTAAACAAAATTGAAATTGTAGATGGTGCATTTGAATATAGGGATATCCATATACTTTATGTTATCTCAATAAATGAAATGATGGATGAAGGGGAAATAATAGGGGATTCATTTTTTCATATCTATTGACTCTATAGACGGGTTAGGGGGTTCATTACTAGGTGGAGAAAAAATATTGTTAAATATGTTTAACCCTACTTTAATTTATTTTCTATTAGTGTGTATCTCTTCTCTTATAATAAAGGGAAATTGTTCATAATTCTAAATGTATGTGGTCCTTAGAATATATGTCAACTTTTTGGGGAAGGCCTATGTTCACGTGAATTTATGAATAAATATTAGGAAAGAGGTTGGAAAATTTTCTTATATCAAAAGCTATTATAGCTATAGGTAAGACAAGGACAAGGAAATTCTTATATCAAATGCTATAGGATAAGGAATAAGTTTTGTTTTTTCGGTTTTTCCTCTACGTGAGAGGTTTTGGCCCTTGATGATAGCCTATATTATATGTCTCTTCTCTCTTTATGGTTTATGCATTGGTTGTTGTTTGATGAAGAACACTAATAACCTAAGCAAAAGAAGATCCTAATCTAAAGAAGTAAAAATCACTCACAAAGATGGAGTAACACTTGCATCTTTGTTTTTAGCAATGAATTTGAAGAGATTACTAAGGGTCTTCCACCTACTTGAGATGATAACCAATTTGAAGATATTACTAAGGGTCTTCCACCTACTTGTGATGATAACAATATTGAGATTACTAAGGGCTCACAAAGTGAATTCAAATATAAGCTTTTGATTCTTGTCATTAATTAATATTTTAAAAAGTTGGATGGAGCAATTTTCTTTAGTAAGTTAGATCTCCATTCTTAATATTATAAAACCAAACTGATAAAAGATGACATTTCCAAAATATTATTTAGACCATTATGATTTTTTTGGTTATTTCATTTGGGCTTACTAATGAACCTTAACATTTCAAAGCTTGATGAATTCTATTTTAAAACCTTTCTTTGTAAAATTTGTGCAGCATTTTTTTAATAATTTACTAATATATAGCAAATCTTGAGAACATATACAACATGTTGATAAAGTCTTAGAACTATTTTTTTGAAGAATAACTATATGAAAAATCTTTATTTACCATTATGAGTTCAATTAAATCATATTATATCTTATGAAAGTATTAATGTGAAAATTAATAAAATTAAACAACCAATATTTAAAAAATCCAATAAAAAATGAGTTACATGGAGTTGATCCCCAAATGAAAGCTGGTCTTGAATTGTAAAAAGAATGAATATCCATTATCTCTACAAGTATAATGCCTTTTAAATATCCAATCACTTATCAAAATTTTATTGATCACATGAGCGCAATATCTATGCCTGACATCATTCTCTACATTCTCTCACTTCCGGGAATATATATATCGTTGGCATGCATGGTAAATTGGAATCATATATTAAACTATTTTTTGCATATTGAACCCACAATAATATTATGTTGTATCAAAATATCCTATGAACCATATTCTTCCACATCACAAGCACTCTAAAAAAACAAGTCTACAAGAATATTATTTGTTTTGATCAAATGTACATAGAATAATATATGTCGTCTCCCTGCTGTGATTTTGGCTTCATTTCCTTGAGCTTGGATGACATGTGGATGAGTCTCAAGATGTGGATCAACCACATGCAAAAGTTTATGGAGTGGAGGAAAACACTCATCAAGATCCATCCATCAAAAATGGAAAAAGGCGCACCACGTAAGCTGATAGATTGAGACTTGATGCTGCAGAGAATGTAGGAGCCCCTACTTCAAAATGTAGACAAAGACAATCTCTTGACTAATTTATTAGATACATGGCTCTTATCATAAAATGTATTATGACTGAACCATATTCCTTTCAAGAAGCAGTGCAGAAACCAACTTGGGTTGATGCAATGGTGGAGGAGTATGACTCCATTGTCATGAACAGTGCATGGGAGATAGTCCCAAGACCAGTCGACAAATAAATGGTTAGATAGAGATGGATCTAAAAGGTAAAACAAGTTTTTGATGGGAGTGTGGATAAATACACGGCTAGATTTGTGGCCCAAGGATTCTCACAGATCGAGGGGATAGATTATGATGAGACTTTTGCACATGTTGCAACGTACTCTTCCATAAGATCCATCCTTGCACTCTCAGCGCAGATGGGTTGGCACATTCATCAGATGGATGTGAAAACTATGTTTCTTAATGGGATCGTTGACAAAGAAGTGTACATAAAACAACCTGAAGGTTTCGAGATCTTCAACAATGAGTCGCATGTGTGCAAACTCAAGAGAGCACTATATGGGCTGAAGCAAGCACCTTGTGCTTGGTACACTCCGATAGATATCTATTTCATCGGACTGGGCTTCACCAAAAGTGAAGTAGATGCAAACCTGTACCAGATTTTGGTTGAGTCTAAGTTATTGATTATTTTTATTTATGTTTGTTAACACTGGAAAATAATACAAGCAAAAGACGACTTTATTTAATGTCAGGCAGAAGGATTTACAAGGTTGAAAGACATTAAAAATTCTAGAAAGTCTTTAAAAATATCTAAGGTCTGAGGAAAAATCAAATTTTAACAATTCATAAATGCTTTTGCGTGCATAATTCTTCGTGAAGAGTGCCTTTACGCGCCTTTTGACCCGAAATGTTAATCCTGGGAGTGGAAAAATTCACTTTTCGGGACCACAAAAAGCACACACTAGGACAATGATTCTTCACTTGAAGCCGCCTAAGGACAACCACAAAAGCCTCCTTAGACATCAAGGGAGTACACAATGGAATATTTGTGGCACACAAAGGAATCATCCCCCTCTCTTGGGTCACCATCCACAATGTACCAAGAGAGGGAAGGAGGATTTGAATTCTCCTATATAAGGCCACCATGAGATGAAGTGTAATATTCCCAATTAGTCATGAGCTAGTTGGAATATTAATTTTGTTTTCCTACTTTGTTTTATGAATAAGAAGACAATGGAGGTCCATAAGTCTCCTTAATAATGAATAAATCAATGCCAATGTAAAAGGAAACATCTTGACTAGGTCAACTTTGACCAAATCAACAACGTTTTCATGGAGTGGCAATCAATGAGGGACCACGCAGTTTTAGATGGAGACACCTTGCATGGAAGTAGGGTCATAAATGAATGGGGCTTAGAGTTCGGAAGCTCATACCTTATAAAAGGAAGAGGATGGAAACCATATTGATTATGTTTATGTATTGATATATGCTATTTCTGAATATATGGTCTGTTTATACATATAGCTTTCTTTAGATGTTTAGCTAAGATTGAAAGTGTTGTTTAGCATTGGGTGCTCCTGATCGGGAATCCCACCTCTTCCATTGAGAAGCTCTTGGAGGAGTCTTGTACTTCACTTCCACTATCATGCATTTGGCCAAGCTTCTTCTTACATCTACAACGTAGATCCTGTTGAGGGTTGAGTTGTTTTGAAGGTTGCAGCAGTGGAGACTATCTTTGGGTCACTTCAATGCTTATTTTCAGTCGAGAATGACTCCTTTCCATTGGGAGGACAGTAAGGAAGGCCCTTGAGCATATTTTCATATCTTGGCATTAGGCCATATATTTATTTTCCCCTACAATGCAGTTTCTTTCCATATTTGTGTTATTTTGAGTGAGGAGTTGTTGGGTGGTTTCAGTACACCATTTGGACAGGAGGTTTGCTAGAGAAGGGATCAACCTTTCATCTAGGAGATATATTGGAGGAGGCTGCACTATTTCTTATATCAGATCAGCCACACTTTCCAGATCTATATGTTGTAGTGAATCTTCATCCCTAGGGCTTTGATTCCTATCTTTTACATGGTGTATTTCTGAAAACCCTGTTATGGCCTAAATCTACCTCAGGCTGAGAAAGGAAGAATCTAGGGTAACATCAAAACATGCTTAACCTGGTAGCTAGCCCTACCAGATCGGGAGAGGGCTCTCTCCTTGTCAATCTCAGCAAAAAAGATATGATCAATAAGGCTTGATATGACTTAGATGAAAACTGATTTTAGGCTAGGTATATATGTAGAATATTTTTTATTTGAATTTGAGGGTGTTTGTTGGATCAAAGGGAAAGGCAGATTTTGGGTCTGGGGAATAAGGCCTAGTTTTTGCAGAGATCTAAATGGGGCAAGGTAGGCAATTGTTTTTGACACTTCAAATTTAAATGAAATGGATAGCTTAGATCGGTGAGGAGTTGAAGAGGGCAAGAAAAATTCAAGAATCCTCTTCAAAATAGTCGAAAACATAGAAAATTAAACAAAACTCAAGGTATAGCACTACAAATCTAATGAATTCCACCTTTATCCTTGTTTGTTTAACTTAAGAAGAAATAAGAGGGAAGATGATACACATAAAGCACCAGTAAACTTACATCAACAGAAAGAAACACATCATCAAAACAAAGAGCCACATGAATCCCAAGGAGTGCTGCAAACCCTGGCCTATTCCTTTGCCAAATTGCAGAGATGAAATGTACAATGAAGCTTAAAGCAATCCCAAGTGTCCAACCTATGCTAATGACTTAAAAATTACAAGATATAAGCAACCAACAACTCATCCTAACCTCTAGGGGTCGAGCTCATAAGTTTAGGAGCTGCTACAACAAAATCTAAACTGAGAACTAGAAAGTAGGAAGTGGAACAAATTGCCTCTATAAACTAGGAAACTGATTCATTCAGTTGCAATTCACCTTTTGATGGATGAATCTACCTCCATGAGTAAAAATTTAACAAAATTACATCAAGATACATCAAATTACATCACATTACATCATGAGTTTAACATTTGGAAGTAAGAAATTCAAACTATCCAAAACTAGGCGAAAAATAGAGTTACTGAGTCCAAAATAAGCAAAAATCCCCAATGCGTCGCGCTTGATTTCTCTATGCGTCACGCCAGTTTGGAGCTGATTTTGAAGGCCTTCCTGGTGTCCAAATTAGCTCCAAGTGGTCTCGTTGGAAAGGTCTAACTGTCTAATTTACAACACAAGTGGAATTTATTAATTTGGCTTCCATTTTCCCCTCCAAAAATGAGTTCTCCCAACACTGCTTCCTGTGTGTCCAAAAAGGGGCAGAAAGGTCATTTTTAGGGTGTTTTTGACCCTTCTGGAAGCCAAAAACCTATCAAAATCTCTTGGCCATAAGTAGGCATGCATAATTTTCCATGAAAAATCCAAAAATGTAAAGCTTTCCCCAAGAGGAGTCCCCAATCATAAGCGCGCGCCAAGTGGCGTGACGCGTAGAGTTGAAAAATATGTGTTTAGGCCAAAAAAATCAAAATTTGCAAAAAGCGTCCTAAATTTCTTGAAATTTGGGCTAAGTGTCCTCCATAATGTACTATGTTGGGCCAAGGAAGCCTCAGCCAATATTTGAAGTCTATCATTCCTTTTCCGACGCTTCCTCGATGCCTTCTTCATCTCTGTCATAAGAGGAATCTGTCTCCATGTTTACCAAAGTCTATATTGTCTTAGATGAGTATGAAGAATTTTTGGTTTTTGTTGCCAAATGTGTGATAATATGTGAGGGACTATGAAGGGAGAGGGTGAGGGGAGTTTTAGGAATATTGCTAATTGAAATTTGCCAATTAAAGAGTTTTAGGGGCAGCTTCTAGGCTTTTTGGGATAGGGAATAAGTGAATTTTAGGGATATGGGGGATAGAGAAATGTGCTGATGGAACTAGGAAAATGGTGAGGAAAAAAAAGGATGTGGGAGTGATGGCATAAAAAACCAATGTATAAACCCTAGGCTATGATTTCTTGAGCAAGGAAGTAGGGTTTGAATTTGTTTTATTAAATCCTCATAAACATCATAAGACACACGTTTATTGGCAATGGAAGAGTTGTTTGACTTACTTTGGACCAGAGGAAACAAATAAAATTGAAGTTTTGAATGAAATTGTGGTGAAAATAGCCTGCAGCTCTATGTGCCGCGACACAACCCAACGCGTCGTGCCACAAACCCAACGCATCGCGCCATAAACCCAACGCGTCGCGCCCTTTCTAAAGAGACTTTTGGAGACCTTCCCGGTGTCCAAATTGGGTTTAGGATAGCTCATTGGAAGGCTTATGAGTCTAATTTCCAACCCAACTGGAATTTCTCAATTTGGAATTCATTTTCCCTGTCAAACATCAAATCTCCCAAGACTGGTCAAAATGTGCAAAATGAGGTTGCCTCAAGGCAGAGTGCTGTTGCAGTCAACTTTTGAAGGTCTTACTCAACTCCAAATTGAGCTCATGATAGCTCATTGGAAAGATATTTGTGTCTAGTTATCATTTGACTCATCAAGAAAGTCATTTGGCCAACCAAGCTAGGATAAATATTGATTTTCCCAAGGTCACTTCAGAGATGCATCAATTGTCCTAAGGCAACGGTATTTTTGACATTTCTCTAAAACCATGACACCTGTGTGAAACGTGAAGGAGGTTTTTCTTCCTTGGCCTATTTTGGAAAAAAAGTCTCTCATTTTTCCCAAATTCATCTTTTATGGCTCAGAAACATCATAGAAGTAAAACCTATCCTGATGTGTGGAACAAGGGATTTGTCGAAATGAAGCGAAATGAAGGGGATAAGGGGCTTCTAAATTCTTGAGAAAATTTTGGGAAGTAGGGAGGGATGTTATAAAGTAGGGGAAAGTGGAATTTCAAATATTGAGTGAGGGGAAGGGGTACAAAAGGGAAAAACACAGGCCTAGCCTAGAAAATTGCCAAGTTATAGCAAGAAACTAGGGTTTGTGCGAAAATGAGGAATTTGGGGGATCTCAGTGATGGGAAGTGTTTAATAAGGTAAATTATGGATAAGGAAAGGTGTATGAACATCAGGATACAATTTTTGCTGATGATTTGACCATCCAAGAGAAATTACCTCCAAAACCCTACGAGAGGGAAATGAACCTTACCTAGGCACAATTGAAGCATGAACAAGGTGTAAAATGACCCAAGTGAACTTGACATGATGATGAAAACCCTCTGAATGATGGTACACTCATCTGAATGGTGACAAGGACCGACATTTGGACAACTTTGAAAAGAGTGAAAACAAACCCTAGACCTAATACCTTGTGACCAAATTTTACTTGAAGACTCACTGAAATGACAAAGTTTGACCTTGACACCTTAAAATAATTTTGTAAGAACAAGTTTGATCACTGGAGGAAGGCTGAAAAGGCTGAGACTAACAAACCCTTGTGTGGTTCTTCATTGGAGGTTGTATAGTGCCTAGATCTGTATTATATCTATATTTTGTGACATACATCAACCCATGTTATTTTGTATATTCATTTGTTGTAGCAGTGCCTTTTAAACATCACTATAGCAGTCTTCCAGCTCTTTCATATATAGTAGCAACACCTCTTTTGAAGGTTTTGTCCATTGGAGGCTTGTTCTATCTTATTTTACATCTTATGGCCCACTTATTATTCATATTTTTCTGTTGTTATAATGATTAGAAGGACTCCATATTGGCCTCTTGTTTTTACATGATGTTATACACTATTATTCTGACATTTTGCACTATATTCCTGATTTGCCCATTTGGGAATATTACAGTGGTATCAGAGCATAATCTTGGCACAGCTTGTGCATCTTGAAAACCCAATATGTCATCTAAAGAAGGAGATCCTCTTACTGATAGAGAGAAGAGTTATCAAATAAGAAGACATCAGAAGGTTGATTATACAAATGACAAAAAAGACAAGGGTATCAAAGAAGAAGACACCGAAAGTTTGATGGGCACGTGGGATTATGAGGATATATGAAAGATTAAAATTGAAAGCATGAAATTTTGAATAGCTTGTTGATAGATGTTTCCTGGTTATTAATATTTCATTAGGACATTTGCTTATGGTTATGAACATACTGATAGGAATTACATGGATCATTTATGGGAGGGTGTCTACATCATTTTTATGTTTGACAGGCTAGCTAGTTGTTTGAAAAGATGTATAAAGAGTAGCTTTTCAATATGAATGATTCCATCATTTGAGGGTGTCTAAATTATTTTTGAGGTTTTATTCTTAGCATACTCTTAATGCCAAATGTGGCTAATATTAAAGGATGATGGTTTTTTTCCAAGTATCACCTATGTGCTTGCAAATTTTTTAAGGTTCGTTGTATCTATATAAAAAATGAAGTATAAGTTACGAGGCTTGATATCTCATTTCTGGTAAATGTTTCAATAAGGTCAATAATGATAAAATAAATGATAAAGTTTGTTTTCAAAGTTTTTGATGCAGGAGCATCTTACCTTCAAGTCAAAATATATTTTGATTAGAGATAGAGGTCTTGCATTTACCAAGGGAGTTGGTTCCCTAATTAATTATTTAATCATATTTTCTTATGCTTTTATGAGAAAATGTATACAAGTGATGAATATTGAAAATAGAAGTCTCAAAAATATTTGAGAGAGTTAGAGAGCTCATAGGGTTAGTTATATCTCTTGGGAAAAATAGATCTAGGAGGAATAGTGGTTAGTTTGTTCATGAAATTGTGGATCTGAACTAGAATTTAGTTCAGGATCCTTTCTATAATTATGTGGCCAAAGAGAATGAAAGTGTGATAGAGGAGAGAGAGTCAAGAGGCTTAAAGGCCAGGTAAGGCCACGAGGCCAAGAAGGGACGAATTAAAGTAAATTAGGCCAAGAGAGCCCTTTGTAAATCCTTGTATGCGTGTATTTTTATTAATGGAAGAAAATGTTTTCTAAGTGTTTAAAGTTTGTGTAAATGAGCTCCTATCTATTGTTTGCGATAATGTGTAATTACAATTTATTAATGTATACAAGAATAATGCAGGTCAAGAAAATTTAAGCTTGGGAGGGAGAACATTCTATGCAGATGAGGCTGAGACTCTCTTTATAGGGGAAGAAAGTTCTTGTTGATCATTGATCAGTATAGTAGATCAATGATCCAATTTAATCAGAGTCAAGCAGCAGAATTAATCAGAGTAGGTGTAACATAAGCATGGAGAGGGTCTAGACCATGCCCATACTTGTATTAATTCCATAACCAAATCCATAGTAAAAAAGTTTGTATTATGACCGTGTGAGTGGGAGGAATTAGAAGTACAGAGGCAAAGTCGAGCACAAAGGAGCACAAGACTTTGTTTTTTAACTTTGATGGAAGTCTTTTATTTAACAACGTCGAGATATGGAAGTCGAATTTTTGTGAGGAGGAAGGTCATCATTTAACAACATAGGGCTAGAGGCTTTATCTCGGAAGGATAAGAGGAGAGTTTAATGGGAACAATTGGGTTGACAAGGACCATGATAACGTGTGAGGTAAACCAATTTGATGGGAGAAGCGATGATGCGGAAGTTCTGTGTGTGAAATTAATAGAGTAAAGTGGGCCCAAGATTGTTGTTGACTCCGCCCAAAATAAAAAGGATCACATGTGTTGAAAAATGGGTCAAGAACGACAATTAATAGGATTTGGGATTGACACTTGATGGGAAAATCCTAGAGTCTATCTCTTAGAGGTTTCCCTTTACATGCATAGTTGGACTAGTCAGGGTGATGTAAGCATCGAGATGAAGTTTCTCGAAAGATAAAATAAATGTGCATGAACGGAAGGGCCAAGGTTGACACATACAAGCCGGAAAATTAAAGAAGCGGGACGAGGTCTTGTCGTGTAGTCGCATCGTGTGAAGTGGGGAGAAAATATTAAGTATTAAGAGCTAATATAAGTGTGTGCTTGGTCTCGGTGGCTATTATACCAAGCTCGTCTACAACAGTTCTTTTAATAATGTTTGGGGTGTAGTGGTTCTGGTTTAAGGAACAAGGGAAAGGTTTGAAGCATGTTGATGAGTCCCATCAATAAGTACATTATAATGCCCATTTTTCTATCCTCCAGCCTATAATTTCCTCTTTTCTCACATTAATTAAAATCATTTCAGCTATAATGTGCCTAATAGGGAGGCTAAAGGATGTTTTTCATACTTCGTGGCCTAATGTGGTTAATGTGCAAGAAAAGAGAATTTTTTAATACATTTACTATGTAGAGTCACATTAGAGGCAGCTAGAGGAGATGTAGGAGGCTTGTCACATGCATTTACTCTCTTACAACTCAACTTAATCCCTAAAATGACTCACCTACAACTCGAGGATATACTAGCATCTGAGGCACTCAAGGGATTCCGAGGATCTAAGGGAACTAGATCCACTTTTTTTTGAGATTTTGAAGCGAATCAGTCCTCTTTCCAAGGTGGTTGCTACTCATTCATCTTTGTATAAATAAACAAGGCCAAGGGCTCAATAGGATTCATAATTTTTGAGGAGAGATGAGCCACTAAAATCTAGGAGCTTGAGACTACTATTTTCATTTCCTTTGCACGATGTACTTGAAATTTATTTTATGTCAATGATAAGCTCACTTTTGTTTTGCATCTAAGTTTGTTTCGGAGGGTTGAGTCCCCTTGGGTTAGGGTCCAACCTAGAGGATCTAGTCTCTCTTTGTGTATCTTATCGATGCATTAATTTTTGTAGTAGCATTTCTTCCTTAGTATAAGTTTACTTGCAAATTTTTTTTGGTGTAGGTCTGGTTACCACCTCTCTTGTGGGGCATGTGGTTGAAGAATATGCATTGGCAAGAAAAAAATATGTGGTTATTTCCTTTTGTAGTTGATATATCTTAGATCAATGTTCTTTTACACACTTTGTCTTTTCATAATCAGGAGATAAATCACATTTGTGTTTAAGCTTTCATGGATTTAGGCTAGATGCATGCTGCAAGTGAGATTGTCTTTTGATGCCATAAATTTCAACTCATCCTTTCTAATTTAGTCCATTTTTCTGCAATTTTCTTATTTATTTGGCATTCTTTTCAAGTGAAAAAAAGGATTGTTTGTTTGGTTTGTAGGTACTACTAGTGGCTTGTAGGGTTCATAGACTCATGCTACATTTCTCCTATCATCATCAGCATCTTCTTCCTCATCTCATAGTTCCCTCAAAACTCTTGCACCGAAAGTCCATTCCTAGATCATTGAAGGACACCGTGCACATTTATTTTTGTACAATATGTGCCTCTAAGTGGTGCCAAGCTTGGAAAAAGCTTCATACATCCTTTATACACCTTCATACAACCTTTCCCACCTTTAAAACATATTTTTCACTCTCAATATGCTCACAAATCTAATCTTGTAGCAATCTTGTAGCAGTTCTATAACATCCTATACCACCATGTAGACTTGACTAGATTTTCTCCAGAAGCTTGATTTTTGTCTCTTAGGCCTGAATAATTACCCCTAGGATTAGAACCCATGATTGAGGAGTACCAAATACCACTTTAGACTTGCCTTTTCTTCAGTGCAACACAATTATGCATTTAGGGTTAGAGGAAAATTTTCCAAATTTGAATAGTAATGATGATTTTCTTTTAAAATGCACTTGGACTCTGTCACTAAATCTATTTTTTTTTTAACACAATGATTAAAGGGGTGATTTATCAATGCATACTAGATTAGGCCTTATTTCTTGAATTTGTGCTTCGTTAGGGTTTCAATTGCAAGCATTGTTGTTGTATAAGTTCATTTCCTTTTCAAAGAAAAATTTCACACGCTGCAATTAGACTAATGTTCATAGCCTTGCAAGTAGCATAGATTTTACATTCTACAAGTAGAATAGTATTTCCATTTCTACAGATGTAACAGTCTTTACATTCATAAAACTAGGCTTAGCCTTTACATTTGTATAAATAACATTTTCATTTCTGCAAGTAGATTAATTTTTCCATCCCTACAAATAGAATAGAACTCTCTCTTTTCATGAAATTTCCTTCCATGATTTAGCTGAAAGAGTGGTCATTGTATGCCTTGATCCGGTCCATTGCTTGAAGGTGGCATGGGTATAACTTGACCTACTATTCATATAACATTTTCACCTCTTAATTTTGTATGAACTTTGGGTTGATAATTAAATTTGGCAGCCTTGTGAGTCTCAACATTGTTGTTGTGATACTGGGGCTCATCACTTTTTGGCATTATTTTCCAGGACGGTCTAAAATTAGGTGTTGTTTGAGTAGAAATTATATGCACTTAGCATGCATATGTCCTTGATTCACCTGATCTCACACTATTTAACTTTATGCAAAATACTGAATCAATTCCACTTGCTAATCTTTTGCGGAAACAATTAATTGCACACACATGTGAAGCATAAACAAAAATAATCAATCGCACATAACACAGTTTTTAACCGGAAAAGCCTGAAGCTGAAAACCCCAACTATATATTATGTAACATGGAGATCTTATGACAATCTCATACAAGCATACAAATCTTATCACAAGCCCTCAGTACAGTACAATCGTCATACACTAATCATGCCCAATATTGAAAATCCATGCACTGATCTTTGCCACCTGCTAGCCTGCCTCCACTGCACAATCCAAGCTGATTACAGAGACCAATTCGATGTAATCCCACTCTCACTGACTGTGTTGTTATCATTGGAAACTCCAATGTATATGTAGATGCAATTCATGCATCACTAGTAGTCACAATGGATAGTCCATCTTGCCCTTTCACCTATCTCTCCACTGGTCTCCACTGAAACTGCCATGTACTGTAGTTAAATGATGTATTGTTCAGTTGATTAATGAGTTATTATTTTTGAATTAATTAACTAATTAATTCACTCCACTCTCACTAGTGTATCAATCAGTTAGACTAGATACAATTAGCTCAACTGAGTCTAACTGAGTTAAATTGAATACAACTCCATAACTACTTCTTCCAACTGTGTCATAACTCTGCCACTTGAGTTCTAACTGAGTCCTCCATGCATTAGCTCCAGTAAATCCTTAGGAATTGTGTAATTCCTTCAGCACACTGATTTTCCAATTCTGTTCACTAAAATAAAGTGCTCCAAGAGAATAAGTTGTTGTTTATTGTCGAATTATTATTAAGAGCTAATAATAACCGACATGTATTTATTTTTAGATCAACGATCTATAAATAGACTTCTCCCAATATTCTAAAAATAGAATTTCATATATTTTTCACATTTGACCAACCATCTACAAATAGCCTCCTACTACATATAGAATATGCTCACCATGTCTAAAAATAGACATACACCTAAAAATAGCCTATGTGGGCCCCACTTAGTTTAGGTTATTATTTTCCAACTAGGATCAAGGATGATGTTTCAGGATGCCTCCTTCACTATTTCTTGTTGGGATATTCAACACTCCCTCTCAACAAGAAAGGACTGTCTTTGCATGCGACATGCAACTCCATGCATTTGACCTGCAACCTTTGCAAGCGCCCTGTAACTCCATGCATCCACTCTGCAACTCTTGCTGCAACACTTCTAAAACTGAATAGCCTCCAAACAATTGAATCAATATAATTCATCTATCATCAAAGTCTTCGACTTTTGCTAGTACCAACTTCACATGTCTTCAGGAACCATTGTGTTGTTGAACTCTGCACCCATGCACTCTACACTTGCTGTCAACTCTGAACCGCGCTCTAGTATCCGACACTGTCACTTTTATCTGATTACATCAATCTAACTGATCATGCTATTGATGCTCTATGGGCTCCTTGTAGCCAGGTTCAATTCATGGGATCCACACCATCTCAATGAATCCTGCCTAGAAATCTCCTCTTGGGATTACTCATGCATGTTGCCCCACCTCACACCTGGTGGTATAGCTGCATGCACTCCCTCTGCCTATCTGGCATAAAATTTCTTTGCATGAGTGGTTGCTCCCAATCCATGATCCTCATCTTGTGGCTGCTCCACATCCCGAGGTTCACTCTTACCTACATGCAAATCCTTCTCCCTCTGAAGCTTCAATTGCATGCATTTCTTACACTTCTCAACAGTAGGAAGCTCCATAGAAATCCCATCTACTTCAAGTCTGTAAAGATTCTTCACTCGAATCCCAACCTTCTTGACTTGTCATGTTTCTTTGTACTGAAGGAAAACTTTCCTTCACTAAAGACAACATCATAGCCTTTATCCTCTAACATTGCAGTTGAGATTAAATTCTACTTTAAACCTAGAACATGCACAACATCTTGTAAAAGAATGAGTTTACCTGACTCCCTCTGAAAGGTAATGGTACCAATGCCGGTCACATTGTATCATCCATTTTCACCCAACTCAACATGCAACTAGATATCTTTCTCCACCAAGTCACTGAAAAGGTTCACATCTCCCGTCATGTGAAAGGAAGCACCACTATCAATGTACCACCCCAATCCCAATGCACTAGACACCATGCATGTGATCAATGAGAAGTCAAGCTCAAATTTTGAGGCAAGAGCCTCACTGGCTGCAGCCCCAGCAACCATCTTGTTCTTCTTCTTATGTGGACAATTAGTGGCGAAATTCCCATGTTTGTGACAGTGAAAACACTTCACTTTAGACATGTCACGCTCTTTGCCATCTTCACCGGCCTCAGATATCGAATGGAATTTATTCCCCTTCTTCTTCTTTGCCTTGGCAACCAAAGTGAAATCCTCTTCATCATCATGCTTTGATGAAGAGCCATCCCTGGTACTTCGCCTTATCTACTTCTGCATAAGATTTGACCAAAGTCGCTCCCAACCCGATAGTTTCTCCCGTCCATTGACAGAGTCTTCGTAACTATGCCAACTCTTCGGAAGCCCAAGGAGAGCCAAGCTCACCAATTCATCATCATCAACACTAACTCCTACACTCCCAAGCTCATCCCTGCATTGGACAAACTTTGTCAAGTATACCGGAATAGTGTCATTCTTCTCCATTTTTATTTTTCTGAGCTTGTCTTTAAGCACCAACTTCCTCTAGTCGCTTCTGCTTTGGAACAAATCTGTCAAAGCCTTCCACATAGCATATGGAGTGGCTTTCCCATGAAGGCTTGAGACAATATTGTATCTCACACCTTCCAACAAAATCCTCCTCGCCCTTGCTACTTTCTTTTGCCATGCGTCAAGTACTACAGCATCCACCGAAGTGGGCTTAGGAACATCTCCCTCAATGAATTCCTTCAAGCCATTATCTTCAAGCACCGCCTCCATTCTATCCTTCCAGGCTATGGAGTGAGAGTTTCCCTTGAGTGCATACTCCAACCACAACCCATTGAAAGACATTTAAATGTATACTCAACTGTCGCACCAAGAAACTCCTGCAGCAAATTCAAATTGTCCACCAACACAAACTCACTTCACAATTGAAATATTCAATCAAAAATGCTCTGATACCATGTAGAAATTATATGCACTAAGTATGAATATGTCCTTTATTCACCCGATCTCACACTATTTAAATTTATGCAAAATATTGAATCAATTCCACTTGTTAATCTTTTGCGGAAACAATTAATTGCACACACATGTGAAGCATAAACAAAAATAATCAATCGCACATAACACAGTTTTTAACCAGGAAAGCTTGAAGCTGAAAACCCCAACTATATATTATGTAACATGGATATCATATGAAAATATCATACAAGCATACAAAGCTTATCAAAATCCCTCAGTACAGTACAATTTTCATACACTAATCAGGCCCAATCTTGCAAATCCATGCACCAATATTTGCCACCTGCTAGCCTGCCTCCACTGCGCAATCCAAGCTGATTACAAAGACCAATTCGATGTAATCCCACTCTCATTGACTTAATTTTTATCATTTTCAACTCCAATGTATATGTATATGCAATTCATGCATCACTAGTAGTCACAACGGATAGTCCATCTTTCCCTTTCACCTATCTCTCCACTGGTCTCCACTGAAACTGCCATGCACTGTAGTTAATTGATGTATTGTTTAGTTGATTAATGAGTTATTATTTGTGAATTAATTAACTAATTAATTCACTCCACTCTCACTAGTGTATCAATCAGTTAGACTAGATAAAACTAGCTCAACTGAGCCTAACTGAGTTAAACTGAATACAACTCCATAACTACTTCTTCCAACTGTGTCATAACTCTGCCAATTGAGTTCTAATTGAGTCCTCCATGCATTAGCTCCAGTAAGCCATTAGGAATTGCGTAATTCCTTCAACCCATTGATTTTCCAAATTTGTTCACTGAAATAAAGTGCTCCAAGAGAATAAGTTGTTGTTTACTGTCGGATTATTATTAAGAGCTAATAATAACCGACATGCATCTATTTTTAGATCAACAATCTATAAATAGACTTCGCCCAATCTTATAAAAATAGAATTTCATCTATTTTTCACATTTGACCAACCATCTACAAATAGCCTCCTGCTACATATAGAATATGCTCACCATGTCTAAAAATAAACATACACCTAAAAATAGCATGTGTGGGCCCCGCCTAGTTTAGGTGATTATTTTCCAGCTAGGATCAAGGATGATGTTTCAAGATGCCTCCTTCATTGTTTCTTGTTGCAATATTCAACAGTTTCTACTTAGGAGTTTCCTTTCTTCTTCATCTTTTGTTTTGCATCAATATTGTTTGATTTGAATTTTTTTTTTTAAATAAAGGGAAAACACAACAAAAAACAAAACAAGTTCTTTCATGCCTCGTAGGAGTAGGTATATTCAAGGAAAATTTCTACCAAAAATCCCCACCCCTTCAATCAGTCAGCCATCACTCTTCTTTGGTGACAATGAACTTCCCTCTTTGACCACAGAGAGTTAGAAAATCATCTAGGTGAGCAAGCTAAAATTTTTGAAGAACCCATAGGGTAGTAAAATCCTTCATAACCTATCAAAAACACGGTTGAAAATAGGAATACTTATTTCTTTCCTATCCAAGAGACCAATGGGGAGGAAATGATGAATAATATAAACATCGCTGCTCTTCCACACTTACATGACCTAGCCTTTGAGGACCCTAACATTTTTATGTTTGAGTTTGTTGTGGTTTGAAGGACCTATGACTATACCTATTATGAACATAAGTCAAAGTTTTTTTCCTCCACCTTCAATGATGCAACCTTCATGTGTTGGTTTATGAGCCTACTTGGAGGTAACACCACTACCTCGACACAAATGCAACAAGTCGTTAATAATAAGTAAATGGATTACTATAGGTCTAAGGAGACAAAAGAATAAATATCTAGGATGATCCTAGGGCCATATGAGTCCTTATAATATTATGAGGAAAGGTTCCAACTAAAATATAGGAGGGATAAATGTACCTTTGACCCTGAATCACTCAATTTTGTACTCCTCTAAGGGATCATGGAAGGTTTAATGGAGACCCTCAATATGTTGTTTGGAGGAGACATTTACCAGCTGACCTATGATGACATCAAAACAATATTCAAGAATCATTCTAGGGTCGCGAGGAAGAGAGGTAGGTCTAGTCAAGGAATGGTCAACTCTTCTCCCTCCACCTCGACCATAAAACATGAGATATGGAGTATGTTATAATACTTGAAGAGTGATATGTTGCATAATTTTTCCTTACAGATGGATATGATGTATATTAAAAGGAAGCAATAGGAAGTATAAAGGGAACTAGCCATCTTTTTCACCATATGCACCAAGAGGAATCCCAAAAATGAGTGTCCACTAAACACCATAGAGGCATTCTTTGTTTTTTGAGGGGAAACATGCAACAAAAAAATGTCCCTCTCTTCATACCAAGGGAAAGAGAATGGCTTGGAGTAGCTTTTATTCATCAACTAAATGATTCCAAATGGCCCTCAACCATATCAACAGGGTATGCAGGGTGCACAATATTCTCCTTACAATCCAAATCAAAATGCACCCTTCCAACCTTGGTATCTTCCAACTCACACATCATTTTTTATGCCCTCATCTTGGTCCTATACTCCTCACTACCCTCCTTAGCTTGTCAACCCACCTTTCCAACCATATCAACCTCAAACTTCTCGATGGGGAAACTCTTCACAAGGATAGAGGCCTTAGGAAACCTAACCTATTGCCTTAATACCTCATCCTCCACCTAAACCATATCTACCCCACAAAAACCCACCTAAGAAACCTAAAATGCTTTCCCAACCCAATCTAAACCTGAAAAATAAGCAAAAAAAATAGGGTCTACAATGGGGAAACATCATATCCTTATTATGTTATGGAAATCCAAGATATCAACCTTTGGTTTGGGAAGGTACTTCCAAATGCTCACTCACCTTCTCCCCCTAAATATCTTGAAGAAGAGAAGGAAGATAGAAATGTTGGCCCTGCCTAAAAAAAATACCCCAAAAGAGGCTGAACTTATGGGATAATTGAATACTTTTTGTGTTAAGATACCCCTTCTCTAGGCCATCAAATATGTCCCCATTTACAAAAATCTCACCAGGGAAGAATGTTTCAAGAGTTATGGGAGGAGAAAAATATATGCCCCCAATATCAATGTTGTTAGGGAGCTATATGATCTAATGCTTGGGAAGGTGATATCCCAAAAGTAATTGGATCCTGGTAGCTCAGTGGTGGGTGTGCATATTAACAACAATGTAGTCCCTAACACCTTAATTTATCTTGGTGCTGCAATCAATGTTATGACCAAGGAAACCATGCTAAATATCAACCTACAAGGAGCCTTGAGGAATACCACTATGATGTTGCATATTGTAGATATATCCACAATATCCCCTAAGGGAGTTATTGAGGATGTGACAACCTTTATCGAGTCTTGGGAGTATCCCATAGATTTCCTTTTCCTCCAACCCAAAACCAATTTTAATGGTTACCTTCTCATCCTAGGGAGACCTTGGTTGGCCACAATTGATTCTTACATTAGTTGCAGGGCTAGGAACATGAACATCAAGAATGAGCATATATCAAAGAAGCTTATATTATATCCTCCTGCTCAACCCTCTGTTTAGCATTACTTACCCTTTTGAATAAAGGACGAGGAAGAATAAAAATTTTATCAATCATACCTCTACCAATTTTGTGAAATAGTCACTATTGTAGGAAGTAGGTAGCTAGATGAAGATGACCTTATTGACCACTTCTTACAGAATAAACCTCCTATTGTCATGTCAATTGATGAGTTAGTAGGGGAATCCTTAGAGAAACCTGAGAACAAGCCATAGACTAAAATGTGATATGCTTATCCTGATATATTTCATGCCAAGGTTTTTGAAATCTTCCTATCTAGAAATATAAAAAAAAACCCTTCTCTCTCATTGTTACACAGTAATTTGTCACCCTGTTCACTTACCTTCCCCAATCCTGAAGTGCCCTGTGATGAATATTGTGCAACATTTTCACCTTGAAAAATACATCAATACATCCTTTAAATAATAAAAGAAAGTTGCCTTGAAGATTTTATGAAGAATCCTAGCTCAAACCCTAAATTTATGGGTCATAAATTTTCTCCATTTATTTTCCCATCCTGATGGAAGGTTGCACATTCTATCCTAGCACTGTCATCGCTCTTCTGATTGGAAAAAATGCACTGAACCCTTTCTGGTAGTTTTTCCTCAAATGGACAAGAGGCTTCAAGATCTAGAAGCTTCTAGGATGACAAGCTAGATATTTTTTGGTGGAGATATGGTCGATCTTTCTCATTTGTATCTCTTAATCTTATGAATGGGGGATTATCCCTTGAGAAGTGGGCCTTCCTCCTTCTTTCATGGGCTCCTAAATCCCTCTCTCTTCCTATAAATTGATCCCCTTTGACCCTCCACTACTGGTTGGTCATTGTGGGGATGGTATGATCATTAATTGTTTGTATCCCTATGCTGTGTTAATTCCTAAATTTATATTTGGGAGAAGGACCGCTTGAAGAGCCTTAGTTTGGACTTGGACTATACCAATGAGATACCTCCAACATCAAGGCCACTATTGTAAGCTTCCTCTTTTATATTATCAATAATTCATTTGGTGTTTCACTTTCTATATTCATTTCGATATCCGTACAAGTAGCAAAATGATCCTTGATCTGTTAGGTAGTTGATATTCAATGTATGCTTTGTATTGGATCATGTTTGTTGTTGTCTCTTTATCTCCTATAGGTATTCGAATGCCACCAATAGAGAGGATCGAGGTTGAAGGATTGTGGATCAAGGACATCATCAAAGGGTTGAGCATAGCATCAGGAAAAGGTAGGTCCTTTCCCCTTTCTCATCTTGCTTTGATTATTTACTAAGAAAGTGTCCATTAACTAGTCTCATACATTGCTACACCCACTCTAGGACTAGAGAGATCGCCTCTGTCCGCAGAGGGGATTTTCTTCACAAAAAAATTGGCGACTTCGATGGGGAGCTTTAGCCTCTTTACCTTCCATTTTCTAGTTTGGTTTTTGATCAATTTGAGTGATCATTGAGATCTAAGTTTGTTTAGGTCTTTGTAGGTCTGCATAGGAATTGGTCATTGCTTTAGGGTGTCAAGTCTATTTTTAGTGTTGAAATTCTTTTTTATTTTTCCTTGTATTTCTCGCTCAACTCTTTTTCTGCTCGTATAGTCACGCCATCAATGTTTTTCTCTGTAAAACAATCGCGTTGATCTGTCTTTTAGCACTAGTTTTCTCCTCACATACGTATTAATCCCAGAGATAGGAAAAGAATAGGGTTTCCCTTTAATCTTTCCAGTGTATCTTGACCTATGAAGTGTCTTTAAAGTATGAATGACCTGCTACCATTGTGTATGTTTTGTTTATTTTTTTTGAGTGACTGATTTTCCTCTTTGACTTTGCTTGTGCTTGAGTGGAATTGCATCATCTTCTAGGTTTTCTAGGTCAGTTTAACATCTCCTGTCACTTGTGTTTATCGTTAGAGAGTTGTTAACTCTGTCTCAAATTTCTGTTGCAATCATTCCAAACAATATTTCACATTAATTTATCTTTTTTTTTAGATTGTTTTTATTTTCACTGAGTCATCACCGCACTTTGGAATCACCTTTGATTAATTGTCAAACATAGATCACAATTGTTTGATTTACAAGTTTTAAAGTGCTAGTTGGATCTGATTTTCCATTTTGAAAAGTAAACTGAAAGTCATTTTCATCTTGGAGCTTTTGAATTGGTTTGTTTTTATTCGTTTTGAAAATAAAGGTGAAAGTAATTTTCATTTAAGTATTTTTGAAATGATTTATTTTCCATTCGATAAAGAAAAAGAGAAAAGTGTGTTCTTTTGCAAATTCTTTGTTCGTTTGGTTAAGTTTTACTTTGCTTTTTTATTGCATTAGTTTACATATGAGAATTCAAAGTAAAAGGAAAAAAAAAAAAAATTTAATGCATCTTAGTGAAAAGAGAAGTGATTTCATTTTTTAGTGAGTTTGCATTTGGGGATAGTGAAAGCGAATTCAGTTTTTTTTTTTTTTTTAAAGTTCCATTTCAGTAATTTTGGGCTAGCTTGCTACCATCATTTCTTATTGCATTTCTTGTAATTTTCACTCTTGTTTTCATTTATTCCCTCATTATTTTATATTTCATCGAAATGAAATGGATTCTTTTTCTCATTTAGCTGCATTATAGGATTCAAGTGACACCACTGTTGAGCCTAAAACCGAAACATAATCAAATATCGACTTTAAAATTTATTCAATTAACCTTAAGGATAATTTGAAATTAACACAAACATCTAGAGGTCTAGGCTATAGACGCGTCTGACGTCCTAAAGCGTAGCTGTTGTCGCTAACAGTCTATGTTACATTTCAGGGGTGATATCCCGACCCACGTACAGAAGTATATAGGACTATGCTCCATGTATGGTAAGTATATGGGGACGCTCTCATCGAACGGTTGCACATTAGACAACACTACTATGAACTGAGCTCCCACATATCTTCAAGTATATTTTAGGAGACCCCACTAGGTTGTAAACCTACCATAGGTAACCAATTCGGTGACCTTGTAGACGTGATACACCGAACACAACATTCGAGAAGATTGGTTGTCATACGTCAAGTCCTTGGTTTTCAAAGGTGTATATTGTAGTTCACAGATACTTGGTAAACACTTTTGCCTAGATTACCTCTTTTGATTTATTTTGTTTAATTCTAAAATTGACTGTTTGCGATAACATATTACTCAGGCACAACTCCTTAGCAGGTCTTAGGTTGAGACCAATGGAAATAGTTCCTGAGTTTACCAATTAGGAAATCCCCTTAGATGGGAATCCTGGTCCTTTTCCTTCTTTTGGAAATGTTGGTCCTTCCTATATGGCAACGTTCTCCCCCCCAAGATTAAACATTGGTTTTACAGTTTGGTTATTTTCAACCCTGATGGTTCCAAACTTCCAAGCTTCTTCTCAAGAAAGTTCACCTCCACCTGAAAAGTGTCAACCTCATGTTGATCCTAAGGTTGACCCCTCGCTTATTCGCTTGTTTCTTCACCTCATTCTTCCTCTTATCTTGGTGAAATTATGGATTCTAGTAACCAGGAAGATAAGAAGAATAAGAAGAGGATGAAGAAGAAGAAGCAAAATATGCAAGGGGGAAACCCAACAACCATTTCTACCAATGCAACTGATTTTGAAAAATCTTCCATTAAATCTTGTAAAGTCAAATTCCCTTGCAATTTATACAAGGGTGACCACCTTCTTAGGGATTGTTGTGGCATTCCCAGGATATTAGAAATATGGTCCACCATCTCACATCATCCTTTATCATTGGCCTTGGGAGATCATGTTGGTGATAAAACCTCAACTAGTCATAATAATCTCCATGGGAAAAAGGGGAAAGTAAAAATTTCCCTATAAGTTATGTGAAGGGAATCATCCCATTCACCTTTGTCCTAATATGGATGAAGCCTCCAAATTATTGGATAACCTTACAACTTCTCAGCTGCGACTTCCTGCTGGTTACCGGAAGCTTTTCCCTGATCCTTTGCTAGTTGATGAAGTGATTGATCATAAGTCATCTCTAGTCAATCCCTCTCTCTCTCTGAAAGTGAATCTCACAAGTTCATTCCCGACCAACCATCATTTGAGAAAACAGTTGACATAATTCCACCTTAACTGGATCATGCCTTTCCCTTATAGATTGAACCTCATACCACTCAGGTTACTTATGTTTCTTCACATTCTTACGAATTGGAGGAAAATCCTCCTATTCCCATAGTAGATGAGGGTTACCCCCCCGTTCCTGTAACACAAGAGAGAAGTTATACCATTCCCATGACACCCCCTCCAAGTAGTTTGGTCTCTTCCTTTGATTGGAGTTGACTGACATGATATCATCTTCCTTCTTATGTGCCCTCTGATATGATACTACAGACCTATAATGTGTCCATACCTAGCACCATAATAGATGAAGGTGCATTTGTTAGTATTTTGTTCTCAGCTACTTGAAAATATTTTGGTTCTCCATAGCTTGTGCCTGTTACCGAGAATCTGTTAGCTTTTAACAGAGAAACCAGTCAACCATTAGGGATCCTTCCGAAGTTTCCGATTAATTTGGGAGAATTTTTTTTATATAGATGTGATGGTTGTGCAAGGCCCATTGGACTTTAACTTACTCCTCAGGCGTGACTATACTTATGTCAAGGGAGATTTTGTCTTTTCCCTCTTTCATGTGATCTGTTTCCCACACGAAGGAAGAATTGTGACCATTGATCAACTTTCGTTAATCAATCCTAATTTGGCTCCCATCCAACCAATATATGTAAGCATGTCAGTGGTATCATCCTCACCACAGGCCAATTATGTGGCAACCTATTCCATGCGCGCATCTGTTGATGATCTGGTCAGTGATACAGTGTGTCATGTACTGGGGGAATTGGTTCCTTATTTCCAGAGTGTTGTTCTCCCATCTGATGAGAATCTCTTGGAATCCATGACCTTTTATGGGCCATGGTCAAGGGTCTTTGGAGCAAATTTCCTTTTCTTGTGTCAAGCTCCTTAAAAAAATAAACAAGGTCTTCAGAGCAGATTTTCTTGTCTTGTGTCAAGCTCCTTAAAAAATGAAACAAGGTGTTGTGAGGATAGTTCTTTTCCTATGTCAACCTAGTTTTAAAATGAAATCAGACCTTATGAGCATAGTTATTTTGCTATGTCAAGCTCCTTAAAAAATGAAACAAATCCCCTTTCAATTCTTGTCTTCAACTATATCTCGTAAAATCCCAGTCGAGTCTTTCACTTGATCTTGTAAATGAAGCTTCATTCCATCCACCTGTTAGTAACCAATGGTCACCTTAGGTTAATCAACTGAAGCTTGGGGGGCATGTACCTGAAATTGAGTAACCATGTTGGGGCATGCAAGATTATTTCAAGCATAGTTTGTCTTTGTTTCAAGCTTGTGAAAAAATGAAACCATTTCCAAGCATAGTTTCCCATGTTTCAAGCTTCTGTAAAAATGAAACAATTTTATCCTATCTCTCTTGATTTCCTTTTTATCAGCCTCTTCTGCCATATGAGCCTTGGATTTTTCATTCCATCGTCACCATCTACTTGGCCGATCATATGCTCTCACTTGGTTTTTCTACCTATACCTTAGGAATCACTTGTATGAGTGGTATTGTTAGCCAACCTCTTTATCTTTACTTGTTTTGAGCAGTTCCATCATCATTGGAACCATTTTCTACCTTTTATACCACTCATTCCTCCAGGAGGAGTCAACTTTAAGCTCTTTTCTGACTCTCAAAAAATGAAAAGATCGTCGACTATTCGCATTAGAGGAAATTTCAGCCCAAAAGTGCCCATGAAATTTTCATGTAATTTCCATGTCAAATTATGTAAACAATCAAAATGTTGTAAATTAAAAAAGAGGTACATGTAAATATTTTGGAGGGAAAAGAAGAAAAACTACTTTTTTTAATTGTATTTTTGACTTACTCCTTATAGGTTTACTCAAATTTCAAGTGTAGACGCTCGTTGGATGCAAAATAAAATTCCACATCCAACGAGTACCTATTATGCATACTCTTTTGAAGACCCACCTTGATAAAAATTGCAAATACATTAAAAACGTGTGTTTCAACACATTTTTTTAATGTATCTGCAAATTTTATCAATGTGGGTCTTCTCAAAATTATACATAATGGGTACTCGTTGGATATGGAATTTAATTTTGTATCTAATGAGTGTATAACCATGAAATTTTAGTAAACCTATAAGGAGATAAGCCAAAAATACAATTAAAAAAAAAAAATTTCATGTTTTCCCTCCAAAATTCTTAACTCTTATTTTATTATTTTTACTATTTTTCCTTAGGAGGCCACTTTTAGGCTGCAATTTCCTCTAATGTCATTTTGAACTCATTAAATTAAATGAATTAATGTTGTCAAAATATACGTTTACCCCTTTCCTAGGCTGGGATTGACTATTTAGGAAAAAGGAATACCTTGATCGAACATGGTAAAGAGGTTCTCTCAGATATTGTTTTCTACCTTTTCAAATTCAAGGGACGATTTGCGAAAAGGAACATGATGGAGTTTTATTTTTCGTTTCTTTTTCAAACTCCCTAAACATGGAATATACACCGATTTATTCTTCCGTCGGACTCGTAAAATATTAAATGATGAAAGACTTCTCACCATGACAAGACTGAGGTCCTCCTTCCTAGGACTCGTTAAAATTACTAGGATGGATTCATTTAAAGAATGAACTTACATGCTCAACATATGATATCCTCTTCACGCTGGCTATCAAAAATAAAGAGGCACTCGTTAGAAGTAATGGCGGGAAATTGAAGGTGGAACATCCTTTGTATTAGGCAGCATCTCACACTTGAACGTGATACTCATATGTGTTTCATGTTGGTTTTGGATATCCGTTATTTGTCACTTACATTCCTGGGTTTGGGAAATCCATTTTCCTCTTATTCGATCATTATTTTTTTCATCATGACGTATGGTCCCATGTTGAATCAAATTTTTCCATGCTATGGAGTCGTGTCACTGATATGTTCAAGAGAAATCCTTTTTGTCAAAGCCAAACATCCTTTGTTTATCTGATCCTCTCTACAATAGTCCTGAATCAATCCTTTTATCTTGAGAAATCCTTTGTTTCATGTCCATGATGTTGAAATTATCATGGCCCTCCTTCGATGAATTACTTCTCGTCGACTTCAGCTCATTATCCGTAGAGATGATTTAGAGACTCCTTTTCAGAACCTTATAGCTTGCATACCTCAGTGGAAAGCTCTTCGCATTTGACAACAGGTTCACCTCATTGTCCTTCGAACGGATGATTCTATAACTATTTGAATTCAACACATTTACTCTTGCGTATAGATTGTTTTGTTGTACCTTAAGGGCCATTTTCATTATTGGTGGTCTCTCTTGTTCCTATTAACAGTTTTCATCATTGACCAGTAATGAGGTGGTTTCTACCATATTCGACATCAGCACATATATTCACATGGTTAGATTTGTACATTAAGTAGATCGAGATTGCGACGAAGACCCTGGATCACATTTGTTATATTTATCCAGGCTACATGGATTAAATTGAATATTCATGATTGTACACATGATCCTTTCTAAACAGATGGTTGTTACCATACTGTGGATCCATTTCCATGATCTCTTTCAGACGGATGGCTACGACCATGCTATGGGTTCATGTGTTATTGGATGCTTATTCAGAGATATTTTATTAGGAATATTCATATAAGAGATGTCATATATTATATTGTGTTTGATTTGGAAGGTTTATTGACAGTTCTCTAACTCCTCTCTTTGGTTCGTAAAGAATTTCACCCATCACTCCTTGTTTTGCCTTCATGCTTTAGGGGGCATCTATTACACAGTAATTTGTCACCTTGTTCACTTCTCGTCCAGGATCCTTAAGTCACCTGTAATGAATACTGTGTAGCATATCCACCTTGAAAAATACATCAAGATATCCTTTAAAGACTAAAAGAAAGCTACCTTGAAGAGTTTCTGAAGAAGCTTAGCTCAAACCCTAGATTTATGGCGCAACGCTTTTCTCCAGTTATCTACCCATGCTTATGATAGGTTTCACATTCTATTCTAGCATTGTCAGTGCTCATCTGATTGGGAAAACCATGTTTAAACCTTTGTGGAAGTGTTTCCTCAAATGGAGGAGAAGCTTTATCTCTAGAAGCTTCTACGACGATGAGCTGGATATTGTTCAGTGGAGATATGGTTGAGGTCTCTCATTGGGAGCTCTTAATATTATCAATATGGGATTATCGCTTGATAAGTGTGCCTTCCTCCTCCTTTCATGGGATCCTAATTCCCTCTCCCTTCCTATAAATTGATCCCCATCCCTCCACTACTGGTTAACCATTATGAATATGGTTTGATCATTAATCCCTTGTATCCCTATGTTGTGTTAATACTTAACTTTCCATTTGGGAGAAGGATCACTTGAAGAGCCTGATCAGTTCAGACTTGGACTAGACCAAAGGGAGGCTTCCAACATCAAGGCCACAGTTGTAAGCTCTCTCTTCGATATTATCAATAATACTTCTAGTGTTTCTCTTTCTATATTTTTTTGGATATCCATACAAGTAGCCTAATGCTCCTTGATCTGTTAGGTAGATGATATTCAATGTATGCTTTGTATTGGATCACATTTTTTGTTGTCTCTTAATCTCCTGCAGTTATTCGAATGCCACCAATAGTGAGGATTGAGCATGAAGGATTTTGGATCAAGGCCTTCATCAAAGGATTGAGCATATCATCAGGAAGAGTTAGGTCCATTTCCCTTTCTCATCATGTTTTGAATATTTACTAAGAAAGTGGCCATTAGATAGTCTCGTATGTTGCTAGACCCACTCTATGGCTATATCGATTTCCTATGTCCGCAGAGGGGATTGTATTCACAACACTCATCCAAACAAGAATATAAATTATGTATTTTGATGAGGAAACATCTTGATGCCTTTGTTTCGAAGTATAAGGAAATGAAAGGGGTGCATCCTACATTTGAGATGGATGAAAACTTGTACGCCAACTCTAGAGGAGGATGAACCATGCCTTAAGGATATTGTAAAAGAGAAATTGAAAAAGCACTTAGATGCAGGGTTCAGTTACCCCATTTCAGATGGTGAGTGGGTGTCCCCTCTTATCATAGTACCCAATAAAAATTAAAAGTGGACGATTTTTGTTGACTATAGGGTACTAAACAAGGCTTGAAAGAAGGACCATTTACCTTTGCCTTTTTTTGATCAAGTCCTAGATGGCCTTGCAATCAAGAGATTATTTTCCTTCCTAGATGAATTCAGTGGGTATAACTAGATTCAGATCAACCCCGAGGACCAAGATAAGACCACATTCACGTTTCCATGGGGGAAATTTTCCTATAGGGTCCTTCCATTCGATTGTGTAATTCCCCTGCTAATTTTAAGATGGTAGTTTTGTGCCGACCTTGTTCATGACATGGTTGAGATATACATGGATTATTTCACCCCTTATGGGAGTGACTTCCATAAATCTATTTCTAATATATGGAAAGTCTTAAGGAAATTCATTGAGATGAATCTTTCATTAAGTCCCGTGAAATGTGAAATTTTTATGAATGTAAGTATTTTACTGGGCCATTTCATATCAAAGGAGGGGATCTAGGTTGACCCCAAAAACGTTTTCATCATTAAAAGGGTCCCTATTCCTAAAAAACGAAGGGATTTCAAAAGCTTCCTTTGATTATTTGGATATTACGGAAAATTCATTAAGGGATTTAGTAATTTGGCTTCACCCCTATTTGGATTGTTGGATAAAGGTTCATACTTTGGTTGGATAGATAGATGTCAAGAGTAATTTGAAGAACTGAAAGAGAAGTTTACCACTACACCAATCCTTAGAGGCCCCAATTGGGAATTTCCTTTCCACGTCCATACAAATGCATCAGATAAAGTTGTAGGAGTAGCCTTAGGACAAGTATGTCATCTATTTCATTAGTAAGAACTTCTCTAAAGATGAAATTAACTACACATTTACTGAAAAAGAGCTCTTAGCTATGGTGCAGTCTCTGAATAATTTTAGGAATTATATCATTGAATATCAAGTCTTTGTTCATACTGATCATGCAACCATTAAATATTTGGTGAATAAACTTGATGTAAATGCTAGAATCATTATATGGTTTTTATTATTGCAATAATTTTATCTAACCATTTTTGACAATCCAGGGAAAGAAAATGTGGCTATAAATTTTTTGTCAAGCCTAACCTTGCCTACAAGAAATGAGGAGATGGTAGATTATCAACTTCCATATGAACACCTTGTTTCCGTCTCGGTGCTATATCCTTGGTTTGCTAACATGGAAAATTACTTGTTTGTTAGGAGGTTCCCTACTAATCTATCCTCCAAGTAGAAGAGAAATATTGTTAGAAAAGGTTCCCCTTACACCTGTATTGGGAGAAATATCTTCAAGTTGGGTCCATATCAAATTTTGAGAAAATGTGTAAGATTGGAGGAGGCATTTTATGTCCTCTCAACATGCCATGATGGCTACTAATGGTCTACTCTACATCAAGATGCAAAATGGTGTGATGAGTACCAAAGGATGGGCAAGCCTAAACCCAAGGATGAAATTCCATTGCAACCTCGAGTGACTTTGGAGCCATTTGAGAAATGGGGCATGGATTTCATTGGGTCAATTGATCCCAAATATGGGAAAAATAGATATATCATTGTATGCATGGATTAATTAGCAAAGTCGGATGAAACAAAGGAAGTTAAGGTAGAAAATGAGTGGAAAGTGGTTGAATTTCTAAGAAAGAACATCCTTTACAAGTTTGGGTTTCTAAGGGAGTTGGTCACTAATCAAGGAGCTTAGTGTTGGGTGCCAGTTTTGTACTTATTTTCTACATCTGTTTCCCCTATTTTACCTTGTGACTACAACCTTTGGACTATCTTTGCCTCTTTTTCCTACCTTTCTATCTTAAACAGTGTTGTTCCACCTTATTTTCATTATCTTGCCATTTCATTGATTATTATGATGTATCGTGTCTTTTTTTATGAATAATTGAGTATGAATGTTTGGAGAATTTTTCTAGTCTTTTGTTGTCCTTCAGATGTTATTTTTATCACAAAATATCTATAGCATGAGGCATACGAGAGCAGTTAAAGTCGTGTTGTTACAGTGAGCTCTTACACCATGGCACTGTTACATCATGATGTTGTTACAAACCCACTAGATGAAATGTTGTTACAGTTGTACCGCTGACTGGATATCATCAACTTCTAATGTCGACCTATCCTATATTGTTGTTACGCTATAGCTATGATTTTCCACAATAGCTGTAGAATTCATTATTTATTGTATTTTAGGATAACAGCCTTTAGGTGGTTTTGATTGTAATATATATTCTTCTAGTCAAAATTTCTATTAAGAAGTGATTGTAACTATATGTATTCTATTTTGATCAGCATGAGAATCATAAGATTCTCATGATTGATCCATCCCTCATTTTTCTGAATATGTAATCACTATATAATTCTTGACCCTTGAGGTCGAAAGGTTGGCGGAGAAAATTATTACTTTGGCTTTGTACTTTTGGTCACATTAATACAAGTTATATTGTTGTTGATGTTACATGCATTATTTGGTTTAGTTTCCATTAAGTTCTTTCTCTTCCTGAACCCTACTAGGGAGGAAGGGCCCTCCACTTTATCAGGGATTGTATTGGTTAAGGTATATCTATATATATATTATTTGTTTTATGTGTCGGTGGAAGTGTTGTTATTTTTGTTCTCGCTGCGAGTAGATCTGCTTCAATTTTAATATTATATATGTCGTTAAACATATTTGATTAGAGATACCAGATAGGTAATTGTTGTGTGGCACTCTAGGTACAAATTAATTGAGGCATGATTATATTCCTGTAGATCGTTTTATTTATGCATGAGTGATTCCTTCCAACATTTAATTCAACAATGATTTCCTTTATTTGGATTTTTTTCTGGTTTGATGTATCGACACAGACAGTGCGATTGTCATTGAAATAAAATATGTACCTGGATTGATAATTTATGTGTATCATTTTAGTCATTTAACAGTGATTAATACAATCCAAAACTTATTTTACCTCAAATTAGATTGAAGGCATCATGGAGCAGCACTGCATCAAACACAGGAAATTCATTGCCTATCATCCTCAAGCAAATGAACAAGTGGAGGTCACAAAGAGAGCCTTGGATAACATTTTGACCAAAGTTGTGAATGGAAACACAAGGTATTGGGTAGACCGAATTGTAGAGGCCACTTGGGCCTATAATACCACTTGTAAAACCACCATTGGATTCACTCCTTTCCAATTGGTTTATGGAAATCAAGCCCTGTTGTCCATTGATTTTTAGTACTATACCTTGAGTATGAGATAAAATTTGGATTTAAACATCCCTAAAATGATTCAACAAGAAAGGATGTGGCAACTCAATGGTTTGGATGAGTTCATATTGCCAGAGCTAATGCATGCTAAGGTAGTCCAACTGCAGAGGAAGATTTGGCATGATAAAAACATTAGGGAAAGATCCTTCCAAGAGGGTCATTGGGCCCTTCTATATGATTCTACGTTCAAGTATTTCAAATGGAAACTTATGACAAGGTGGTTGAGTCTTTATCTAGTAGAAAAATGCTATGAGAATGGATTTGTCAAAATAAGAACAATTGACGAGGAAGGCATTCCATTTCTTTTTAATGGTTATTGGTTAAATTTGTACAAGAAGCCTCTGTCAAAAGAGGACTTTACTAATTCAATAAGCAAAGAGATGAATGTAATTTTGGGTCTCATAACTCCCAGTTTATCTAAACTCTGATCATAAAAAGAAGGAAAAGAAAAAAAGAAAAAAGAAAAAAAAATAAAAATGAAGAAGAAAAAAATAAAAGCACCTAGGTGAAAACCTCCATGCAACACCTAAGGCCCACTCTAAGGTTTAAAACCTCCATGAGGAAACCCAAGAGCATGAAAAAGAGAAAAATAAATGAAAATATCCCCAGGTGAAAACTTCCTTTTAGGCACCTGGGGTAGGCCTCTAGATTGAAAACCTATCTAGAGGCAACCTGCAAGTCTCATAAAAAGGAAAAAAACAAAAAGAAACAAGTGAAAATGATAAAGATAAAGAAACAACAAAAGAAAAGGATCCCTTGCACTAGTTCTACACACAAGTTTTCTTGCAGTGTTCTAGTCATGGTTAAAGGGACAAGAGTCACAGGAGGCAACCTCCACATCCCACTTTTCCACCCCCCAATCTATCCTCCTACATGTCCTTAATCATTCCACCCATTTCCCTACATTCTTCTATCATTAGGAAAACCGTCTCACTCAATTCTTCCTCAATCATGTAGTGCTACAAGATTTTCTCGAACTGCTACAATATTGACCATAATTGCTATGGGATTTTGATTAGCATAAGGATAGGTATTATGTGTCATGCTTTCCTTGGGAGAATAAAAAGAGAAGTCCAAAACACCTCCATCATCCCTTATCCACCCCATTTTTTCATTTTTCCATCCAAAACATCATCTTTTTTCATGAAAAAAACTCCCCTTCCACCCCTTCTTCTATAACTTTCACCACAACAAAAGTTTCCAGTCCTTGTCAATGGGATCACCATGAATTATAAGAGCCTTATAGTGCATTTCATGAATGATATTATGATTTTTTAGGGGTACGTGTCATTGTTATAGGAAAGGATCCAATCTTTTAACAACCTACACAAACCCTAAAGAACCACAAGCGAAGAAATTTGATGGCACCAGAGTGAAGACTTAGTCATCCTAAAGCATTGAAGAACCATCCTTGTGATATTTGGAAGCCACACAACTCTTAAGGAGCTGATACATGGAAACTAATCATCTCGAGGAAATAAATATCAATACAACACTTGAAGAACCTGCATTAATGTACCTCACTTAGTGAGTGATCTGAAAATGGTCTAGATAACTTGTATGTATTTCAAGAACCTACCACTCAGTTTAAATTAAAATGATCTAGCTTTTACTTAACAATTTTGTGGAATTATTTACTTGAAAGTGGTGTATGAATTTTATTATTTATGTGTATTAACTTCATTTGTTCTTCCTGTAATTTAACATGTATGACAACAACATAATGCAACAAAAAATCATTCAAACACAAAAACAATTTTAATCTAGGAGTTCACCTGAAATCATGTGGGCTACGTCTCCTTTGAGCTTTGTCATCACGACTCATCTCTTTGGGATTATGGTAAGTTTTTTTTACAAAGTAAATACTTAATTCCAATGAATACAAAAATGATCCAAAGGACTGAAAATACCATGAATATCCCTTAAATGGCTGTCCAAACTCTGAAAACAGCTTTAGGCTCTTGTTGACACGATTCCTTCTGTCGGTGCACTAAGCTACTCTGAGCTTCTAAATGGCACAAACTCCCACGGAATTATATTTTTGTCACTGAAACCACTCCTTCTGTATCCAATACACATTAGACATCAAATACCAAATGATAAATTTCTCAAATTGAGTACTGCAATCCCAAAATAGGCTATCCTCCACGGTTTGCCCAGTGCTGCCCATAAATTCACATCTGCTTTTCGAGCTCTAGAAGTTCTAAAAATGTTTTGAAACCACTTCCATTGGTTCCAAGATGACTTAAACAGTTAATATAGAGTTTTGGTTCATAAAAAATATCCTCCGGCTACTCCGGTTTCGCCTTAATCACCTATCGGCACCCCTTGGCACTAGGGTCAAGGAAAACTTCTCTGCTGAGTTTTCGACCTCTAAAAGTATTTAACACTTGCTAAAACCTCTGTAAATAGATTAAAAATTATTTTTTCAGCCAATAATTACCACTCATTCACTGCAAATGGTCTCAAACAACTCTTTCTAAGCCCTGCACTATTGATGGCAAAAGCTGGCACTAATGGCCCCTAGAACTTTACTAAAGCTTTTTGGCCTTCAAACGTTCTCTACATGCTCTAGAAACAATTTCATCAGATTCAAAACATCTTAATTATCCAATTTAGACTATTGGAACTCTGGAAAAGGACTCTAACTCCCCTAGTTAGGCCTCAAACTAAATTTGTCTCATGGTGGCTCTGATGGCTCCTTCATCTTCCTTGAAGCGAAAGCTGTTTAATATCACCTCCATTCGACCTGAAACCTGTCCCCATGTCTTTAGAAGGTTGAAGAGACCCAAAATTGACTAAAATTTCGTCCAATTTAGTTCAATAATGAGAAATTTATGACCAAAACAACTTTGCCCCAATTTCCTCCACTAAATGTGCGACCACTGCTAGTTAACTCCACGAAAAGTGGAAGTCTGCCTAAATTTGGGAGCGCCTCAAGAATCTCTGCCATATTAAACTCTAATTAACTGAAGCTTAATTAAATATTAAACCTGATATTAGGCTCCTTAAGTGCTCTAAACATTAAGCTCCCACACTGGTCATATGATGAGGTTCCATGGGAGGAGGGTTGGCCCCTCTGTGCTCTGTCGGACCCACTCGACATTCAAAGTGCAATAACTTCTTCATACTGTGTTTGTTTTTCAAACCGTTTGTGGCACCGGAATCAGGAAGATGATACCTATGCAACCATATTAGTTTCAACCCAATCCTATAACTTTGAATTTTGAGCTAATCCTCAGGTCCTTGATCCAGTTCTGACCACACCTCCCAAATGAAAAGCTTTTGGACCCCAAAAGCTCTCTTGGAATACTAAAAATGATCTGTACAGAAAATGAGAGTAATGCACCCTCTTCTCTTTAGCCTCCCAATACTTGCCTTGCATGGCTAGTGAATTTGAACCACAACTAGAAAGCAATTCACACTTCCATTCATCGATGCACTTGTCCTCCTGTCAAGAACTGTCTTTCTTGCACTCACTCAGAAAACTTCTGGTGAGAAATTTTTAGAAGTAAAATGTACATTTCTGCCTTGATCAATGATCCAAGGTGGCTCAAACATAAGTCATGCAACATGCGACATCAACAACAAGTCGTCATAAAATGTGCTATACAATTGACATAAAATCAATGTAAAAAGTGTGCAAAATAATCGACACAATTCGACAAACATGTGCGACACAAGTCGAAAAATAATATGATACATCTTTACAAACACATTTGCATGTATCAATGTACAATGAACCTATTTACAGTTCGCTATTTACATATACAACTTCCATGCCATGTACACCTTCAGCTCCTCCTTTCAAGTACCAACAAGTAAATAATCCCAAAAACATGTGGGTGACTAAAAAGCTGAAATAAAAGATATTGCTGCAATATAAGTGAGTATCATACTCATCTTTTACACCTCCACAGTGAAATTTTGCAACAAAAAAGAAATTCCTTCAACTGAACCGCATTTCTATGTAATCTTGCATCAAACTTTTCAACAGAAATACATGCATACAACTGAAATGTGCATATGTATAGAGTATTTCTTATTTTGTTAAGAAATCCATCCACTTCTTTCCAAGCCACCTCCAAGGCGACTTTTGCTGCTGCAACACTTCTTCATGTGAATCTTCCATTTTCACATCGATAATGGAATCCATAGTTCCACTTGTGCCAATATTTCTATCCTCTTGCTGCACGTGCTTTGGATGAATAGTTGGATGCAAAGTCCAACAATGAGAGACATCATGTCCCTTCTTTTGGAAATATGTTAAAGACTTATGCACCTTCTTTGAAAGTTTTCTTTGCCTCATCGGCTTCTTGTATGCCTTCTTCCTCATCCAGCATCTCGAAACAACATGGTTAAATCCACCACAATATGTACAACAAATCTTTCTTCCATTTAAGCATGTAAAATTATCATGCTCTACAGAAACACAATAAAATTGATCATGAGAATATTTATGCCTCTTGTGCTGCTTTGAATGTTCATCATTTTTGTCTTCATGAGAAGATGAACTGGTAGAGGCTACAACTTTCATTTGCAGACTAACATCATCATTCTTGTCTTGAAAACTCTATGAACTTGCATGCTCGCAATAAGCTGCATTTCTTCCATATTCTTGCTGCAACAAAGGCTTAAAGAAATAGCAATCATCTTTGAAACAAATTTGACATGTTTGCATCTTAGAACTTGGAATAAAGGTTCTCTTTAAAGTAGCATCACATGGCTTCAAGGATTTGGTGTCTTCACCATTAAACTGCACATAACCAAGACCAAGATTCTTGGGTCGTTCCTCAACCGAAATGGGATCAACCATGCCTTGTGCATACTTGCCTAATCCCTTGCCTTCATAGCCCATTTTAATCATTAATTTGGACCCTATTCCCTTTGTATGTTTTTCAAAAGAACCAACACATCTTTCTAATGAGGAAACTGAAGATAAGTTAGAATGGATTACCTATTCCTCACACATTTTCTTGGTCAAAGCCTCTTGGGCTTGATGGAGTTGCCTCTCCATATCATGAAATATTTTAAGAATTTCTTCCTTCTCTTCCTTCATGGCAAATAACTATTCACGAAGTTCAGTGCTTTCTCTTTTGTCCTCAAACAAAATCTGCACCATTTCCTTCAATATAATAAGGTCATGCTTCATATCATCATCGAAGAATCTTGTGAAGGAGGAAATTTCACTTGTACAAGTTGTCATTATGATGTAAATGAACCAAAGGAACTTCAAAATATTTCTCAAAGCTTTCAAAACAAATGACAAATATTTTTTAACCAAATGGCTGTAAAGACCAACTCTTATTCAAGCATCCAAACAACAAACAAACTCCAAGAGCTTATTAACAAACAATCGTCAAGAAGGATTGTGTTCCAAGGGTGAATTTGAGGTCCTTTGGGGTAAGGAATATGCCTTAATGCCTTTTCTTACTTTTTTGTTCTCTCCAAGACTTAGCTAATCAGGAGCTATCTCCAAATCTCAAGCAAACTCAAACAACAATCAGTTTGCAAACAGTAAAACAGTCAATCTTTTACATTGTTTAAACACCTTCCAAGCTATACAATCAAGCAACCAAGTGCTCTATCAAGCAGGAAAATATTATCTGATACCAACCTGATTTGAAAATGGGTTGGATAACTTGTATGTATTTCAAGAACCTACCACTCAGTTTAAATTAAAATGATCTAGATTTTACTTGACAATATTGCGCAATTATTTACTTGAAAGTGGTGTATGAATTTTTACTGTTTATGTGTCTTAACTTCATTTGTTCTTGATATAATTTAACATGTATGAAAGCAACATAATGCAGCAAATAATCATTCAAACACAACAACAATTTTAATCTAGGATTTCACCCGAAATCTTGTGGGCTACATCTCCTTTGAGCTTTGTCATCATGACTCAGCTCTTTGGGATTATGGTAAGTTTTTTTTACAAAGTAAATACTTCATTCCAATGAATAAAAAAATGATCCAAAGGGCTAAAAATACCATGAATATCCCTCAAATGGTTGTCCAAACTCTGAAAATAACTTTAGGCTCTTGTTGACACGATTCCTTCTGTCGGTGCACTGAGCTACTCTGAGCTTCTAAATGGCACAAACTCCCTCAGAATTCTATTTCTGTCACTGAAACCACTCCTTATATATCCAATACACATCAAACATCAAATACCAATTGATAAATTTCGCAAATTGAGCACTGCAATCCCAAAATAGGCTATCCTCCACGGTTTGCCCAAAGTTTCCCATAACTTCACATTCACTTTTAGAGCTCTAGAAGTTCTCAAAATGTTTTTTAACCACTTCCATTGGTTCAAAAATGACTGAAATATTCAATATATATTTTTGGTTGATAAAAAATAGCCTCCGGCTGCTCCAGTTTCGCCTCAATCACCTATCGGCACCCCCTAGCACTGGGTCAAGGAAAAATTATCTACTGAGTTTTCAACGTCTCAAAGTCTTTAACACTTGCTAAAACCTCTGTAAATATATTCAAAATTATGTTTTCAGCCAATAATTACCACTATTTCACTGCAAATGGTCTCAAACAACTCTTTCTAAGCCCTGCATTGTTGCTGGAAAAAGCTGGCTCTAATGGCCCCTGGAAATTTGCTGAAGTTTTTTGGCCTTCAAACGTTATCTACAGTCTGAAACACATTTCATTAGATTCTAAATATCTGATTTATCCAATTTATTCTATTGGAACTCTGGAAAAGGACTCTAACTCCCCTGGTTAGGCCTCAAACTGAATTTGTCTCATGGTGGCCCTGATGGATCCTTCATCTTCCCTGAATCAAAAGCTACTGAAGCTAACCTCCATTCAGCCTAAAACCTATCCCCAAGTCTTCATAAGGTCGAAGAGACTCGAAATTGACTAAAATTTCGTCCAATTTGGTTCAATAATGAGAGAGTTCTGACCAAAACAACTTTGCCCCATTTTCCTCCACTAAATGTGGGGCAACTACCAGTTAAGTCCACTAAAAGTGGAAGTCTGCCTAAATTTGGGAGCGCCTATAGAATCTCTGCCATATTAAACTCCACTTAAATGAATCTTAATTAAATATTAAACCTGAGATTAGGCTCCTTAAGTGCTCTTAACATTAGGCTCCCACACTGGTCATATGATGAGGTTCCATGGGAGGAGGGTTGGCCCCTTTGTGCTCCGTCAGACCGACTCAGAATTCAAAGTGCAATAACATCTTCATATGGTGTCCATTTTTTGAACAGTTTGCAGCACCAGAATCAAGAAGAAGAGACCTATGCAACCATATTGGTTTCAACCCAATCCTATAACTTTTAATTTTGAGCTAATCCTTAGGTCCTTGATCCAGTTCTGACCAGTGAGGCACCTATTAGAGAACATCTATAAAAATATTTTGTTTAGAGGAAATACCAGTGCATTAAACAACCAACATGAAATAAATCACCTCCAAAGACCATTCGATCAATCACTATCTTGAAGCAGCATGCAAGCATAAACAACAACTTGAAATCACCAAGTAGGCTCAGGTATGGCACTCTTCACCCGTTCCTTTAAGTGCATGGTATATCAAAAATGTTTTTAATGAATGAGGAATGAGTTTAATAGGCTGGAGGTGGCTAGTAAACTTGGCCACCCTAAAATAGTTAAAGTGCAGTTAACTCACTAATCCATATAATGTGGGAAAAGTAAACAAATAAGAAGGTGATAATTACGAGGAGTGGGGCCAATGGCCCAAAAGAGGAAATGTGTAGATGGTAGGTGGGGGTCAACTCAAAAAGCGTGTCAATCCCACTACTACAAGAGTAAATAAAAAGGGCAAGCCTAATTTCATTTTTACCAAGAAGGTCATTCCAAAAATGGTAAGAGAGGCCCACTAAGACATTAAGGGTTGATCTAGTTACAACTAATGATCCCCTAGAGTACTACATAGAAGCTACAGGGTTGACTAGTAGATGCTACAGGATCAGAGGTAGTTGCTATAGGATTGCAGAAAATTGCTACAAGATTAGGGGCAGTTACTACAGGATTGAAAAACAATGCTACATGATCGGGTCGAGAGGTGAAAGGGGGTGATAATTGACAAAATTTTCCTCTAAAATCCCCCATAAATGAAGGATTCATCTAAGTAAAGTTAATTATAACATTCTCCTCACCTTCCATGCACAAAAAGCATGATAATTTGGCCAAATTATTCATATACAGATATCCTGTAGCAAACCCTGGCAGATTGAATTTTTCTCTTTCCAAAAGTTTTTTCATTTGAAGGAAGCATGATAAAAGAAAAACTAATGTGCTTGGGATTTTGCATGTAATTATCCTCCCTCTAGCCAAAAAAAAAGCATCACCCCTCTCATCTCTATTTTGAAACCCTAATCCACTCATAAGATAATAATTGACAGAAGATTCTACGAGGAGACAGAGAAGAAGCAATAGAAACATGGGAATAGGTTTCAATAGAAGGGATCCAACAGACACTAAAATAATTCATCAACACTCTATTTTCATAGATATCTTTATTAGCCACCAATGGATGGGATTTTTTTAAAAACTAATGGGGTATGATGATGAGATAACCCGTGAATTTTTCCATGGCCCTCCACCCTTGAGGGGAAGATAGTGCCACCACTACTGTAAGAGAAATTTCCATCTATTTTAATGCAGAGCTCATTAGTAGAGTGACCATAATACCTTTAGTATTTATATGTGGCAAGGAAAATAGGACAGAATCCATCACAACCAATAAATAATTCTTCCTCCTTGAAGAGAATCTAGTTGAAGACAAGAATGGAGTTAAAAAGGAGAGCCTTCCTTACCCTTGGGATGAAGTAGTCTGTAACATCCTAAAGTGCATGTATTGTGAATGAAAGTTGAGTTTTATTTATGCCTATCAATTTCGGTTCCTAACACAGTTTCCCATCCCAAGTAGACTCAATATTCCACATTTTCTCCTTCGACCTATGATTGAAATGAGCTAGAGGGTGAGAGAAGGGAAGCAGAAATACATTTCCGATCATGGCATCATAAGGATAATTGTTATGAATTCCTTAAGTCACCTCAAGAGCCTTGTGCTATGGAATTATTTTGTGGACATGGGTAGGGAGGCCTTCATCGACACTCAAGGCCAATTTGTGATAGAACATTAAGATACCACAAAATATAGTGCTGCTAAGGAAGAAGGTGAAAAGTAAGAAGAAGTTGAGGAAGAGGAATAAGGGAGTGAGGAGAAGAAGGGGGGTAATTGAATAAGAAGCTAGAGAAGAGAGGAAGGAATAGGAAGGGAAACCATAGGTAGCAAAGGAGACACTTGGGGAGCCCTCTAAACCTCATAAAAGAGAAAACAATACCAACACCACTCATGAGGGGATGCATAACAAGATATGGGTACCAGAATAGTAGCCCTTAGAATACCCATAAAACCTAAAAGGAGGCATCCCAAGCAGGGCCCCTTGTACTTCAAAAAGAGGAATAACACTAGGATCAAACAAGGGAAGCCTTATCCTCCCTACAATTCAAGAATCTGTCAGCCACCGAGAAGGAGAAATAGGACAAGGAAAAGGGAAAAGGAAGTCACCTCCCTCAAAGCCTAGGGAAAGTATCCTCAGACATACCAAAGGAGAAAAACTGTTAGATATTCTAAATTCAAGTAGTTACATGAAGAAACAACCATCCTCTAGAAAGAAAAAAGGTTGTTGCAAGAAAGGACAAAATATCTACAAGATAAGGAGAAACTACTAAAGAGGGAGAAGAAGGTCCACAAGAACTCCAAGAGAATAATAATGTTAAGTCCCTATATTATATGTGTAGTCCCTTATTATGTTAGTGTAGCCCCCCTTATTGTTATTTTTGTACCCCTATAACCCCCATATTGTTATTATTGTGCCCTTACATTATTATTGTTAGGTCTGCTAGGATTACATTGTGGCCCCATGGACTCCTACATATAGAAAGGAGGTTTTTTCATTTGTATCATCGAATAATTATTCATTCGTGTAATGTATAGGAGGTTTCCCCCTTGAAGTGGCTTATTTATAAGGTGTTTATATCTCTTTTCTTCTCTTTTTGGAGTTGGTTTCATAACATTTGGTATCAGAGCCTTTGGATTCTAGGGTTTTCATTGCTCCAAACAGGTCATCGTGGAATTTTCGCTATAACGTTTTTTCTACGATGGTTCAGAAGCTGAAATTTTTAGAGTGTGAAGCAGAAATGATGAGGAACATCATCGCAAAATTTTAGAGCTTGGTTCGCAATATTTTCGGAGATATGATCTGTGGAAGTGAGGTATTTTTGCAGGCTCCTGAATTTAACCTAAAAAAGTCATTGTGGAATTTTCGCTATAAATTTTTTTCTAAGAAGTTTCAGAAGCTAAAATTTTTAGGGCATGAAGCCGAAATCTTGAGGAACATATTTGAAAATTTTCAGAGCTTTGTTCCCAATATGTTCGGAGATATGGTCTGTGTAATTTAGGGATTTGTCAAGCTCCCGAATTTCATCGTAAAGAGGTGATCGTGGGAAAATATTCATAACTCTCTTTATGAGCGTCGAATTGGAATGATGTAAAAAGTGACCGTAAGTACACAGAATTTAGTTTTGGGTCTATCAATTTCAGATCCAAATGAGGAAATAGTGACACGTGACAAGTCGTACAAGTTCGCTCTACTGAACTAGTCCATAATTATGCCATTGTGGGAGATTGGACATAACTTTGCCTTGAAGAATCCAAATTAGGTCAGACCTGTGGCATTCAAAATATGATTTAGAGGGATACATCAAGGCCAAATTTCAGTTATTGAGGATCTGAAATCACATAGATAATTCAGTTTCAATATCGAGCTTCCCAAAATCAAGAAAAAGGTGTGTATTTAGTTTTTAAAATTGCATAACATTTGTTTGAAAAAGAAGTTTGAAGTGATTCCAAGGGCATATTTTAGAATTTTTATCATTATTGGTTTCTATAATGCCTCAATAAAATAATTCCATACCCATTAAGCCCTCAAAAATCTATACTATAACGCATGAAGAGGAAGAATTGCAGTATGAGATATCAAAATTACGGTACCAAGTGCAACAAATTTCAATCTTACAGAGAGAAACCGAAGATGACATAAATGGTTTAAAAGAAGAAATGGAGGCTAAGTTGGGTGGTTTGAAGGATCAAATAATAGCCAATATGGACGATAAATTAATGGAAGATCACATCGAGCATCAACAACAAATTCTCCAACTCTCAAAGGATAACCTAACTTTGGTGCAGAATCTAATGAAACAACAGGAAGATCAACATCACATCGAAAGAAGTTCTAAAGCAGTCACAGAAACAAGAACTCAACAAGTACGATAAATTTCAGAGTATCTCAGTAAGTGGAAGAACTTTCCTGTAGAAGATTCCACATGGGAGGAAGGGAATTTTATACAAAAGCATCAAGAAATAATGAAGTGTTGAGGACAACACATGTTTGAAGGAGAGGGGCATGTTAAGTCTCTATATTAATAGTGTGGTCCCTTATTATGTTAGTGTAGCTCCCCTTATTGTTATTGTTGTACCCCTGTAACCCCCATATTGTTATTATTGTGCCCTTAAAATATTATTGTTAGGTCGGCTAGGATTACATTGTGGCCCCATGGACTCCTATATATAGAAAGGAGGTTTTTTCATTTGTATCATCCAAGAATTGTTCATTCATGTAATGTATTGGAGGTTTCCCCCTCGAAGTGGCTTATTTCTAAGGTGTTGATATCTCTTTTCTTCTCTTTTTGGAGCTGGTTTCATAATAAATACACATCTTGATCTTGGATCCTATTAAAATTTTATTGAAGTAGGAAGGATTATGCCTGAAAATTTTGTAATCCCCATCCTCCTTGAGCTAGAAAAGGAGAGAAGCTAAACTCACCAGTGGACGAATATTTCCAAGTCAAAGAAATTTGAGGATGTAGGTATCATGGAGGAGAATATGAAGAAAATGGGTAAAGAAATGGATGAATTTAGGTTAAAATAATCAACCATGAGGGAGAAATATCAGTTCAAAAACTAGAGGTTAAGGGAGAAACTACAAAAAGGAAGCACAACTTGCCAGCATGGCAAGCTTGTCCATGGAGGCCATCTGATGCAAGAAGCCATACAAATCATATGATATATTCCTCAAAGAACAATGGATGAAATTTAAAATCAAGACATTGGCAGAATAGGGATCTCTCCCATTTTAGGACTATAGGAGGTTCATTGACTTCTGCCAACAACACATTAAATATAGGTCCAAATTGGTTGAATTATATATGCACAACATGATCCCCAAATACATGAACTTTTGGGACCCGAATTCAAGGTTAGGAGATGCATAACTGATGGCCCTATACTCTTGGCCTTACCCAAAACAACCCAAACAGATGCTAACAGTTCGCACGTAGCATCAATCTTCTATCTTACTTACTTACTAGACCCAAATATCTATCTATTTATAATATCATAGCCTTCACTATCCCATGGTCTGTAAACCCTTGTTTGCAGACCCTAGAGATAGCCTTTAACCCATTACAAAGAATTAGTGGCTTTGACCCACCCCAAAACCCCTACGCATGACCGACTATAACAAAATTATACAAAAACGCAGGTCAGGGAACCCTATTCCAACAGCTGTCCCTGCAACTAAAATTGGTATAGCTGTGACTGGAACTATGGCCAATTTTGCAACCTTCTCTTTTTCCTATGGCCAATTTTGCAACCTTCTCTTTTTCCTTGAGCAGTTCTTCTATTTTCTCCTCCATCTCCTTGATCTATACATTTGCTCAATAATTATTTTGAGCATGCCTTCTTTATGCTTCTCATCCTCTTTTATTTCTTTTGCTTGTGGATCCTCTATAGATGGTATCTTAAGATGCTTATTTAGTAATGTTATTTCTACATTTTTTCCCTTCAATATCTCTTCCACTACTTTGAAATCATTGTGATCATAACCCATCTTCATCACCAAATCCTCCAATGATTTTATTTTGATTTATTCTGCTAGTGAGGATATTTTCTCCAACTTCATCTCTAACTAGACATTGATGATTGGTGTATTTAGTTTTGAATCTGTTTTTGGTGGTTTTAATTGTCATATTAAACCTCTCAATATTAATTATCAATCTGGGAGTCGTAAACGCGATTTTTACTACATCTTGGCTCAAGTTAAGGGTCAGAGTATAAATATTCCTTTCTAATGATAAACTAGGTACTGGAATGAAACACACATTTGCTGGAAAATAAAAAATCTTGAAAAGGGGACCTACTTAACTAATTTTATCATGCCATCATACTCACACTTCCTGAAATCCTGATAGTTAAATTCAATCTTCGGAAATTGAAAGAAATCTAACTGATTGACGAGGTATAATCAAATAATTAAATTCAATTTCTAAAAGTAATTTAAGATTACTATTTAGTCAATCTGTTGTGTACTTAAGAAGAATTCATACTTTAAACTATATCTAGAATTCACTGCAACTCCATACTAAATTTAAACTATAAGGAAATACAAATCAATTCTTAATCATATAACATTCTTGCATTGTAGCTAGATAACTTCAAAATTGTACTTTTAAAATTTCCTATGATAGCTTGAAAACCCTATTCTATTTTCTCCTTTCACTATCTTGAAACTAAACTGAGATAACCAAAACAACACACACATTATCCTAATAATAACTTCAAACCTTAAACTAAATAGAACTACTCTTGATAAAAAATTCAAGATTCTGAATTAACAAAAGACAATTCTAACTATTGCTAAAAGAAAACTAATTTTCTTCATGTAAAAATAACACTTAACAGATCCTATCAAAAATCGTATTGAAAATAACCTATGAGAAACCTTCAATTTAAATATTTTAATCTAAATGAAAGGAATTATTCAATAAACAAGCTCACTCTTCAAAATGAAATCATGTAACTAAATCACGCTGCATTCGAATTGATATCTCTACTTGCATAATCAAATCGACATTCAAACTTGCTCTTATAAGGAAATGATTAGACTATGAAAACAAGAATGATTCTAATTAAAATGAAATCTAATTATTAAGCGAAGTCCCAGGATTCATAAACAAATTAAATGTGCATTAAATCCTGCAAACATTCAAAGAAATTGCATAATGCAAACCTTGAATTAATATTCTAAGTGGGAAGTGTTAACATATTCAAATTGAAAGTATCTAAATCTATTCTAATTCTGATCAAACTCAGAAATCGTTGTATTCCTACGCTCCCATTACATTCGATTTTAATAAGAGAAATAGAGTATAACTCTATGTTACAACTCAAACACAGATTATGTAATGAGTAATAATTCTTTAGTCCATTAATTTGCAAGATGAAATGATGACAAAAGCGCTCTGAAATGGAACAATACCTACCACAAACTCACATAGAAGCATAAAACTTTAATATCACGCATATCTAATTATTTTATGCTGGTTGATCAAGCTTATCTCCAGAGGTGGTGGGCCCTCCCACGCCTAGAGTAAGCCGACTTAATGCAATCGAGGAAAGGTTTACAACATCCAAGACTGGAATTTGAAATGAATCATGGCACAACGCTTTTTCTCACAACTCGAAGGCGATGATGTATATTGAAAAAAACATTGAGAAATAGATTTACACAAATCGGACAGGCACAACAATTCTAGTTTCACACACAGAAATTCCCTATCTCTATTACATTCCTTCTGCAAAATTCGATGACAGTTCTACATCTCAGCAATTCGACTTTACATCTGATAAATTCCCTGCTACAAATTACATTCTCATTCCTATTTTATTCCTATAGATCTAAGCTCCCTTCTATCTAATTTATTTACTAACTAATTAATTTCGTTTTTCAGCTCCAAGCAACATATATACATTGAATTACCAATTTGGGTCTTTTAACAGCTAATCAAAATATAGGAGGGGAGATTAACAATTTTCCGGAAATGAGATTAGTTTCAAAACAGAATGTAAAATTAGGGAAATTGCTCCTCTTTTCCTAGGATGTTGCTATTGCTGGAAGGTACAATCTTGGCTTCTGGAGGAAATTTGACCCTCATATAGCTGGTGGAAGCGATGAGTAGCTAGATGAGGGATCGCACAACTGGTTGAGGTATAGCATAGCTAGCAAGTCAACGTAGGAAATATTTCATCATACTTCGTTGGTCTTGGGTGGCTCTTGCATGGGTAGTGGGAGCGTTGATCCATTTTTTGAGGTGATGTATGTAGCATACAAGTTCATTTAGTGTTGGATAACTTCACAAGCAGTAGACGCAGGAAGAGCAACATTCAAAATTCATTGCACATCTCAATGGAAACCTACATGTGTGTGTTCTTGATTAATATAACCAGAATTAAGATTTGTAATCCTCAAAGAAGTGTCGAATTTCTACTAAACGATGTGGAGGAAGCTCCTTAATGTCTTTGTAATGGCGATACTTGGGGTCATCAGTGCACACAACAATTATCTTATCATCTTCGCAATTGCCACAACACAATTGAACACTGAAGGAGCTCCAGGTCCAATCTGAAGATCATGTCATGGATGTGCAGCAACAGATCTACATGATAGAGATGAAGGAATCATTTGATTTAGAAGTGGATGAAGAAAGCGTGATCCTTCTAATTTGATGGGTCCTTTTGAATTGTTTTGTTGGCAGAGATAGTAATTTAATTCTGTAAAATTTCCTTTACATTTGTTTGGTCAACAGTCCCTGACTGAATTGTGTCTACGATGTACTGAAGGCCCTTTAAATTGTTTCCATTAGTGAACTCAAGAGTTGGACTTTCTATTCGAGCTCTTGCTGGGAAGTCTTGTATAAATTGTGAATGACATTTTTTCATGTCTGTCATGGAATTTCTAAAGAAAATAATTGAAGCCTCATAAAATTTCAATTTTAAATTCGGCAACTTGACATCTCATAAACTGATTTCGATCTTAAATTTGGCATATTTTATTTGTGGCAATTTCTACACTTAATACTGTGGCTTCAAGTTTATAATGAGGGTAAAGTCGAGGAGAAAGAAGATTGATTTCAGCACTTAATTCTTTGGTTTGATTTTTGAGAGTAAATTGTCGGAGAAAGAAGATTCTTTCTTTGATATTATTTTGGTACAATAAAGTAGAAGATTGGATCCATCTTTCACTCCTCCCACAAATTGGAAAATATACCATACACCAGCATTTGCAAAATTCTGTTTATCTTCTAGTGTAACAATATTCCCTTCCAAGCTAGAAACCATTTTTTTTTAATTGCATCTATGTCAAAACAAATCTATGTAAGGTCTCCATGCACTTCAAATACCTCATCCTTGGTTAATTTTGATATTTCATTTTTCTCCTCCAGCTTTGCATCCACATTTTCAAGCCTCTAGGTCAAGTGCCTTTTTACAGAAGCAAGAGCTGAAGAAACTTAATTCAATTGTTTGTTAAAGCTTTCAGTAACATTTGCGATGTTACACTTGGTTACATACATCCAACCTGAGAACGACCATCCTCTACTCAAATACACTTCGAGGAGCATTCAAACACTACTGGTGCTAGAAATATTCACCTGCCACCAAGAAGGAATTTATTAAAAAAAATCATCAAATTAACTAATAACAAGAATGTATAAATTAATAGCTATTGTCTCTAAATGCCTCTAATTAATAGCATAGAAGGTTTAATAATGATACAAGCGGGTAATTGTCTAATAATAACTGTAAAAATTCAGACAAAAAGGCGGCCCAACATCTGTCATAGCATTGTTAGTCATGGTGGAGAATATCATTTCTCCATACTGTCTATGCATGTACATTTGATCTATGGGATGTATTTTCTTTGCATCAAATGAAAAAATGGTTTTCTTGTAGTGTGCAGGGGACTTTGGAAATGGCACTTGAGCTTGTAATAATTCCATCTGCATTCTTCCTTTCTCAATATCAAAGGTTGTTAATAATATATGTTGGGAAGTAAAGGTATGTTTCCAAAACTAAGCATATGTGTTTCCCTTGAGTGCCTCATTCTTCTGTTTAAATTCCAAAGCCTTATGGAAAATGGTGGGCTCATCTTGGTTATCAACTAATTCTGTCGACTGAACTACCTATGAAGGATCCTGTGAGGCCAAGGAGGATGGGGTATTAGAGAAAAGGTCCTTTAGCACTATTGAGACATGTGAACCAGTCAGGACTATAGTGTCTTGTCCCTCATCAACATGAATGGTGACAATGGTGTGGTTTGTCTCTTGCTTTTTCTTACAGATGATGAATTCCTTGGCCCTAATCTCAATAACTGTTGGAGATGCTTCTTCCTTCTATATTTTGTCCTATTTATCTTAAGGCACTAGATTTTGGGAGGTGGTTGTTCATAAAATTTTCTCTTCTTCTTCCTGTAGTGTATTCTCCTCACACTGATCTCAGTTCATGAATTTCTCGATATCTGGTCTGGGGGTATGATTGTAAGGTGTGGTTTTGTGCTCCACCCTTAAATTACAAATTATGTTGAAGGGGTCATATGACAAGGTAAAACTTGGTTGAAAATTCATCTTCTTGAGAATTGAATCTTCCTCATTCCTAGCTGCTCTGCTATTGCATATGAAAGTTCCCACTTGTGTTTTAACCTTAAAATAGGACTTTTTTTTAGCTGAAAAAAGTGGTGTAATATCCCAAAATAGGGATGCACAGCAGTGCCTGCTGAAATAACGCACTGCTGGGAAATATGTGCACAGAAATGAGTTTGCAGCCCTTGTATCCCTTAGATAAGTAGATTTAGGTTCTAGATCCAAAAGGGGAGAAAAAACAAATCAAACTAGGTGGGTTAAACAGATCTCCCACAACCTAGTCTCGCTGAAAAACACCCAAAGAGAGGGACTGCAACTATATGCAAAGAATACTAAAGAAAATAACGCAGTTCCATTAAAGCAAAGCAGTAGGCTGATATGGAGGTTCAAATATCATATGTATAACAGCAAATAAGATTTACATTATAGCCCATACATTGTACAAGAGAAAGAATAAGACTATACAGGAAAAATCCTTAGAAATGAGGTGCTACAGCCACAGAAAAAGTCTATATAAAATCAACAGCGTTATTTTATTGGGGCTGAAGAAGCAGTATATTATAACTAAGATCTAGAGTAGATCTATACATAAAAATATAGATCTAATATAGATCTGTGTACGAGAAGAGCTCATCTATACATTCCCCTTGGGGTTTTGTGAAAATCATGAAGCATAGAGAGTAGATCTAAGATCTAGAGTTGTGGATCTATAGAAATATTCAGAAAATTACTGAATCATATAATAGAACAACAGATCAGATCTGAAACAACATGGATTGGATGGCCAATCCATGGATCACCACAGTGAGAGGAAGAATCCTAACACCGGAGATCTCTCCTCCAAAATGCAGAAAAAACACCCTTCAACTTCAAACTTGAAAATAATGCATTTTAGGGATAGAAACTATGTCTTAGCCTCTGAGAAAGATTTGGCCTGATGCCCAAGTTTGAATCTAAATCTCAATCAACTAATGCACTCTTCCAGGAGGTTAAAAGACACACTCACTGGGAAGAGGCACTAGTATCATCTAGATCTGAGCAGATCTAGTATTTCCACTTGATGCAACTCACAAGGACAACCAACCCTCAACAGGATCAGCACTGTAGGTGTAAGTTGAAGCTTGGCCCAAGCTTGATAGTGGACAAGACAAACAAGACTCCTCCAAGAGCTGCTCAAGGAAGGAGGTGGGAATTCTAAACAAGAAAACCCAAAAGAGGAGTGTCTAAAAACACAATACCTTTAGAAAATAATATCTTCAACAACCCCTTCATGCTACTCTCCTCTTACTTTTATAAGACTAGAGTCTCGCCAAACCATAAACCACTTCATTATTGTAGCCCCTTTCACATTTGGAATCTCCTTCTAGAACGGTGTTGTTCCTCAAGGAGGTTCAATGCATCTAGATTGTGTTGTAGATATGGTCATGGTTGACTTGGTCAAGTGATCAACCTCTTTGACACTCCAGTGTGTTTTATAAAATGGCCTAGATTTAGCCATGTTCACATTGGGCGCTGATTTATTTTTTTATTTTTAGGAGTTTTACTTGTCCTCCTTTACATTTTATTCATCGACATAAAATGAAAAATAAAACAAGGAAAAATAGAATATTCCCATTAGCTTGGGCTAAGTGGGAATATTACAATCCTCCCCTCCAGGATGTTGCTTGTCCTCAAGCAACTGATAAGGTGATTGTTGCAAAATCTCCCCTTCTTCTCTTGTGGCCTCCTCATCCAATAGTCTCCACCATTGCTTCAGATTTTCTGCAATATTTCTATCTTCCAAAGATCCCTCCCCAATGTGCAAGTTGGCCTTTGGTGAATAAACCCAATGGCTCTCATCATGAAGGAATGGAAGGTTTATGTGGAAACCTTCTTGCTGATCCATGACCTCCTCAAGATAGAAGTGATGACAACCACGGGGAATTTCATCATCCATGAAAGACTCCCCTCTCCATGCTATCATCCAAATGAAGTGGATCACCTCCTAGCTTGGAAATCCATATAAAAACTCCTCCCCAACACATAGGAGAGGCATGTCTCAAACAAACATATGGCTCACCCTACAAAGAAATAGTGGTCTTTCATGGTGGCCATATAATATCCCATGCTCCCCTCAGAACATGTAGTGCAGCAAATGTAGGAAATTCCCTTCCCCAAGGACACATCCAACCAATGTGTTTCCCCTCCATCCTGTTGCAAAGAAAGACAAGAAACATTTCAGCATATGGAATCAGAATTAGATTCATGCTAGCTTCCATGTGCAATAATGGAGAAGGAAAATGGTCCCTCAAGTGCAATCAACGTAGTTTTACTCCTAAATACCTTGGAATATGATATGACAAGTGTTCTCCCCAAAATTTTTTGCTGCCCCATCCTCCTTGCATGCTTGGAGAAATTGCATGGTAGTTGGTGTAAAGGAATCACACCATGAAGAGTATTTCATCCCTCCAAGACCCTTTGAGGAATGGCCATAATCGCTATTTTCATAGCCCCAAGTGGCCTATGAAACGCATCAAAAATAATTCTCCCTATTGGAGCAAATCCCTGCAATTGAATGTTAGAAAAATGCAAGCATATAGGAAATACGTCATAATTTTCAAAGATACAATCACTTCCACACACTTTCCTCTCATTAGTGAGGTAATTCAGGGATGAGTTCGCTCCCATATTCAATGAGTAAGGAGGTGTGAATGATGGCTCCTCCCGAGAGCTATGTCCCTCCTTAACTAAAAAATAATCCATGCACTTATTCATATGAGAGTGCACCTCTTCTTTGAAACTTTCCCACATGAATCCATCTAAGATAGTATGGTATGCTCTAATGAAACCAGTGGGTTTGGAAAGTAGGATCTCATAGGTTGCATTTAGTAGTTTCTCCTTGAGCTTGGAGCCTCTCACCAAATAGATATGATCATGGAAATAAATGAACCCCTCAACTACCTTATACCTCCCATCCATTACCTTCCCATCAAGAACCTCACATGTAAAAAGGTCCTTGGAGTATTCCATCATGAGTTCTGAATCCCAATAAGGATCTAGGCTTCCCAAAAATGACATCACTGTAGAGATTTGAAATGTAGCCCCTGTCATATCATGGGTTTCCTCTTTGACATGCTTGATGTCAAAATCACATGTTTGAGCATCATAATATTCCTTTTGCTACCTCCTTTGCAGCTGATCTTGCTCAAGACAAGATTGAAGCAGATCAAAATCAACTTCCCCTCAGAAATTCCTCTCTTCTGAAGTCATGAGAAATTCTCTGCGTTGTGTTAGATTCTCCCAAGGCTCCTTCCTTAGCCAAGTATGAAAATGCTGCCCATAGTCGAGAGAAAATTTTAGTTTTCCTCAAATCAAGAGGTGCTTGAGATGCTCTTGTTTTGACTGTGTTATCATCTCCTGCCTTCCCTTCCTCCTCTTCAATAGTGGAAGTTGTCTCTCCATCAATAAGAGACCGTAGATCTCGGTCTTCTATTGAAGGAGGAATCTTCATGCCTTCCTCTTGAGAAGAAAGCCCTTCATCAAATAGAGATCTTACCCTTGGCAAGGTATCAAACAAGCTTACACCCTCTTCCATGGTTTTTAGAAATGGAGTTGGATCTATAGACCCTTCCAACTCATGCAAAATATTTGTTTGATATGGTTTGATAGTTTCAATAGAAGATGTTACATATGAAGTCTCATCAAACCTTTCTACTAATCTTTCAATAAACCTTGCATAAGTAGGTATATTTTCATTTCTTAAGGAAAAAAATTCAAACAACCACCAAGCATATGATTTACCTTCAAAATGCAGCGTTGCTACTTTGATGGCTTCAATTTCTGAAACTTGATGTTGCTGCACAAAGTTTTCTAGCTTCTCCACCCAAACCCTAACTGGACATTTAGGTGATCCATCAAAAGTAGATAGAGAGAATCTACCCACACCATGTTGCTTCCCCTTTGTGCTTCTGTCCTCCTTGATATCACAAAACCCTTGGAAGTTCAAGTTATCTTTTAACTCCTTAGATTGGGCTTCATATTCCCGCAAATACTCTGCAAGAGTCTCTTTCTTTGGCACTTCTCCTTTCTTCCTCTTCATGAAGAAGTTGCTGATAAAACGTGGTAGATCTAATGATATGGCTGAGTGCTCATATCCATAAGATGAGGACTTAGAACCTTACTCTCGAATAGATCTTGTTGAGGGATCTTCATGTTTTTCCCTCCTCATTTCTTTGATGCCCTTGCTTCTGCCCTGTAGATCTGGAAAGAGAATTTTTGAGAACCTATTTCCTCCAGACAACAAGGATTTGTTTTGATATATCTTGCTGATCTTCTCCTCCCCATGATAAGACTCCATAATGAATAACACAGCCTAAGCCAAGAAAGGAGCTTTGATACCACTGTAATATCCCAAAATAGGGATGCACAGTAGTGCTTGCTAAAATAACGCACTGCTGTGAAATTTGTGCAATAAAATGAATTTTCAGCCCTTGGATCCCTTATACTAGTCGATATGGGGTCTAGATCCAAAATGGGAGAAAAAAAAAAAATCAAACTAGGTGGGTTAAATAGATCTCCCACAACCTAGTCTAGCTGAAAAACACCCAAAGAGAGGGGTTGCAACTATATGCAAAGACTGCTACAGAAAATAGCGCAGTTCCAATGAATAAAATAAGTAGGTTGATATGGAGGTTCAAATATAAGATGTATAACAGAAAATCAGATTTACATTACAGACCATACATTGTACAAGAGAAAGAATAAGACCATACAGGAAAAATCCTCAGAAATGAGGTGCTACAGACACAGAAAAAGTCTGCTTGAACTCAACAGCATTATTTTATTGGGGCTGAAGCAGCAGTATATTATATCTCATATCTATAGAAAATATTTACATAAAAATATCTATATAATACATATATGTGTACAAGAAGAGCTCATCTATACATTCCCCTTGGTGTTTTGTGCAAATCATGAAGCACAGAGAGTAGATCTGAGATATAGAGTTGCAGATCTATAGAATTATTCAGAAAATTACTGAATCATATAATAGAAAATCATATTAGATCTGAAACAACATGGATTGGATGGCCAATCCATGGATCACCACAGTGAGAGGAAGAATCCTAACACTGGAGATCTCTCCTCCAAAATGCAGACAAAACACCCCGCAACTGCAAACTTGCAAATAACGTAGTTCAGAGATATAAAATTCGTTGTAGTCTATGAGAATGATTTGGCCTGATGACCAAGTCTGGATCTGAAGCTCAATCACCTAATGCACTCTTCCAGGAGGTTAAAAGACACACTCACTGAGAAGAGGCATTAGTATCATCTAGATCTGAGAAAATCTAGTATTTTCACTTGCTGCAACTCACAAGGACAACCAAACCCTCAACAGGATCAACATTGTAGGTGTAAGGTGAAGCTTGGCCCAAGCCTAATAGTGGACAAGACAAACAAGACTCCTCCAAGATCTGATCAAGGAAGGAGGTGGGAATTCTAAACAGTAAAACCCAAAAGATGAGTGTCTAAATAGACAATACCTTCATAAAATAATATCTTCAACAACCCCTTCATGCTGCTCTCCTCTTCCTTTTATAAGATTGGAGTCTTTCCAAACCCCAAACCACTTCATTAGTTTAGCCCCTTTCACATTTGGAATCTCCTTCTAGAACTGTGTTGTCCCTCAAGGAGGTTCAATGCATCTAGATGGCGTTGTAGATATGGTCATGGTTGACTTGTTCAAGTGATCAACCTCTTTCACACTCAAGTGTGTTTTATAAAATGGCCCAGATTTAGCCATGTTCACATCGGGCACTCATTTATTTTTTTATTTTCAGGAGTTTTACATGTCCTCCTTTACATTTTATTCATCAACATGAAATGCAAAATAAAACAAGGCAAAATAGAATATTCCCATTAACTTAGGCTAAGTGGGAATATTACAAGTGGATTTAATCCATATCAATCATTTTCATTATATGTTCTAGGGGGGGATATTTATTTGAACATATTTGGGCAGTTTGTATGGAGCCAAATCAACTTGAGTGTTGTGAAGCCCTGCTGCTGTATGAATAAATATTTCTATACAATATGTAAAACTAAACTCTGTTGAATTTTTTCTTATTAATAAGGTCCATTGTATTACTATTTGACTAACTCCTTGATCATCTTTCTTGTGCAGTGTTTTTGGAAATATGTCACCTTGCTGAAAAAGAAACTTGTAAATGAACACAAATGCATACTTGAACGTACCTTCTACAGTGATCTTCATCAATTTTTCATGCGTATTATCTGCCAAAAATTGACTAAATTTAAGCATGAATGATGGCTTGTGCTCCTTTGAAAAAATGGAAAGAATGCCTAAAATAAGCTCATCCACCTAATGGTCTAACTAGTACCCTAGAAAAAAAGACACTAAAGAAAAACTATGCTTAGCTTTTTCTCGGAACATGGAAGCTGGATAAGGGTGATTTTTCTTGGGGAGTTGAACATCCTCTAGGAGGAAAATCTAAAAAAATTGGGCTCTCTGAGGGAAAGTGAGTTTATGATATAAATCCATGAAGGAAGTTGTAGAAAAATGACTTAGTGAATCGCTCTGAGGGATCAATAGCATTTGGTTGATGGTTTTGGTGAAATAGTGACCATAATATCTCCATTCTAGGCCATAATGGTTCTCTGAGCTGGGTTGTATCTAGTTTGGCACCATATAATGAAATCAGGGAGGTGCGTCAGTGGAAACATAAACATAGGTAAGATGGATTCCAAAAGGTTAATATCATCACCCTGGTCTAGATAATTTTTCTTCAACCAGTGATGCAATTTGAACAAGTCAAGTTCACTTTCATTGTCAGCAATTTTGTAGTATTAATCTGCCAGGGGTATATGGTTGAGGTCTCGGGAAAAAGATTTCATAGGGTTTTCATCATTTTTTTTTCCATTGGTAGATTTTCCTTCTCCCTTTGGTTCCATGTCTACAAACTTAAGGGATAAATACAGAAGAAAAAAATTGTTCGAGGTGAAAACAATAGCTTAAATGGATAATTTGATGTCTGTAACTAGTGACTGTGCTCTGGATTAGCTGGAAACGACAGGTACTGATAGTGGAATCAGATTATGATAGATGACAAGTAAATTAATAATACATGTAATCCAATAACAGAAACAATGTAAAAGGAGGGTCACACAGGATTAGGCAGGGTTGATTGATAGAAGCTGATTGGATGTCATTATATTTATATCTGTTACAGAACGTATTCTTGAGAATTAATTGCATTAATGGTGAAACGGTAGGCAACAATGAGAAAAATATAATGGGTGAGTGTGTAGCGAGTTAATAGATAACAGTAATAGTCAATGGACAAATAGGGGATGGACATGTGGCGTAATGCAGATGGTGGAGGACCAAACGTGGCGTTTGATGTGGTGGACTATTGGCAGGATCAGATGGAGAGAGAAGCGGTTTTCGGAGGAGAGGGGGCTGATGGTAAGTGGTTTGGAGCATGGGGGTTCGAAATCATGAGCACCCGCCACATAGTGTTGGGCCCGGGCAATACCATACTGCTTTTTAGACGACACCCCTCCCCCCCCCCCCGGTGCCATTAACGAGAAATGGGGGAGGGGGGTGCCAATTCATTCCTTGCCATTGTTCTGGGCGTGGAAAATATCCTCTGTTAGATAATGCACCCTTTTTAATCACAAGTGGAATTTTTTTTTTGTCATTTTCCGAAAATTAGAAAAAGGTACGAAATTTAGGCTAGATGCTTTATTTACAAAAATTAATTGTGTTTAATTTTCACAATTAATACTAAATCAAACATTAAGGTATCTTTAAGCAACCATAGGCGCATTTAAAATGTGCAAGCCCACTTTTATTAAGGAGGTATTTTTCTAATTTCTACCCTAACCTTACTGATTTAATCAATTAACAAAGCTTAGACATTTTGATTAATATTTTCACCTACCTAACTAATTCTTAACCAAGATTAAATTGTCTCGTTAAGTTATTCATTTACCTAAGAAGTCAAAATTCAAATTTGTTTGATCATGATTAAATTGTATGATTTAAACAAGAATGTTTTCATTGTGGAATTTAAACAAGGTGTGCACAAAAATCCTAATTTATTCTTTAATGAAAAAATTGTTTTTCCTTCTAGTGCCATTTGGACTTGCTCACTCCTACACATCTATACATTCTTTTGGGGTTTCTTTATTTTTATTTTTTATTTTTCTTTTATTATATTTTTCTCTTTGTCAAACATATATTTTTTATACCCTACTTTAATTTTTTTATTATATATTTTTCCTTTTTTCTTTTGTAAATCATTTGGAGAGTAACATATTATTTACAAATTCATCAACTAAAAGAGAATAACCAATCATCAATTGAACCTATGAATCATGGGACCCTAACAGCAACTATGCATGCGCAGTGATTGAGGGGAAGAATATTATGCTTGCGCAATTGAGGGTTGTAGTGGGCTAGACATGAACTGATTATCCAATAGAACTGTATAATTCACATAGGGAGGCTTACTAGAAGGGGGGATTGAACAGTTGGCTGATGTAGATAGAAAAAATTCAAGTCACTTTTCCTAGGAGATGTTCACTACATTGTGAAGGAAGGAGCACCTTTGAATTATGAAGTTTTCTATTGCAAGGTGATTAAGGAGGTCCTTGATATCAACTAAAAGTGATCCATGTTATATACAAGGTAGAACTGATCAAGGCTCAGTGTAGTGGGTTAGTAAAAGCAACAAGGGTTAGTGACCATGCTTTGAAGGTTCTCAATCTGCAATGATAGGAGATGAACTAAAAAAAATATTAGTTCCCAAGTCTAGGAGGTAAAGGTTTGATCAATGAGGCTCATGAATAGGTAGTTCCCATCACCTGGGGGTGGTTTAATGCTTTCATAACTTGCACTAGGCAGGAGGACCAAGAAGAGCTCTAGAATGGAAAAGTGTGGGACCAGTAGAGTAAGAGAGAGAAAAGCATCCAAGTGAGACTCAAATACAAATCACAAATATTAATGCCATCAATACAAGCCATGGGAATGCACAAGAGCCATGATCACCATTAACACCTTGAAACGAAGTGGGATAGTTGAAGCATAGCATTGTGACACTTAGAATTACATAAGTTGCGACAAAAGTGTCTACTACGAACAAAAAGTGTGCTAAGTTGTAGGAATGTGTATAGTACATATTATTATGATATATATGGCTATATAATGTGGAAATGTGTGCTACAAATTTCTCTAGTTGTGCGCAAAGGTCCAACACATACATGAGTGGAAATAGTTAAAATCAATACTTACGACAATAATAAAAAGTGAAAATGACACTTGAAAAAGCTAGAGAAAATGAAAGAAACACACGATAGAGAAAAGATAAATTTAAAAATAGACTTGTTAAATTAGAAGCAAGTAAAAAATAGAAAAGCGACACTTGCGAAAGCAAATGTGTGCAAAAGAAATAGATGGGAAAACTTAGTGGAATAATAGTACACTTGCAACCAGAGTGAGAGGGGCTGTCAAGTGAGATTGTGCACTAACCATTGGCACATGTTACATAGTTTACTATACCGAACATTGTGTAAGCACTATTCCTAGGATGGCACAAAGCTTACATTCAAGAGTTGCAAAATGCTTATCTAAATTTGCATAGAAAGAAGTGCATTTATGAATTCATCAAGGACTGAGCATGTATGATTAAGTGAATTTGACACTTAGAATAAGAAAATAAGACTTAAACACTTTGAAAAACATCAACCAACCATGAAGTGACCATGGAACAACAGATCACAAAATCCTCAGTAGGCCCCAAAATTCAAGTGTAGGAAAATTTTTGGAGGGTGTTTGACATAGCATCAACACTATGTGACGCACTGGTATAACTCCAACTTCTATGTTTAGGTCTACCTTTGAGAAAAAATTATTATTCCTTTAGGAATATTAATTCATCAAGTGGATTAACTTGGCTTCCCCATTTGACCTAGTTATGGATATAGTCTCCTCTTTTCATTTCCTCAGTTAAACACATTTACAAATCTTGCCATATCACAATTTTTTTTAGTCTAGGAGAAGGATAATATGTAGTCGCGAGTTTAAGATGATAAAATTAGTAGTTTTCATCTCTAGTGTTTTTCTAATGATAGAAAGCATGTTCAGTACACTGATGGAGTCACTACAAGAACACAAACATTGATTCACTTCCAGCGAGCTTGTTCAATACCTTGGCGAAGTTGATTGCTTCACCTCTCCCCACAGGGAGCCTTTTTCTTCTTTCATCCTTTGTTTTATTTTATAAGTTCATGCTCATTGGAATTTTATTAGCGTTTAAATCTCTTGGGAGGAAGAGGGATCCTAAATTATTAATAGCAAGAGAGGTTGTTCCTTTAGAGACAATAATATACTCTCTAAAATTGATATCCTCACTATTGATATCCTCGCTATATATACTCGATTAGATAAAAATACAAAACACCATAAAATTATAGTACTAAGTCAAGGAATGAAGATCCTAAAATAGATATGGGCATGATGGTTATTTTTATATGTTTTTTGTTTAAATGAATCATATTTTCCATTCATACATCACTTACTTTAAAAGATCTTTAGGCCCAAACAAAGAAGAGGAAGAAAGATTAGCCAAGATTTGTTCATCATCACAATTTTCCTTTTCAAAATTTGACACATTTTCTTTTGAAGAAAAAGATTATATTTCATGCAAGGTATTTATTAAACAAAATAAAAAAAGAAAGACATGACAAAAGAAGAGATCTATACCAAGAAAAGAAAGCAAATGGAGTGTTAGAAAATTATATATTACAGATAAATGGAACACATAAAAATATGTGGAAATACAAACATAGAAAAAATATAAAATAAGAGAGACACATATATATGTGGTTCACACAACTTGGGCTACATCCACGGAAAAACAACCAGTCCTTCCTTTATATTATCCACCAAAATGAGGAGACACAACCTACAACATATACGTTGTAATATCCTCTACTCTCTCACACAATCCCCCTTCTCTTTCTCACTCAAAATACACACCACACACAACTTCAATACAAATCCCTCGTATGAATGGAGGGGTTATATTATAGGGAAAAAAACCCTAAACTAAACATAACTTCTACCGTCAAATCATCCACCTAATGAACGACCCAGATTGACTATGAAATTACAATATTTTACAAGGAAATTTTGTATCTATTTTTAGCTTTGGGGGTGTTGACCAGCTTGAACCCATGCTAGGGGACCGCTGGTCTCTGAAACTCCTAGTCGGGGGGGATCGGCTCCTCCCCCCCACACACACCTGTGTGCAGAGGTGTACAGTCTCCCTAGGCTATACATTTGGTTGAAACAAAGACTTCACAATCAGGATGATAATCAGGTTGCACACCCAACATGGAGAACTAAACTAAAAAGAAACATGCGAGACAAAAGTAATAAAGAAAAGGAAATATTAAGGAGATCAAGAGTAAACTGAGTGTAAAAGGGAAACTAGAATGTAACTAGACCTACTCCTAACCTAACTAGCTAGAACATCAGGGATAAGTGTAACACAATTTCCAATGTAACCATCGTAACTTTCTTGAAGGGATTTTGAGGTCTAAAATGGGCCTCATAATAAAAAATTACAACCAAAATAAACTTTATAAGGACCAATAGGATTCAAGATGATGATGTCAACCATGGGGGATGATTCACCATTTTTGGAGTAAAAAAGTAAAAGTATTAAAAATTAATAAAATAATAAAACTACTTTTTCAACTTGTATATGAGGTTTTACTTAAATTTCAAGTGGGATTACTCATTGGATGAAACATTTAATTCCTCTTCCAAGGAGTACCCATGTTGCATACTTTCGATGGACCTTGGTATACAAAAAATGAGAAATACATGAAAATACGTGATTGCAATCAATATTTTCATTTATTTCTCACTTTGCGTGTACCAGGGTGCATCAAAAGTATGGAACATAGGTACTACTTTGATGAGTAATCAAATTTTTCATCCAACGAGTGTTTCCGCTCGAAATTTGAGTAAACCCGTAGGGAGATAAATTGAAAATACGAGTTGAAGAAATATTTTTTCTTTTTCCCCTCTAAAATTTGATGATGTAATCTAATATTATTTTATTATTTCCACTATTATTTTATAATTTCCTTAGGAGGCCCATTTTAGACCTTAAAATTCCCCTAATGTCCCTACCTACAAACATAAAGATATGAGAAATTAAAAACCATATAAATAAATGTGAAAAAGTAAAGATAACAACATGAATACCTTGCACAAGAAAATGGAGGTCCTGGATAATGCCAGAAATCCGTGTCATAATAAGTAATTTTAATCAGTTCACAAATTTAAATTTTTGCTTAAAAAAACAATAATGAAAACCTGGAAAGCTTCCTGTGAATGTGCCTTCATCCCTGTTTTCAGTTCTAGCAAGCATCAAGAAATATTGACACCTATTAATAACAATGAAGCTTGCCAAGTAATATTTCCCTAACAATTCAACGATTGGATCTTGATATTCAAAACAACTTGTTTGAAAACTCTAAAACTCATGAGAAAATGAACTTTCAACTAGCGCATTCGAATCACAAAGATAATATTTTGAGGGAAATTCAATTCGATCTTGTTCAAGAATCTTGTCAAGATGGTGAGGACCTAACATAACCATAATCAAAATTTGAAGTTCCCCAACCATTCGACAAGTATTGAATAATTAAGTGGTTAATCAAGAAGATCAATAAACTCGGAAAAATCAATTGATGTGAAACAACCATCATCAGATGTAGTAGTGAGAAAATTATTGATTGATTAACAATTGTTAACACTATTGTTATGATCATATCGGTCGATTAACATATAATATTCTCAATTCTCTATTGGTACCCTTTGTATCTTATTACATCAAAAACTAGAAATATAAAATCTTAGGGATAAAAGAATTTGTTGACATCATAAATCCAGGAAACCAATTAGGATACTGAGTTGAAAAAATATTGGAAACATGTGTCAAATTAAATCCAGTATTTGTATCAACATGAGGTTTTTGGCCCACCAAATGGATCAAGAATTTTCTATCACTCAAGGAGAGATGTTGTGCCAGAAAGGTGATTAATTTCATGACATACACAAAATCGATAAGAATATGATTAATCTCGGAAGAGTTTGAAAAGGAGAAATCCTCCAACCAAAAATTACCTTTATCTTGATGATCAAAATGACAGACATGAAGGCCATAAATATCTATGAAAGATGTGTTCTCTAATCCTTGGTCTAATACAAGGGATCCACATGATTTAAAATTAATCAAGAAAGAGTCATTTATTTGATTAGACGATTTATCTTAAGTATTAGGAGGATTAAATTAAAAATGTTGAAAGTCCTTCAAGAATGAGCTCACATCTAGTGGATGAATGTCAAGAAAATAATTATGTGTGAAAATATGGATCTAACTTATTTTGGAGATATCAACAGGAGCTAAAGTTCCTCGACTTCCTTAAATGTCTTTGAACTTTCTAAAGATGGATCATCGAATTTGGGCGGCCTAGAAAAATCAACAGGTATGTATGCACCACTATCATCTGATATATCAATGAAAATAGTGTTAGTTACAATGGTTTGATCATCTTTAAGATTAAACATATCATACTCTTGATGGATAGAGCATTTAGATGCATCAATCAAAAAAATCCCTTGATCATTTAGAGTTGTAACATCTTCCACTTGACTGATGAAATATTTATAATTGAATAAATAATGAATAATCAATTAGAGATTTTCATCCTCTAATTTTCAGATCATAGCATCTTGTACCTGATTGTAACCACAACCAATCGAATAAAGATCTAAAGGATTTAGAGAAACTACTACTATAACAAACTTATCAAACATATCTAGGTATAATGAATAATTAGAGGAATTTTGAGGTCTAAAATGGGCCTCCTAAGTAAACTATAAAATAACAATGGAAATAATTAAATAATATTAGATTACATCATCAAACTTTAGAGGGAAAAAAGAAAAAACTACTTTTTCAACTCCTATCTTCAACTTAACTCCCTATGGTTTTACTCAAATTTCGAGCAGGAAAACTTGTTGGATGAAAATTTTGATTCTTCATCCAAAGAGTACCCATGTTGCATAATTTATATGGACCCTGCTACACAAAAAATGAGAAGTACATGAAAAATGTGATTGCAATCACATTTTTCATGTATTTCTCATTTTTCGCGTAGCACGGTCCATCGAAAGTATGCAATATGGGTGCTCCTTAGATGAGGAATTAAATTTTTCTTCTAATGAGTATTGATGCTCGAAATTTGAGTAAAACCATAAGGAGATAAGTAGAAAATACGAGTTGAAAAAGTAGTTTTATTATTTTAATATTGTTTAATATTTTTACTTTTTACTCCAAAAATGATGAATCATCCCCCATGGTTGAAATCATCATCTTGAATCATATTGATTCTTATAAATTTTATTTTGGTTTTACATTTTTCTTAGGAGGCCCATTTTAGACCTCAAAATTCCTCTAATGAGTGTACTAGAGGTGAGGAAAGATGAAAATAACAAGGAGGAGACAAACCAATTGTCACTAAATCATATCGAGCTTGTAATAAAAATTGATTAATAGGCATATTATGCTCTATGATATTATTTTCATTAGCATAAAATTCAAAGAAAGGCATACCAATGTGACATTCAAATATTCAAAAAAATGCATACTAATGTGGCATTCAAATATTCAAAGGCATACCAATGTGCATGGTATACCAAAGATTCAAAAAATTGACAACTTACCTCTTGGGGTTTGTCATCTGAAGATGTATGGATCAAAGGAATTTCAAGATCATTTTGAATTGAAACATTATCCCAAATGATAAATAGATATTGTAAACTATGAGAAGTAGATTCTGGATCGACGCCTTGCGAATCTAAGAAATTTGATGAAGAAAAGATATCATACCAATTACTCGGGCACTCATCACCATATGTATTAGTGAAAAATGGATGTCAAGGTGATAGTTTTGCAAAGTCTCAATTTAAATGAAGGGTTTGGAATCATTTGACAAATTGTCAAGATTACAAGATTGGTGATAAACCGTAAATGAGAGGTTATCATCTTAAAAGAGAGAAGAAAGATAAGTACCTTCAAAACTTTGATCCTTTACATGTGGAATGGAGATACCTTGTTCTTGATTACTTCTTGAAGCAATAGGTTTAAAATCTAGATATTTTGGGGTAGGATGATCAAGCGGAACATGAAATAAGGAATCATAAGACATAGTTGGTAGAGGTTTTAGGGAATCCCTGGGGGAAATAATTTTCTCAGTTGGATTATATTCAAGATTAGGATTATGTACATTGATGTGATCTTAAAAAACCAAGGGATCAACTTTCACTTTAGGCTCCATGTAATTACTGAACCATTCAATGTTTACCTCAATAGGATATAGATCATGGAGACTAGCTAAAGGTGTAAAAGGGGGATAAGTATTTTAATTTTAATATTTCCCGATTCCAACATCAAAAGGAGGGGATGGGATAAAATGAGTGGTGGATTCCTCCCCTGAGTTTATATATGCATCATGACTGATATGAGTTGGAAGAGTAAAATCATCCCGTGATTCTGATTTGAATTGTTTCAAAGAGATTTGAACCAAATACTGAAACATTTTAGCCATGAAATCATAATCCACATATTCTTCTGAAAATTCGTAACAAAGATGAAGAAACTGGTCAATAAAATCATCTAATTTTTCATTATATTTAATTCTCAGTTGATAGATCCTTTTATATACATATTGATAATCATACTTGTCAAAGGTTCGAAAAGATCCTTGACAAGTTCTTCAAATGAATGAATAGAAGCAGTTAGTAATGTATGAAAACATTGTTTGATATGACCTTCAAGGGTGAGGATGAACAACTTGCTCTGAACATATTTACAATGAATTCCATCAGAGAGATAAAAATGGATAAATCAAATCAAGTTTCCAAGGTCAGTTAATTCACCCTCGCCATCAAAATTAAATTGAGACAAGTTATTAATTATTCTCACGGGGATTTTAAGATCTACTCTTTTAGAAAAACACCTAGGTATTATGATTTGGGAATGATCCATTCAAGATCAGAGGTTCAAAATAGACCAAACAGGCTCCACTTGTCATATGGCCCTCCTTCTAGCACCAAATGTTGATAGTTGTGGAAATTTTTCAACTAAGGGGTTCTCCCCAGTATGAAGTCCCAAATTAACCTCTCATTGTTTGAAGTAGGTTCCCCATTTACAGTATCATCCCAACCGCCATAACTCAAATGTTTTCCTTGGCTTCAATGGGTAACATAACATATTATACAAATAATATTCGATACAAACAAGTAAGTTGACACTGTGAATCACACATTTGCATTGCATAAACGGATACTTCCATAAGAGGGAAAGAGATAGTGGGCCTGTAGAAGGAAAGCAATAGTAATATCCTAAGAGAGACACACAAGATCAAGGAGATATTTGTTAATTATCTAGTGAAGTAGTTGACATAGACACAATGATCATCAAAGAAAATACAACATGCATTCAACAAGATGAATACCAAATCCAATCAAATAGTTAATTTTATTTAATACATATGAAGATGACATATACCACAAACATCTAAAGAAAAGTCTCACAACATTCATATTACATGCATTAAAGTGTGACGGCTCAATGAGATTTTGATAGGTAGATGAAAGTTTCAAGTACACAATTACTAGCTCCCATAGTGGAACATTAACTCACTACTTGCTTCTCTAATGAATGATCCTCTCTCCTATGCCAAACTAGAGGAGCCAAGGCTAGCTCTCAAAAGTCCAAGCCTCCCGAAGCGCACATTCCTTGATTTATGAGGGTGTATTTATAACAAGAGGGGTGACCTTTCATATCCCCATGAATCTTGAGCTTCCATCATGACTCTTGGACTTCCAAGTGACTCTTGAACTTCTACAAGACTCCTGGACTTTCCTTAGTGACTCTTCTATCCACGTGTGATGCTTGGACTTCCACATATTTAAATTTTCTCATTTTTGAAAATAAATAATTCCATTCCACATGTGGGAAAATACATGGACATGATAGGACTTTGTGATGACACTTTGATGGGCCTTGAGTTGGCCACTATGACATAAGACTTCATTGTGATGTATCTATGCCAAGTTCCTCGTGATGATAAGTCTTATATGTACTTCGTCTTCACCCTCCAAAGGATCTTGGATATGTTCTCGAAACTTTCAAGTCAACCTGCCATCATTCTGTCACGTTCTAGGATCTCTTCATGTATTCATGATGGTTCTTATTTATTCTTATTCTCTACAAGTATTTCCATGTTTCTTCTCCTTGACATATTCCTTGAGCATCACCTTTCCATGGTGAGGTTGTACACATACCAATTAAGTTCACAAATGACAAGGCAAGATAAGTCTGGAAATCATTTTTTCGACCACTACTTTGTTCATGGAAGAAGTTGATTGTGATGGGCATGTGTAAGAGATGAGAGAGAGAGACTTGTTAGGAATTGTGTAGTTGAACTCAACAATGGATAAGGGAATACACCATTGTTCATTAGATATGTGAAATGCATGATAAGTAGGGATTATTTATGGTCCAACACATTGAACAAGTGTAAGAGGAAAGGGTGATGAGCTTGTTGACTAAAACTGTGCAATGCGCAATGTTCAAGGGAAGAGGATGCAATGATTGTGCAAGTGAGCTTCAACGTAGATGATGGAATGCCCCACTATGCACTATAAATACACAATGTGTAGAGAGATAAGGCAGAACAAGGCATGGAGAATGAGGGTATCTAGTCAGCAGAGGAGGAAATACTAGGCACTCCATTATCTCTACAAGTATAATGTGTTTTAAATATCCAATCACTTGTAAAAAAATTATCGATCACATGAAACTGAATATCTATTCCCTGACATCATTCTCTACGTTCTCTCACTTCCAGGAATATATATATATATAATTAATATCGTTGCGGTGCATGGTAAATTGGAATCAAATATTAAACTCTTTTTTGCATACTGAACCAGATTCATAATATTATGCTGTATCAAAATATCCTATGAACCATATTCTTCCACATCACAAGCACTCTAAAAAAACAAGTCTCATTATAAATATACAAGAATATTATTTGTTTTGATCAAATGTACACAGAATAGTATATATCGTCTCCCTGCTATGATTTTGGCTTCTCTCCTTTTTCCTTCCTCAACTGACAGTGTGATCTTTTTCCGTCTACATGAATTAATTCAAATTCCCTCTCCTGCGCTTCATTTCCTTGAGCTTGGCTGACATGTGTCGGCCGAAATTTTGCAAATTTTCTACTCAACTCCTCAATTTGCTTGTTAATTCTACCATTTTCAACCATTCCTTTTTGAACTCTTTTCTTCTCTGATTCTTGAAAACTCTCCGTAGAATCAACCTTCTTCTGTAGACGTTCAATCTCCTTTTCCAATTTTGTTTTTTGTGTAAGCATAGCTTGCAACGTCTTTCCATTACTGACAGGCATTGCCTTGGTCATCTATTTCTCATCTTCCAAGCAAGTTAGTTTATCATTACATTCCCTCAACTCATCCATCAAAGACAACACCTGAGAACTTAAATCTTCATTTATATGTCCCAGTAACTTGTTTTCTCTAGCCATCAATTCTAGCTTAGTTTGCAATTCTGAAAGGGTATATTCAAATTTTCTCTTGTCAGCATCGCACAAATGTCGGTCTTGCTCATTTTTTCGAACTAGTTCCTTAGCCTCCTTTCTCGCTACGACAATCTGTGATAAAAGCTCACCCTTTTCCAATTCCCAAGCTTTTCCTGATGCCTCTGCTTCTGCAGATATCGCCTTTGTTTTGTGTTGAGATTCCTGCAATTGAATACCTGCCTTAGAAGTAGCAGCTTCATGTTCTCTCAATTATTTCTCAACTTTCTCTAACTCATATTTCATTTTGTTTGCATCTGAAATCCGTGATAAAATTTCATCCTTCTCTAATTCCCAAGCTTCACGTGTTGCCTTAGCTTCTGTACACATCACCTTAACTTTGTGCTGAGCTTCCTGCAATTGAACACCAGCTTTGGAGATAGCAGCTTCATTTTCAGCCTCTTTCTTTACAAGTTTTTCTCTCAATTCCTTCTCAGCGTCTTTCCACTCATTTTTCAGTTTTCTTTCAGCTTCAATTTTTGACCTCAGCTGAGTCTCATTTTCTGAAAAAATTATATTTTGTTCTCTTAAGCTTTCAATTTCTTTAGCAAGGTTTTGATTGAGGTTCTCCAACTTAGATGTATGATCATGATTTTGAAGTAATTCCCAATTGATCGACTCACTCTCCTTTCTTGAATCTACAATCTGTGAGAAGTTCATCCTTTTCCAGTTCCCAAGCTTTACGTGTTGCCTCTGATTCTTCATACATCGCCTGAATTTCTTGTTGAGCTTCCTGCAATTGAGTCTCAGCTTTTGAGATAGAAATTTCATATTCCATCTCTTTCTTTGCAAGTTATTTTCTCAATTCTTTCTCAACTTCTTTCGACCTATCTTTGATTTTGCTTTCAGCTTCAAATTTTGAACTCATTTGAGCTATATTTTCTGACAAAATAGTCTTTTCATCCCTTAAGCTTTTTATTTCATTAAGAAGGACTTGATTGAGATTCCGCAACTGTGACATCTTATCATCTTGGATATTTGGAAGTTGATCCCTTCCCTAGAGGAAGCTTGTCCATTTTCAATCTTAGCATTAGAATAATTAGCTTGTCGATTTGCAATCTTAGCATCCGAGGAAGCTTGTCCATTTGCAATCTTAACATTCGCATTCATTTTCTGAGAAGCCCTTTTCCGCCCACCCATTTTGTTCGCTATGGTGAGTTGCCTGCCACAAACAAATGATGAAAAACACTTCTTGTTGTATTATCGCAATAACCAATCCGCTAACTTTATCTATATTACTATTGAAATTATAAATCCATCTGCAAAGTCTATGCAGAGGACACAAGAGCAGCATGAAGGGTCAATGTTGAACTGTACAAGTTAATCAGAATTTCAAAAGGTTGTAAGGGAGCCGTTTTTTTTATTTTGATTGGAGTAGCAGCCGCTTTCTAAATATGTTTCAGTAGACTCTGTCACTGGCCGTTTGCCATTTTAAACTGCACATTCGTTTTCTTCTTAAAACCCTTACAGTCCTTCAAAAATAAAAACAAAGCATTTTTATTATACAAAACAGAGTACCCTTGGTTTTTTGTTTAAACGCGGGAAGGTTTGTGGTTTGAATGATTTGGGCCATGGGAGTAGTGGTCCCCGCCATCTACGTCAGCAAGGAGATCCCCACGACAGCAACCAGTCAACAGACCACGCGGTAGGATTTCATTGGATCAGATTTTATTTTCGGCCCATCCACAGAGCGGAGAATCGGACCCGAACTTTCTTTAAGCCACAGTTTATAAATTTTTCGAGTTACAAACTAAGCCTACATCAGCAACAGGTTTTCGGACCTGATATGAGTTTATGAACCAGATTTTATAATCGATCGCGCATCCATGGAGTTGGTGGTAGGAGACCACATTTGTAACACGAAAATGTTACAATCTTCTTTTAAGTTTTGAAGTCCAGCGATAGTTTGTTTTATGTTTTGTTATGGTTTGATTAAGGTTTCGTTATATGTTTTTATATCGCGCAATGAACGTTATAATAATTTGACTTATGTTATAACATATATATGTTTTAACATATATATGTTTTAACATATATATGTTTTAACATATATATATAACATATGCGCTTTTGTTATATGGGCCCCACAGGCCTATGCATAGTTTAGTTTTATTTTCATGTATAGTTATATGTTTTATTAAAAGTATGTTGCGCCATATAAAAAACATGAAAGGCTAATGTATTGTTTTACATACACAACAGCAGTGTAGTGTTAAAAACAGAGTGTGTTTTTAAAAATACAGAGAGAGCTCGAAGGCTGTATTTTTAAAAAGACAAAGCATTTTTCTTCTGTAGTAGAGACAAAGAAGTTTGTTTTTCATGCACTATGTTTGCAGCAATCAGAATTTGTAATCCCTCTATTAGAGGAAGAATTTTTGTAATAGCTTTTAAGTTAATGGAATAGAAGTTTTTCAAGTGTGAAACTCTGTCTCTGCTGTGAAGCAAATATTTTTATTTTCTCTGTGTTAAGAAGGAGAGTATCATTCTCTCTGAGTTTGTTCAGGAATTCTCAAAAATTCCAACATGGTGTCGGAGCTAGTCCAGGCTCTTTAAAGGTGTCAAAAAAGTTGAAGGAAGGATTTTTTGCTGCAGCAGCTTCTCCAGCAGAGTGAAGGCTCAGTCAAAAAGAATCCAAGGTATTCTCAAGATTAAAAAAAAAAAAAATTGTGTTACTGTTTGAAGACAGTCAATTAATTTTAAAAACACAATCAAGTGTTTGAAGCATAGTTAGAGTGCAAGTATGGCAGGAGCTAGCACTAGCATGAGTATGGGTAATGCTCAGCTCCCACAATTTAATGGGAAAAACTATGATTATTGGGAAATCACCATGAGAGCCCTGTTTGCCTCTCAAGACTTATGGGAACTTGTTGAGGATGGTTTTGAAGAGCCAATAGATGAAAATGAGTTTAATGCCTTAACTCTGGCAGAGAAGGAGTTGTTGAAGAGCAATAAGAAAAAGGACTCTAAAGCCCTCTTCTATTTGTATCAAGCAGTACATGAGAGTGTGTTTCCAAGGATAGCAGTAGCCAAGAGATCCAAAGAAGCATGGGAAACTCTCAATATAGCCTATCAAGGCATGGAGAAAGTGAAGACAGCAAAACTACAATTTCTGAGGAGAGATTTTGAGACTCTCTGCATGAAGGAGTCTGATAATATAGACTCATTCTTCACACATGTGATTGGAATGGTCACACAGATAAGGTCTCATGGAGAGACACTTGAAGAAAGGATGATTGTGGAGAAAATTTTGAGGAGCTTACCCTCAAGGTTTGATGTGATAGTCACCACCATAGAAGAGATAAAGGATCTCTCAAACTTTTCAGTTGATGAACTTCATGCATCACTGATGACACATGAACAGAGACTGGGTAGAAATTAAAACTCATCTTTGGAGCATGCCTTCAAGACCCAGATGTTCTTTGGAATAGGAAGAGGTCAAGGCAGAGGAAACAAGAGAGGAAGAGGCAGAAGCCAAAACAGAGGTGGAAGAAACAGTCCAGCAAATGCTCAAGGAAGGGGCAACAATCAAAATCAAAACCAAGGCCAAGGCAGCAGCCAACAAAGTGGACAACAACATGCTCATGGACAAAGGTATGATAAATCCAATGTCCAATGTCATTATTGTAAAAAATATGGGCATTATGCAAATGAATGTAGGAAGAAGCAGAATGATATGGGTAATAGACCTAGTACAAATTTCACTAGAGAAAATATCAACCAAGATAAATTGTTTTTAGCTTGTAATATGGCTGAGGAAAAGAGTGAAGATTTATGATTTCTAGACTCAGGTTGTAGTAACCATATGACAGGAAACATAGCCATGTTTTCTATGTTAGATGAGAATTTGAAGTCACAAGTCACATTGGGAACAGATAGTAAGGTTTCTGTTATGGGAAAAGGAGATGTAAATGTCTTAACAAGGAAAGGAGAAAATAAATCCATAGCAGATGTTTATTATGTTCCTGGAATGAAATGTAACCTCTTAAGTATTGTACAGCTTGTTCAAAAGGGGTACAATGTTGTTTTTGAAGATGATGTATGCACCATCATGGATAAACCACCAAGCAAACAATGTATTGCTGAAGTGAAGATGACAAGGAACAGAATGTTCCCTCTCAGGATGAGGGCAGATTTAAAGAATGGAGAAGAAATGGCAGCAATGACACAAGAGGCTTTCCAAAGAGAAGCAAAATATGAGAATTGGTTGTGGCACTTGAGATTTGGACATCTCAAATTTGGAGGTCTTAACTTGTTGCACAAAAAAGGAATGGTAAGAGGATTACCATTGATTGAGAAACCGGACAGCCTTTTTGAAGGTTGTATCTTGGGTAAACAACACAAAGAAAGTTTTCCATCCAGGAAAATCATAAGGGCAAAGGCACCCTTAGAAATTGTCCACTTAGATTTATGTGGACCAATGCAAACACCATCACTTGCAAGCAACCACTATATGTTAACTTTTATAGATGATTTTACAAGAAAAACTTGGGTTTACTTTTTGAAAATAAAAGTGAAGTGTTTGAAATATTCTGCAATTTCAAAGCACTTGTGGAGAACCAAAGTGGGCTTCATATCAAAGTCCTAAGAACTGATAGAGGAGGTGAATATATCTCTAAATAATTTCTGTGTTTTTGCAGAGAAAATGGGATTCATAAGCAATTTACAACTAGGTACACTCCGCAGCAAAATGGAGTTGCCGAAAGGAAAAATAGGACAATCATGGATATGGTAAGGAGTATGCTAAAGGAAAAGCATTTGCCAAATGATTATTGGGCTGAAGCTATACATTGTGCAGCGTATATTTTAAATAGATGCCCAACAAAATCAGTCATGAACATAGTTCCGGAAGAGGCATGGAGTGGCACAAAGCAAGGAGTCACCCACATGAAAGTTTTTGGTTGTGTGGCTTATGCACACATTCCAGATCAGTTAAGGAAGAAGTTGGACAGCAAGGGGGAGAAATGTATTTTTATTGGATACAGTGAGAAATCCAAAGCTTATAGGTTGTATAACCCATCCACCAAGAATTTTATTGTGAGCAGAGATGTTCAGTTCATTGAAGAGGAAGCTTGGGATGGAAACATTGAGAAAACAATGAATGTTAAAAACTATTTGTCTCGTGATGAAAGTGATGAAGATATGCCTAAAATTCATCCCTCAATAGCAGCACCAACACAAGGACAGCAAGGGACACCCTTGAGGAGAAATGAAAGTGCTTCTCCAAGCACACCACAAGAAGGAGATTCGAGTGCTACTTCAAGCACTTGTACACCAAATGAAAGAGGAACAAAGTTCAGAAATTTAAATGAGATTTATGAGCAAGAGGCAGCAAATGAAGGTATGAATTCTTTATTTGCTTTGTATTGTCATGTTGATGACCCTATTCATTTGGAAGAAGCTATTAAAGATATGAAATAGATAGAAGCTATGGATGAAGAAATTAATGCCATAGAAAGAAATAAGACATGGGATTTGGTTGAACTCCCAAAAGGTAAAGAAGTTATTGGAGTTAAATGGGTCTACAAGACCAAAAGTAATGCTGAAGGAAAGATTGAAAGACACAAGGCCAGACTTGTTGTCAAATGGTATAAGCAGCAGCATGGGAGAGACTATGAGGAAACTTTCGCATCGGTTGCAAGAATGGAAACTGTGAGAGCAGTGTTGTCCATAGCAGCACAAAACAAGTGGAAATTTTACCAAATGGATGTGAAGTCAGCATTCCTAAATGGAGTGTTAATGGAAGAGGTTTATATTGAAAAACCTCTAGGCTATGAAAAGAAAGGCCAAGAGCACAAAGTGTACAAATTGAAGAAAGCTCTTTATGGGCTGAAACAAGCACCAACAGCATGGTACAGTAGGATAGATTCCTATCTACTGGAAAATGGTTTTGAAAAATGTGAGGGAGAACCAACCTTATACATCAAAGAGAAAGATGGTAAGATTGTGATTGTTGTGTTATATGTTGATGATGTGATCTTTGCAGGTAATGATGATTACCTTGTTGAAAATTTTAAGAAGGTCATGAAAGATGAATTTGAAATGACAGATATGGGTTTGCTGAAATACTTCTTAGGAATAGAAGTAAAGCAGGATGAGAATAAAAATTTTATTTCTCAAGAAAAGTATGTTAATGAGGTTTTGGAGAGACTTAACATGCAAGATTGCAAGGCAGCAATTACTCCCACAGTGATGGGATTAAAACTCATCAAAGAGGACAACAGCAATGATTTTGATCCTAGTTTGTACAAGAGCATAGTTGGTAGTCTCATGTATTTGACTGCAACTAGGTCGGATATTATGCATACTGTTAGTTTAATTTCTAGATTCATGGAGAGGCCAAAAGAAGCAATTGGCAGGCAGCAAAAATGATTCTGAGGTATGTTAAAGGAACTAAAAGGTATGGCATTTTGTATACCACTTTAGAAAATTATGAGTTAATTGGACACACTGACAGTGATTGGGCTGGAAGTGTAGATGATCGAAAAAGCACATCCAGTTATGTTTTTCACATGGGTTCAGGAGCCATTTCATGGGCTTCTAAGAAACAGCCTATTGTAACATTATCTACAGCAAAGGCAGAGTATGTGGCAGCTACAACAGTAGCGTGTCGAGCAGTTTGGATGAGGAGAATGTTGAGGAGTTTATGTCAAGAACAAGCAAAAGGTACAGTAATTTTTTTGTGACAACAGCTCAGCCATAGCATTGTCTAAAAATTATGTGTTTCATAAAAGGACAAAGCACATAAATGCTAATTTTCACTACATCAGGGAGCTAGTGAACAATGGAAAAATAATTTTAAAACACTGCAGAACTCAGGAGCAGTTTGCAGACATTCTGACCAAGCCATTGGGACAGAAGAGTTTTGAATTTTTGAGGAAATGCATGGGTATGACAGATAACCTAGCAGCTGAATTTAAGGGGGAGTGTTGAAATTATAAATCCATCTACAAAGTCTGCGCAGAGGACATAAGAGCAGCATGAAGGGTCAATGTTGAACTGTACAAGTTAATCAGAATTTCAAAAGGTTGTAAGGGAGCCGGTTTTTTTATTTTGACTGGAGCAGCAGCTGCTTTCTAAATATGTTTCAGTAGACTCTGACACTGGTCGCTTGCCATTTTAAACTGCACAGTCGTTTTCTTCTTAAAACCCTTACAGTCCTTCAAAAATAAAAACAGAGCATTTTTATTATACAAAACAGAGTACCATTGGTTTTTTGTTTGAACGCGGGAAGGTTTATGGTTTGAACGATTTGGGCCACGGGAGCAGTGGTCCCCGCCATCTACGTCAGCAAGGAGGTCCCCACAACAGCGACTAGTCAGCAGACCACGCGGCAAGATTTCATTGGATCGGATTTTATTTTCGGCCCGTCCACAAAGCGGAGAACCGGACCTGAACTTTCTTTAAGCCACAGTTTATAAAGTTTTCGGGTTACAAACTGAACCTACGTCAGCAACAGATTTTCAGACCCGATATGGGTTTATGAACCGGATTTTATAATCGATCGCGCGTCCATGGAGTTGGTGGTATGAGACCACATTTGTAACGCGAAAATGTTACAATCTGCTTTTAAGTTTTGAAGTCTGGCGGTAGTTTGTTTTATGTTTTGTTATGGTTTGATTAAGGTTTCATTATATGTTTTTATATCGCGTGATGAACGTTATAATCATTTGACTTATGTTATAACATATATATGTTTTAACATATATATAACATATGCGCTTTTGTTATATGGGCCCCACAGGCCTATGCGTAGTTTAGTTTTATTTTCATTTATAGTTATATGTTTTATTAAAAGTATGTTGCACCATATAAAAATCCCAAAAGGCTAATGTATTGTTTTACATACACAATAGCAGTGTAGTGTTAAAATACATAGTGTGTTTTTAAAAAGACAGAGAGAGCTCGAAGGCTGTATTGTTAAAAAGACAGAGTATTTTTCTTCTGTAGCAGAGACGGAGAAATTTTTTTTTCATGCACTGCGTTTGTAGCAGTCAGAATTTGTAATCCCTCTGTTAGAGGAATCATTTTTATAATAGCTTTTAAGTTAATGGAATAGAAATTTTTCAAGTGTGAAACTCTGTCTCTGCTATGAAGAAAATATTTTTATTTTCTCTGTGTTAAGAAGGAGAGTATCATTCTCTCTAAGTTTGTTCAGGAATTCTTAGAAATTCCAACAATTACTAGCTGCAGTTGGCTAGTGCCTCTAAACATGTAAACGCTACTGAACTCAAGTTAAAATGGCCTAATATTCAGTTAAACTATATGGAACCCCGTAGAATTTCCAGAGGAAACTAATATTCCGTTAAATTGTATGGAAGTATTCAAATACTCTACATAAAAGAACAAACTAAACTTTAAAAATAGGAAAACCTCATACACGCACAACAATTTTTTAAAACAACCCTGCCAATCTCAGTGACAAATTTAAAGAAAATTTGTAACTAAATAATCCTTAGCTATGAATCCCTAGTAACTCCCACATTAACAAAAGCAAATATAAAGAAAAAATAAGTGCTCCAAAGATATAGTATACCTCTTCTACCCAGATAACAAAATGACAGGCTTTTTCTCTGCCAAAATCTTTCTCCAGTAAAATCTTTTTCTGAATATTTTTTCTCCCGGACGCTTCTACAAAATGGCTGTTAGTAATTGGTGTTTCTGAATATTGTTTCTCTCGTATGTTTCTACAATTTTCTAAATTGAAGCTTCGCTAGCGTAGAGGCACTGTCCAGGAAAATAATAAAGGAAGCTGCAAGTTTAGTGGTTTTATTTATGAGATCATCTCGATGTTCTATAAATAATAGAAATGATACGAGTGAAGTGTGGACCATGTGTTTATAATGGAGTCAATGAGCTGAGCCTTCCTTTATCTAGTGAGTGTTCCGCGAGATACAGTAACAACCCAGTCCTTTTTTTTCTCCAAGCCACATAAAACATAACTTCAACGGCCATCATAATACTAATAATCCAACAACTCACTTTGAGTCGAAATCTCTAACTCATGTCCAACATGATGCTGGCTCATTGACATTACCAAGTCATAAAAATAAAAAGTACGCATTAGGAAGTTCAAATCTCTAATGCATGTCTACCATGATGCTGGCTTATTAACTCAACATTATGGCTCTTCAAATATTGATGGGCACATGGGATTATCAGGATATTTGAAAGATTAAAATTGAAAGTATGAAATTTTAAATAGTTTGTTGATAGATGTTTGAATGGTTAGCAATATGTCACATTTATATGGTAAAGAATATAGTTAGGAAATTTTTTATGGTTATGAACATACATGGATCATTTATAGTTAGGAACATACATACATAAATAATATAGTTAGGACATTTGCTTATGGTTATGAATATCGTTAAGAATTACATGTATCATTTATGGGAGGGTGTCTACATCATTTTTATGTTTTACCATATTGGTTATCTAGTTGTTTGAAAAGATGTATGAAGAGTAGGTTTCCTATATGAATGATTCCATCATTTGAGGGTGTCTAAATTATTTTTGAGGTTTTATTCTTAGCATACTCTTAATGCCAAATGTGGCTAAGATTAAAGGATGATGTTTTTTTCCCAAGTATCACCTGTGTGCTTGCGAATTTTTTAAGGTTCGTTGTATCTATATAATGAATGAAGTATAAGTTACGAGGCTTGATATCTCAGTGTTGGTCGACCAATTAGATGGCAGAAGTGATGATGTGGAAGTTCTGTGTGTGAAATTAATAGAGTAAAGTGGGCCCGAGATTGTTGTTGACTCTGCCCAAAATAAAAAGGATCACATGTGTTGAAAAATGGATCGAGAACGATAATTAATAAGATTTGGGATTGACACCTGATGGGAAAATCCCAGAGTCTATCTCTCAGAGGTTTCCCTTTACACGCATAGTTTGAGTGGTCAGGGTGATGTTAACATCGAGATGAAGTTTCCCGACAGATAAAATAAATTTGCATGAACGGAAGGGCCGAGGTTGACACATACAAGTCGGAAAATTAAAGAATCAGGACCAGGTCTTGTTGTGTAGCCACGTCGTGTGAAGTGGGGAGAAAATATTAAGTGTCAAGAGCTAATATAAGTGTGTGCTTGGTCTTGGTGGCTATTATACCAAGCTCGGCTACGCCAGTTCTGTTAATAATGTTTGGGGTGCAGTGGTTCTGGTTTAAGGAACAAGGGAAAGGTTTGAAGCATGTTGATGAGTCCCATGAATAAGTACATTATAAGGCCCATTTTTCTATCCTCCAGCCTATAATTTCCTCTTTTCTCACATTAATTAAAATCATTTTGGCTATAATGTGCCTAATAGGGAGGCTAAAGGATGTTTTTCATACTCCGTGGCCTAATGTGATTGATGTGCAAGAAAAGAGAAATTTTTAATGCATTTACTATGTAGAGTCACATTAGAGGTAGTAAAGGAAATGTAGGAGGCTTGTCCCATGCATTTACTCTCTTACAACTCAACTTAATCCCTAAAATGACTCACCTACAGCTCGAGGATATACTAGCATCTAAGACACTCAAGGGGATTGCGAGTATCTAAGGGAACTAGATCCACTTTTTTTTTAGATTTTGGAGCGAAGCAGTCCTCTTTCCAAGGTGGTTGCTACTCATTCATCTTTGTATAAATAAACAAGGCCAAGGGCTCAATAGGATTCATAATTTTTTAGGAGAGATGAGCCACTAAAATCTAGGAGCTTGAGGCTACCATTTTCATTTCCTTTGCATGATGTAATTGAAATTTATTTTATGTGAATGAGAAGCTCACTTTTGTTTTGCATATGAGTTTGTTTCAGAGGGTTGAGTCCCCTTGGGTTAGGGCCCAACCTAGAGGATCTAGTCTCTCTTTGTGTATCTTATCGATGCATTAATTTTTGTAGTAGCATTTCTTCCTTAGTAGAAGTTTACTTGCAAAAATTTTTGGTGTAGGTTTGGTTACAACCTCTCTTGTGGGGCGCGTGGATGAAGAATATGCATTGGAAAGCCAAAAATATGTGGTTATTTCCTTTTGTAGCTGATAGATCTTAGATTAATGCTCTTTTACACACTTTCTTTTTCATACCCAAGAGTTAAATCATATTTCTCTTTAAGCTTTCATGATTTAGGTTAGATTCATGCTGCAAGTGAGATTTTCTTTTGATGCAATAAAATTCAACTCATCCTTTCTGATTTAGTACATTTTTCTACAATTTTCTTATTTATTTGGCATTCTTTTCAAGTGAAAAAAAAATTGTTTGTTTGGTCTGCAGCTACTGCTAGTGGCTTGCAGGGTTTGTAGACTCATGCTATATTTCTCCTATCATCATCAGCATCTTCTTCCTCATCTCATAGTTCCCTCAAAACTCTTGCACCGAAATTCCATTCCTAGATCATTGAAGGACATTGTGCGCATTTATTTTTGTGCTATATGTGCCTCTGAGTGGTGCCAAGCTTGGAAAAATATTCATACATCCTTTATACACCTTCATACAACCTTTCCCACCTTTAAAACATATCTTTCACCCTCAATATGCTCACAGATCCAATCTTGTAGCAATCTTGTAGTAGTCCTATAACATCCTATACCACCATGTAGACTTGACTAGATTTTCTCCAAAAGCTTGATTTTTGTCTCTTAGGCTTGAATAATGACCCCTAGGATCAAAACCCATGATTGATGAGTACCAAATACCAATTTAGACTTGCCTTTTCTTCACTGCAACACAATTATGCATTTAGGGTTAGAGGACATATTTCCAAATTTGAATAGTAATGATGATTTTCTTTTAAAATGCACTTGGACTCTGTCACTAAAGATAATTTTATTTGAACACAATGATTAAAAGGGTGATTTATCAATGCATACTAGATTAGGCCTTATTTCTTGAATTTGTGCTTCGTTAGGGTTTCAATTGCAAGCATTTTTGTTGCATAAGCTCATTTCCTTTTCAAAGAAAATTTTCACATGCTGCAATTGGACTAATGTTCATATCCTTGCAAGTAGCATAGATTTTACATTCTACAAGTAGAATAGTATTTCCATTTCTGCAAATGTAACAGTATTTACATTTATGCAACTAGGCTTAGCCTTTACATTTGTATAAATAACATTTTCATTTCTACAAGTAGATTAATGTTTCCATCCCTACAAATATAATAGAACTCTCTCTTTTCATGAAATTTCATTCCATGATTTTTTTGAAATTTCATGTTTTGCCTTCATGCTTTAGGGGGCATCTATTACACAGTAATTTTTCACCCATTTCACTTCTCGTCCATGATCCTGAAGTGATCTGTAATGAATAATGTGTAGCATGTCCACCTTGAAAAATACATCAAGATATCCTTTAAAGACTAAAATAAAGCTGCCTTGAAGAGTTTCTGAAGAAGCTTAGCTCAAACCCTAGATTTATGGCTCAACACTTTTCTCCAGTTATCTACCCATGCTTATGGCAGGTTGCACATTATAGCCTAGCATTATTAGTGCTCTTCTGATTGGGAAAACCATGTTTAAAACTTTCTGGCAATGTTTCCTCAAATGGAGGAGAAGATTTGATCTCTAGAAGCTTCTATGACGATGAGCTGGATATTGTTCAGTGGAGATATGGTCGAGGTCTCTCATTGGGAGCTCTTAATATTATCAATAGGGGATTATCCCTTGATAACTGTGCCTTACTCCTCCTTTCATGGGCTCCTAATTCCCTCTCCCTTCCTATAAATTGATCCCCATCCCTCCACTACTGGTTAGTCATTATGGAGCTGGTCTGATAATTAATCCTTTGTATCCCTATGTTGTGTTAATACCTAACTTTCCATTTGGGAGAAGGATCGCTTGAAGAGCCTCGGTTCGGACTAGGACTAGACCAAAGGGAGGCCTCTAACATTAAGGCCATGGTTGTAAGCTCCCTCTTCGACATTATAAATAATACATCTAGTGTTTCTCTTTCTATATTTTTTTGGATAACCATACAAGTAGCCTAATGCTCCTTGATCTGTTAGGTAGATGATATTCAATGTATTCTTTGTATTGGATCACATTTTTTGTTGTCTCTTAATCTCCTGCAGGTATTCGAACGCCACCAATAGTGAGGATTGGGCATGAAGGATTGTGGATCAAGGCCTTATTCAAAGGATTGAGCATATCATCAAGAAGAGTCACGTCCATTTCCCTTTCTCATCCCAATTTGAATATTTACTAAGAAAATGGTCATTAGATAGTCTCTTACGTTGCTAGACCCACTCTATGGCTATAGGGATTTCCTATGTCTGCAGAGGGGATTGTATTCACAACACTCATCCAAAAAAGAATATAAATTATGTATTATGGTGAGGAAACATCTTGATGCCTTTGTTTAGAACTATAAGGAAATGAAAGGGGTGCATCCCTCAGTTTCTGCTCATCTTATCTACATTTGAGAGGGATGAAAACTTGTGCACCAACTCCAGAGGATGATGAATCATGCCTTAAGGATATTGTAAAAGAGAAACTAAAAAATCTCTTAGATGCAGGGTTCATTTACCCCATTTCATATGGTGAGTGGGTGTCCCCTCTTATCATAGTACCCAAGAAAAATTGGAAGTGGAGGATTTTTTTTTACTATAGGGTACTAAACAAGGCTTCAAAGAAGGACCATTTCCCTTTACCTTTTGTTGATCAAGTCCTAAATGGCCTTGCAGTGAAGAGATTATTTTCCTTCCTAGATTAATTCAATGGGTATAACCAGATTCAGATCAACCCCGAGGACCAAGATAAGACCACATTCACGTTTCCATGGGGGACATTTTCCTATAGGGTCCTTCCATTCGATTTTTGTAATTCCCTTGCTAATTTTTAGATGGCAGTTTTGAGAATCTTTGCCGACCTTGTTCATGACATGGTTGAGATATACATGGATGATTTCACCCCTTATGGGAGTGACTTCCATGAATCTATTTCTAATATATGGAAAGTGTTAAGGAAATGCATTGAGATGAATCTTTCATTAAGTCCCGTGAAATGTGAAATTTTGATGAATGAAGGTATTTTACTAGGTCGTTTCATATCAAAGGAGGGGATCTAGGTTGACCCAAAAAACGTTTTCATCATTAAAAGGGTCCCTACTCCTAAAAAAAAAAGGGATGTCAAAAGCTTCCTTTTATTATTTGGATATTACAGAAAATTCATTAAGGGATTTAGTAATTTGGCTTCACCTCTATTTGGATTGTTGGATAAAGATTCATACTTTTGGTTGGATAGATAGATGTCAAGAGTAATTTTGAGAACTGAAAGATAATTTTACCACTACACCAATCCTTAGAGGCCTCAATTGGGAATTTCCTCTCCACGTCCATACAAATGCATCAGATAAAGTTGTAGGAGTAGCCATAAGACAAGTATGTCATCTATTTCATCAGTAAGAACCTCTCTAAAGATGAAATCAACTACACATTTACTGAAAAAGAGCTCTTAGCTATGGTGCACTCTCTAAATAAGTTTAGGAATTATATCACTGAATATCAAGTCTTTGTTCATACTGATCATGCAACCGTTAAATATTTGGTGAATAAACCTGATGTAAATGCTAGAATAATTAGATGGTTTTTATTATTGCAATAATTTGATCTAACCATTGTTGGTAATCCAGGGAAAGAAAATGTGGTTGTAAATTTTTTGTCAAGCCTAACCTTGCCTACAAGAAATGAGGAGATGGTAGATTATCAACTTCCATATGAACACCTCGTTTCCATCTCGGTGCTATATCCTTGGTTTTCTGACATGGAAAATTACTTGTTTGTTGGGAGGTTCCCTACTAATCTATCCTCCAAGGAGAAGAGAAATATTGTTAGAAAAGGTTCCCCTATCACCTGGATTGGGAGAAATATCTTCAAGTTGGGTCCATATTAGATTTTGAGAAAATGTGTAAGATTGGAGGAGGAATTTTGTGTCCTCTCAACATGCCATGATGGCTACTACTGGTTTACTCTACATCAAGATGCAAAATGGTGGGATGAGTACCAAAGGATGGGCAAGCCTAAACCCAAGGGTGAAATTCCCTTGCAACCTCAA